>MU225707.1:478527-541950 GCA_018584345.1 Thuja plicata | reverse complement strand
ATGCTATTAGAGGAGCTAAGGGAACCATTGATGATGACACTATCATGAGAAAGGTACTGAGAACACTTCTTCCTATTTATGCTATTAGAGTATCTACAATTCAAGAACTGAGATGTACTCCTAACAATAATTTGACTCTGGAAAGTTTGGTAGGCAGACTTACTGCATTTGAGATGTCAAATTTTGATAACTATACTCCACAAATTATTGAATCTACATTCAAGTCACAGATGGTCATCGTAAAATCAAGGAAAGAAAATAAATGTGTGAGAAAAGATAGTGACACTTCAGATGATGATCTAGAAGAGCTTGAGGCACTTGTGGTGAGGAGACTAGCTAGAGGAAAAGGAAAATTCAGAGGTAAACTTCCTATTATTTGTTTTTCTTGTAACAAAGTTTGTCATATTGTTGCTAGATGTCCTAATAAGAACAAGAAAGATGAAAGAAGAGACAGCAAGTATAAAGACAGAAAGGATGATTGATACTATAGAAAGTACAAGGATTACAAAGACAAAGGTAAGAAATCTTGTTATATAGCTGAAGAAGCCTCTGATAGTGAATCTGATAAATCTGATGAAAATGATATAGAAGTTGTGTATGTTGCAATGAAAGATGATTCTGATGATGATGAGAAAACTGCACTAATTTCTTATATGAGTAAAGGTGATCATTTGATTATTGACAGTGGTTATTCACATCACATGACTGGTGATAAAGACAAATTTGAAACCTTAGATCAATGTAAAGGTGGATATGTTAAGTTTGGTAATGATACACCTTGTAGAGTCAAAGGGAAAGGATCAATTCAACTGACTAACAAGATTAGATGTGATGATGTGTATTGGGTTGATGATCTTAAGTATAACTTGTTGAGTGTTGCACAGCTAAACACTTCTGGTTATAGATTTTAATTCCATCATTGGGAAATCAAAGATCTATGATGCCAATGGAGAATTAGTTGGAAGTGGTGAGAAGACTAGAGGTAACTTATTTTATCTATACTTAGCTGAAGAGACATGCTTTTTTGCACAATATAATGATGTTTTGTTATGGAATAAGAGGCTATGTCATGTTAACTTTGATAACTTGGTAAGCATAAGTAAATTGAAAAATGTTAGAGGGTTGCCTAAGTTAAAGAAACCTAAGAATGCAATGTGTAAGCAATGTCAATTGGGCAAAATGACTAAATCTAGATTTAAGAGAAAAACTCATACTTTTGAGAATATTTTAGAATTGGTTCATACTGACCTTTGTGGACCTATTGGTGAGAAAAGTTACCATGGAGACAAATATTTTATTCTATTTGTAGATGACTATTCTAGAATGATGACTGTTATGTTTCTCAAAGAAAAATCTGATGCATTTTAGTTATTTAAGTGGTACTTGGAAAAAGTTGAAAAGGAAACAAGTAAGAGTCTAAAATGTTTGAGATCTGATAGAGGAGGTGAGTTCATTTCTAATGAGTTTAACAGGTTCTACAATGATCGAGGGATAAAAAGACAGATGTCCGCACCTAGGACACCACCATATAATGGTATAGATAAAAGAAGAAATTGATCTATCATGGATTGTGCTAGAACATTAATGATGGAGAAAAATGTTGCACAAAAATATTGGAGAGAAGCTGTAAGTATAGTAGTTTATACCTTGAACAGAGTACAAATCAAGAAAGGTACAAATGCTACACCTTATGAACTATGGTATGGGTATGCACCTACTGTAAGTTATTTTAAAGTCTTTGGTAGTAGATGTTTTATACTTGAGGATAATAGAAATGGTAAACTTGATGCTAAAGGAGAAGAAGGCATATTTCTTAGATATTCTACTAAGAGTAAAGCATACAAGTTCTTGAATTCTAACACTAAAAAAATTGTGGAAAGTGTAAATGTTAGAATTGATGAATATGCAGAGAGAAATGAAGTTGAAAGCATGATTGAGCTTGAAAGTTATAGATCATTCACTTATCCTGAAGAGGAGGATTCTAACAAAACTGAAAATGAAGTTTCCGAGCAACAGTCCGCACCTGCCGAGACAAAAAATGAAATTTATGGGCAACTGGAGGTGATTGTCGAGCTATCTGATGGAGATGTCGAGTCACAGTTTCAACCTGAACTGAACATAAATGATCAAATTGAAGCTGAGAAAGAGCCTACTTTGGCAAAATATGTGAGAAGGCACCATAAACCTAATCAAATCATAGGAGAAAAGGATTCTACAGTTATGACAAGAAGAAAATTAAGAGAAGACACGTGTTTGCTATGTGATTTTAAGCCTAAGATAGTAAAATATGCTTTAGACAATGAGGACTAGATTTAAGCCATGAATGAAGCAATAGACCAGATAGAAAAGAACAAGACATGGACACTAGTACTGAGGCCTGACAACAAAAATGTAATTGGTACTAAGTGAGTATTCAGAAACAAGTTGAATGAACATGGAGAGGTAACAAGGAATAAAGCAAGACTGGTATGCAAAGGTTACGCACAAGAGGAAGGAATTGACTATGGAGAGACATTCACCCTAGTTGCAAGATTGGAAGGTGTAAGAACTCTACTTACATATGTAGCCTACAAAGGATTTAAAGTCTATCAAATAGATGTGAAGTCAACATTTCTAAATGGGATATTAGAAGAGGAAGTATATATTGAAAAAGCTAATGGATTTGTTGACCCAAGCAAGAGGAACATGGTTTGCAAACTACACAAGGCATTATATGGATGGAAACAAGCACCTAGAGCATGGTATGAAAGATTGCACAATTATCTGATAAAGATTGGATTTGCAAGAACAAATGACAACAACAATCTGTATTTGAAAACAGAACAAGGTAAAGGAATTTTATTGGCTGAAATTTTTGTTGATGACATCATATTCAGTGGACAAGATATGATATGCAAAGAATTTTCAAAAGAGATACAAAATGAATTTGAAATGTCTATGTTTGGTGAGATAAGATTCTTTGTTGGTTTAAAAATACATCAAATGAAGAATGGTATCTATATTACTCAATCAAAATATGTCAAGGAGATATTGAAAGCTTTTGGTATGGAAGATTCAAAAATAGTGAGTACACCCATGGCTACTGGACAGAAGTTGACAAAGAATGATGATACAAAAGAGGTAAATCAAACACTGTATAGATCAATGATTGGTAAGATGCAATATGTTGTACACAATAGACCTGATATTGCATTAGCAATTGGAATTATTTCTATATTTTCTGCTAATCCAAAAGAGACACATATAATGGTAGTTAAAAGAATTCTGAGATATTTGAAAGGTACAGAAGATTATCGCCTATATTACAAAAGGAATGATGAGTTTGAACTCAGAGTCTATACTAATTTTGACTGTGCTGGTAATGTGGATGATAGAAAAAGCACCACAAGAGGAGCATTTATTTTGGGGAAAAGATTAGTTTCCTAGACAAGAAAGAAATAGAATTGCACCTCACAATCTGCAGTTGAAGCCGAGTATGTGGCAGTAGTAGTTAATTGTTCAAACATTCTATGGTTGAAGATACTACTGAAAGGTATGAAGGAGGAGATCACAGAACCAGTTTTCATATATTGTGATAACACAAGTGCCATTAATATTTATAAAAATCCTATAATTCACTCTAAGACAAAACATATAGCTATCAACTATCATTACTTGAGGGAGCTAGTTCAAGACAAGGAAGTGAGACTAGAATATATACATAGTAAGGAACAGTTGGCAGACATATTTACAAAATCATTATCCAAGGATTCTCATGAGTATCTAAGAGGTAAATTGGGGGTGATTCCCCTAGTAGAGGCTAACTAGTTCTGAATGGTATTGTTGAATAAAATGTTTTAATCAGAACACTTGACACATTGATGCATAGTGAGTCACATTTTTAGGATGCTGCCTAAAAATTGTGAAGTAGAAGACAAGAACATAAAAGAGGATCGTTCATAAACAAAGATGACAGGAACAACATGATACAAAGATTAGAACAAGATGAATCTAAATAATAAAGATGTCAACATCTTTTGCATTGTTGTCAAAGAGGGAGATTATTGCTAAAACAAATTATTGATAAAAACAACATATATGAGGGAGATATTACTAAAAGAGGGAGTTGAACAAGAAACAGAAAACATTTCAGTGTTATTATAGACACAAAGGGAGTCAGAATGAAGCTAAAGACATTAATGAATATTTGTTCATATCAAGGAACACACGCACTTTTTGGATTGTACGGTAACTTTGGTTGGAAATTATTGTTTTATAGTTTAGTGATGCCATCAATGCCAAAGAGGGAGATTGTTGGAAATATTGCTACAATGTAGATAATTGTTATTTTTTCATTGATGTCAAACCTTAACTAGTGAAACTATTGCTATATGTTTGAGGACCATATCTATTGATTAATGAAGATTTGAAGAATAGGATAACAAGAAGACTGAGGAAATGGTTGAGTTATGAGTATACACTAGGGTACTTGATCATTTGGCACTTTGGCAAAGTGATATGTTATTTATCTTTCACTTACAGTTCACTGGAAGGTCAATGTCGAGCAAAGTAAAGTTGATGTTGAGAAAAGTGAAAGGTGATGCCGATAAAAGAAAAGATGATGCCAAGCGCCAGTGAAATATCGAGGGAGACAGAGAAAGTTGAGCAACAGTATTTTAGTAATTGATGAGATTTGAGATTTCTGGCCGACATAGTTGATTTTATTGGGATATGTATTGTTAATTAAGATTGGTCCACACTCATTTAATGCATGGGAAACCATTATTAGTGCATGAATTCAATGTTTAATTAATTATTGTATTGGAGAAGTAAATAAAATATAATGATGGAAGGATCCATTGGATCTTACCTAACCTAAGATCTATGATCGTAATTAAGTGGAAAAATATCTATCTGACCTAGATGAAGAGGTATAATATAACCTATAGAGGTTATTGTCATGGTATCCAAGTGTAAGGATAAGTTGTATGCAAGATTATTGCATGGTTAATTGACTGATTGGAAAGACCTAGCAAAGAAGGTTGAGCAGAGAAGGAGAGAGAGATTGCTTGATGAATTTCCAAGCAGATCTGAAGTTTGAGATGAAAATGGAGGCCACTCAGTGAATTAGCATTAGAGCTGAAATTGGATTTGGATTTTCAAAGTAAGTTGTATGTATCAGATCACACCTACTGATTACTTTCTAACCATTGTATCAGTTCAAATCCTTTAACCAAGTTGACCTAACAGTCATTTTATAAATCCTTTGAACAAGGTGACATTCAGATTGGAATGTTATAAGTCCTCTAACAAGGCCACTCCTGAAAGGGTGATTAAATCCTTTAACCAAGTCACATTTGACAATGTGTTTTGTAACCTTTAATAGGGTTGCCTCCTAACAGAGCTCACTTCAGAAGAGTGAAATTATTGTAGCATGTTACTGGTGGTTTTTCCCATATTGGGTTTCCATGTTAAATCATGGTGTTAAAATGTGTGAATGTTTATGTTGTGTTTTACTGTTAAGATTTTGTAATCTTATTTCATTAGTACAGTAAACTGCACACTTTTGTTGTTTATTTCTATCAAGCATATCTGAGTTGTTGAAGTGGTATAAAGTTTTATATGGGCACATCTGGACCTGAGGATAACTGATTCACCCCCCTCTTAGTTATTCTAAATTCATTCTAACAAGTGGCTCTATCTAAGGATGTGTAAATGCAAGTTTATATCAAGAACCATAGATCTCTAGGAAAGTAGACCACAACTGCACTAACCTATTACTAAAACAAACACATAGCTGGGAAAGAAACACACAATAGAAGGAAACAATCCTGTACATGATATACAACTACTATGCATGGAACAAAAAGATCTAATTGAAGAATTTTTTCAGGAATTGTCCATGCACTGGAAATTCCTATTCTTCATCATCCATATTCCTGAGGAAATATGAATCCTTTCCAAAATTTTGAGAGATGAAAAAAGGACCCAACCATAGTGACTCAAATTGTTTATGCTTTCCTTTTTGTTTAGCCCTGTCATTCCACAATAATACAAAATCACTAGGCTGGAACTTTCTTTCATGTGCCCTTCTGCCAAAGAGGTATTTCATCCTTTACTGTGGTTTGATATTTTCCCTTTGACTATTTCTCCTCATCTCATCCAATTCTACTAATTGGACCATTCTTTCCTGCATAGGTTCAGAAACCTGAATATCCTCATCTTAAATGAATTTGTAAATTGGGAGTAAATTATTGATAGGCATCCTTGACTAAGCACCATACACCAATTCAAAATGAGATTTCCTTGTAACCTTCTTGACAGTAACTCTATCTTCCCATAGGGAAAGTTTTAGCTTTACATTCCAGGATCTCTTGTTCTTTTCTAAGGTCTTCTTAAGAATTTGCATAATACTCTTTTTACTTGATTATGTTATCCCATTAGCCTGAGGATGGTAAGGGGATGAATAAGAAATGAGAATTCCCATGTCGAAACATAAATCAAAAAATTCTTCAGATCTCAAGCACATGGCATTGTCCATTACTAGTTTGAGTGGAAAACCAAACCTAGTAATCACATTTCTCATCAAAAACTCAATGACCACTGCACTTGTAGCTTTCTTAGTTGGAACTACCTCAACCCATTTGGTAAAATAGTCAGCTGCCAATAAAATTTAACTTTTCCCCCACTTGATTTTTCATTAAATTCCCTAATAAAATCCATTCCCCACATGGTGAAAGGGGCTTCTGTAGCTATGGGTTTGAGTAGTAAAGCTCCTGAGAATTTCATCTTGTTTGGAAACCTCTAGCAAGGTTCACATTTTCTGACAAATACAAGGGTATCTTGAAACAAACAAGGCCAATAATAGCCTACTCTCAAAATATTGTGAGATGTTGATCTAGCAAAGTAATGAACTCCACACATCCCAACATGCATTTGTTTAAGGACCTCTTTAGATTGTCCTTTATCAAGACAAAACAACAATATGTCATCCATGTTTTTCCAATACAAATCACCATGCAATAGGACATACTTTTGAGCCTGTAACCTTAGACTTTTTTTTTGGTTATCATTTAAACTTCCTAGGCAGCTAGCATTTTTAAGGAAATACACTATGTCAGCATACCAGGGCTGCATCTCAATGCTTGTAACAACCTTTTCATCAATAGAAACCCTGCTCACATGAACTAGGGATAATTTTTCTTCTGTTATCAACTTTTCCAATCCTATTCCTCTCACCAACTTTGTGATATGAATGTCCAAGTCAAATTCCTGAACTTTGTTTGTCCATTTACATATTTGTCTAGTAACCTCATTTTGGACAAAAATATCTTTTATAGCAGCATGAGGAACATGCGTATTTACTTTTGCACATACAAGATAAGGCTTGAAAGCCTTAACTACTTTTACTAAGGCATAAGCATTTTTTCCATCAACTGGTAGTTCAACTCAGCTGACTACAAGGACTTGCTAAAAATGCTATGGGATGTTAAAATCCCTCATCATCCTTTTGCAGCAGGACTGAAGCAATAATATAGAAATAAGAAAATGTAAACAAACAGAAAGGTTTGGTATAATCAGGGGATACTAAGACAGGGGCTTCCTGGATAGCTTATTTAATCTTTTCAAAAGCCAGTTGTTCCTCTTGATCCCATTCAAATTTCACATCCTTCTTCAGAAATTTGACTATGGGTTTAACCAATTCTGTAAAGTTTGCAATGAATCTCCTCAACATTAACTAGTTGATGCTAAAAAAAAATTACACAGTCAAATCCAGAAGCAAATAATTGAATGAATCTCCTGACAAAATTTATCTGTCCCAAGAATGATTATATGTCTTTCAAGTTCTTAGGAGCAAGTACCTTTTGGATAGCCTCAACTCTTTCTGGATCTATTATGACCCCTTCCTTAGACACTATGTGACCTAAAAGTTTCCCTTCAGTGACATCAAAGTGGCATTTCTTTGGTTTTAATGATACCCCATACTCTAATGCTTTGAGCATAACCTTTTCCAAATGGTTGTAGTGGTCTTCTTCCTTCTTTGAAAAGGTTGTCAAATCATCTTGGTAAACCACCATAAGGACATCTATAAGATCCTTAAAGGCTACATCCATAGCCCTCTAAAAAGTTGCACCAACATTTTTTAAGCCAAAAGGCATGTGAGCATAAACATGAGTACCCTAGGGAGTGGTAAATGTTGTCTTAAATTATTCAGATTCTTTGACTAGCACCTAATTGTACCCTGAAAACCCATCCATCATAGAAAACAAGTCGCATCTAGTGACCTTGTGTAACATAGCCTCCATATTTGGCAATCCATAGTTATCTTATAATGAGGCCACATTCAGGTTTCTAAAGTCAACACATAATCTTATATCCACATTCTTCTTTCTCACAGGGACCAAATTAGAAACCCACAATGAATGTCTGATATGCTGAATTATGCCTACATCCCTTAACTTCATCAATTCCATCTGCATTTTAGTAGCCAACAGTGGATTGATTGGCCTTTTTTTTTGCCTAAAGGGTTTCACATCTTCTTTAAGTGGGATGTCATGCTGAAATAGGTCTTTTCTATAGGATTTCAAATCCTCATAAGACCATGCAAAAAATTGTTTATACTTTTTCAGAAGCCTTATCAAGTTCAATCTCACATTTCTATCCAATGTTTTACCAATATAGACTAATTGAGGAGATGTTTCAGATCCTAGGTTTACCTCTTCTAAATCTCCTACCTTTGCATTGGAATTCTAGGACATATAGTTGTCATTTATACTGAACATGCCATCCAATTCAACCAATCCTTTGGGTATGTGATTAGTAGCCAGCTGGATAACTTCTTGGTCAAAAATATATTCCTTACCATCCACAACTACTACTAGGGATTGACAGTCAATCTTCTGACTGTCATATTGATCTACACACTAGATAAACCTAAGGATATCATCATCATCCTCAAATACTTGCCAATTATGAATATTATCAGGAACTTCACGTCTACTTTTTACTTCTACCATAGACATGCCAATAAGGGTAACATCATTATTTTTAAGAGCAACATTAGCAAGAAAATTTGCCATTATATTATTTGATCTCTCCATCCAAAGAGTATTGAAAGCATCAAAGAATTCTATCCTATCCTAGACTGCATACTTGTATAATTTCAGTCTGTCATCCTTGGTAGCATAGTGTTCCCTTATCTGAGATATGATTAATTGGGAATCTCCATAAACTTTCAAACATTTAATACCATGTTTAATGGAAATATTCATTCCCAAGATTAAAGCTTCATACTCAGTTGTGTTATTTGTATAGTGAAAAGTCAACAAGAAATAATACTTAAAAGTGATACCTGATGGGGAAATGAACAAAAATCCTGCTCCTGGTCCTTCCTTGGAACATCCTCCATCAAAATAAATTTTCCATAGTCCATCTTATTGCAATAGCAACTCATCAACAATTGGGTCAGTATTTTTTAATTGTGGCTTGATCTCTTTCACAATAAAATTTTCCATATCAATATCAATACAATAGTTTAATTGGTCAAGTAGAACCACCTCCACCATGATAGGTGATCAAGGTTTTCTATACAACTTTACCTCATTACCATTTACAGGGATAGTTGCATAGGACAAATCTAATTCCATCTTTCCACCCACTGTTGTAGCCCATTGTCTTGACAGGAGCATACCATAATATGATTTGGTATCTACAACAACTATGTCCATTCTCTAGGTTGCTTTAGGGAAAGTAATAATTTTTAATTCAATGTATTTCAATGTTCCTATCACAGGAACTTCCCTATTGTCCATGGCATAACAACTTCCAGCAAGGGTGGTGACCTGAAGGCCTAATTCCTTCATGACATGATAAGACATTACATTTGTTTCAGCACTAGAATCTATCATGCAATTTTTTACTAAGAAATTGTTAACCATCAAGGTGACATAAAATGGGTCAACAAATAATGGTTCTTTAGTAATTATGTTGCCAATGCAGATATTGGAAAATACTTTGCTTTTTTCTTTTCCTTTCACTTGCTCTTCTCTTTCCTTGATAGGTGGACTTTCATTTTTACTATAATTTGAAGTCAAAGATGTTTTCTCTTGGTTTGGCATAGAGACATCATCTATCCCTCTCAAAAGTGTCAATGCAGCTTCTTTATGCTCTTTTATTTTCAACATCTCCATCAGTGGGACTTAAACTTTCATTTGAGTCAGAGCATGTTTCATGTCAAACAAAGGTAATTTAGAGGATACATCACTCATCTTTTTACCTTTCTTGGATGTATCATTGGCTATTTGTTCCTCCTTTTCTTCTTCCTTTTCAGCATGATCATAAGAAGGCCATGCTTGTCTCACAAACCTTTTATCCTTACTCTCCTTGACAGGAGAATCCATAGTATATTGAGGGGAATCTTTTCTAGCATAGGCAGGGGTAGATTTACCTTGAGCTGGCTACACTGTTCTATTTCTCAGATTATATGCATTTCTAGCTTGGCTAATGGCTGTAACAATCAAAGATATTTTTTCCTTATCAGTAGGGGCTTTAAAATGAGAATGGGACTTGTAATTTCCTACTGTATTTATAGTTACTTGTGAGACAATATCAACCTCATCATTTTGACAAGGTACAATCTGTGATTTATGCTCTAGATAAAAGTTTTCTTCCTTATACAAATCATCAGAAGGTGAATCACTATCTAAAAACCATGGATATGGTTTATTTACTGTGAACATATTAATGGTAGGGTCTTCCTGGTCTGCATCCCTCTCTTCTGTCTAATCAAACAAGGCCTGGGCTACCACACACTGATATGAATAATGTGGCATATTGCAAGAATCACACCAAGGAGTGTTTTTAACATAATTTGCACTATTCCTTTTTAGGGGATCAGGGGTTTCCTTGGATTTTGAGTTATCTTGTCCATCAGGGACTGGCTTTCCATTGTTCCAATTTTTTTATATGGGTAGTCTCTTAGGTTAGGCTATTTATCAAACCTTTGGTTAGGGCATTTATTATCACGGTACCCTCCCTGTCATTTTTTTCTAGTTTGGCAGCAAGATCTTTTACTGCACTCATCAGTTTTTCAACTGTGTCATCTTCTTTGACAACTTTGTTGATTGGTCCCTTTTCTTTCCAAAGTTTATTATCTTCCCTTTTTTCCAATTTTCTTGATGCTCTCCTATTTATTTCAATATCAATAGCTATTTTGTATGCATCTCTTAAGGTTGTTGGGTTTTTGTCTCTAAGAAAATAAGACATTTTACCATCAGTAGCATTGATATAGGTTGTCAGACACACTTCCTCATCTAACCTCAAGACTTGGAATAATTTATTCATGGCCTTTTTAAATCTATTGTTGAAATCAGCCATATTCTCATTAGGGAATTTTTTGATAGTATTGAATTCATGCAGCATATATCTAGAGTTGATATGTTCTCTATACTATTCCCTTAAATACTTTACAAACACATCCCAAGATGCAATGATATCATTTGGTAAATTTCTAAACCAATCCATATCATCTTCTGTCAAAGACTGAACAAAAAGCTTCATGATAACATCTTCATTTTCTATTTCAAAATCAATTATCTTGTCACTGAAAGCTTTCAAATGTTCTTCACAAGTAATGACATTATTTCCTATTAATTTAGGGATTTTGTCTCTTACCTCATTGGGGATCACATTTGGGTGACTAGGAATACCATCAAACAAAAGAGCTCTATATATGTTCATGTGAACAGGTCTTCTTTGGAAATTATCCAACACAATATTACCACTTGGTTTAGTTGTCCCTCTTTGATTTTGAATTGGTGGGGGGACATTTTTCTTCAGGTTAGAAACATGAGCATTAGGACCAAGACCAGAAAACTAAGCAACTGCCTTTGGGCCAAAAGTGTGAGTATTTGAATTCAGGCCAATAGATTGAATTTCAGGACCAGCACTTTGATTATTTGGGCAAGGACTAGTAGACTGATTTTGTTGTTGTGTCCCATGGTTGAAAGGAATAGAAATACTAGTAGTAGTGTTGGTAGTAGAATTTAGGATAGCAATTTTCATTCTCATGTCAGCTGCAGTAGCTTCCAACTCCAACTTTTCTAATTGTTTGGCTAAGTCCTCCTTAGCCTTTCTGGCTTGTTCAATCTCTAAATCAATTGGAGACATTCCTGAAGGGATGGACACATTTTGTTTAGGCTCACTTATATTAATACCAATAGCCTTTTGCTTACCCTTGTTGGGGATATCCTTAGTGTTTGAATCAACCTTTGAACTTTTCTCAACCTCATATTGGTGCAATTGTCTAACGACAGGTCCTTCCTTTTCAAACTCATCTCTGCTAGAATTTGATTTCTGATTCGTAGTATTTTTCCTTAAATCATCAAGGTTACCAAAAAAATCTTTGTCTAGGGTTTTAACCTCTTCATTTAGGCTCTTACCTTGAGTTCATTTCTCCTTGTTGTAGCCAGTTGTTCCTCTCTCTCTACCAGCAAGTCATATAACTCTTGCTCACGCCTTTTCCTTGTATGTAATATCTCTATCTCTTGCTCCTTTTTCCTTCTTCTCAAAGCTAGAACCTCATCTCTCAATTGATCAGAATCATAAGAAGTTGTCTCAGCAGAAAATGTTTCTTCTAGTGGAGCAAGGTTTTCTTCTGCAGGGAAAAACCCTACATCTTTTGTTTCTCCTTTTCTAAAAGGATCAAAAGATGTCTTAGCTTGATTAGGACCTATAGGCCTTGATTGTTCTGCACCCTTAGAAGAAGATGACCTTCTTTTAGGAATAGGGGTTTCCATTATCCCCTTAGAGGTACTTGGGGAATCATGTTTAGAACCACCTCTTTTTTACCATTGTTTCCTCCCAGGTGTATGGAGCTCTTCTCCAATATTCATCTCAGGATTAACTTTTAAGTATGATCTAGTATTCTTTTATTGACTCATCTTTTAAAGTAGACAAATGTATTCAATATTCTCAATATGCAAATTTCACTGGAATGCATAGATATTTAGAGTCACCACCTCTTTGCAAAGGACAAATATATGAAATATAGCTGAGAACCTAGTCCCAACTTAGACGTTGATTCACAATAATAAGTATAAACAAATCCCTTATGCGATATTTTCACCATATTTTCTCACCTTGGCCAAATATGTAATCACGAGAGCACTATACTTTGTTGTATGCACTTGTGCAGATTCACTTTCTCCTAGAAATATATCTTCAAAAATATGAACAGGGGTGCATCAAAGAACACAGAACCACCATTCAATCGACATGAGACAATATCTATATCATTTAAAGAATCATAATTTTCATGCAGTGCACAACAATAGATAAACAAAATAAACTCAATCTAAATATCACTAAAAAAAATAGACCTATATATAGCACCACAAGGATTAACTCTCTGATAAACATAGCTATAGGATATTAAGATATTCCCCAATAGAGTCACCAATTTGTTAGCTCTTTTTCTTGTTGAATCAATTTATAGCTATTCAAGCTTGACTCTTAGATTCCCAACTTTAGATTCACACAGGGAAAATGCTAATTAACAAGGATACTATCCTTCTTCACTTCAGGTTCCATGGACCCAGGCGGGTGTACCTACTTCTAGATTACTATTTCTTAGTAACTCAATGGTGGATAAGCTGATTCACTCTTGCTTTAAACTACAATATTTGAATACACACCTTGCAAATGATTATTACTAACCTAATGCAGAGCTTAATAAGCTAGATCATGAACTTAACAAGAGCTACTATTAGTGTAACAAGGACATTCATCCCTCTTATTTTTTAGTCTTAGACCTAGGAAGGATAACCTATCGATTCTCTCTTCAAGGAATCAACACAATAGACTATACTTCTCAATACAATCAAATAAACATATATGCTTTCAATACACAAGAAAGTAAAGGTTAATTTGATTTAAAATATATGATGATAACCACTTTTCAGAACTTAGACCAGTGCCTAACCCGGGCAAAGAGTCAAATGAAATGGAAATCCATATAAAAATAACTAATAAGAACAAAATTAAAACCCCAGACAAAATGCCTTACAAACTGTCCTCACATCCATGTATCAAATTTTCTTACTAAAACCCAACCCTCTAGAATTGCTCACAAGATCGACTCCCCCCTTGAAAGAAACTTGTAAGTAATCACATAGTTACCTTATAACTAGTATGTCTAAAATTCTTTACAAAATAAACATACAAGAGCATGAAATAAGTACAAAAAGACACCATATATTTGAAAGTGGAGATTCCACTGTATTTTATTAATATCTTTTTGATTCAGTACATTCAGGTTAAATCAAAGCTTGAAGAACTAAACAAAATATTAAGTATGCCTTGCAATTGTAAATTCACCATCCTTAATAATATATTACAAATTTCTATATCTACCCAGCATTAGCCATCTTTGAATCCTTAAAATTCAAGGATGCAACAAGATTCAGATCGCTAAGCTAACCCTAAGGATATTAAAAGATAAAACTTCAGTTAAACCTTTTGATGGTGGAAAGACAAAATCAGTTGACAACCAAGTTTGATCTTCAATCTTCAACAGCTGGCACCTTTGTCTGTTGATATTCTCAATAACTTCATGTACTTACAACAAGACCTAGTGACTTTCATTTCAGGCTAACTTACACTAGTCTTTAAGATAGTTGTCATCCCTGTGCTTAGAGATCAAGTTTCAGGTGTCCTCTCTACTCTTCATCCAATACACCTAAATCAACGGTTGCAATCTTCTTATTTTTGGGCTTAGTGAAAGTGTCCCATGTTGTTACCTCTTCCTCTTTAGGCCAACTAAAACTTTGAGTGCTATGAATTTGTGTCTTGTTTCGCTCCCATCTGGCATCTGCTATCACCTTAACATCTATCACAAACTTGTTAAAGTTTGTTTCAGCCTTGAAAGCTTCATCCAAAATGTTGTTGAATCTTTGCATGTCTAAGGTGCCATCATCTGAGATAAATGCCTCCTTACTAGGAAATAAGGTGTCAAACTCACCTTTCCACACTTCCATGGTTTTAAGTTGATCATCTTCTCCTTTTATTGAAGAAATGAACCTATTGTATCCTGGGCCAAACATATTAATTCTAGCCTCTATCTGATTAACCTTACCTTTGAAGAAGGACAAGGTAGAAGTGATTTGATCTATCTCCTCTCCCACTTGGCACACAATCTCTGGGAGGTATGTCCTATAAGGTTGCAAAGATGTCAATCTTTCAAAAATTTGAGTCATGGCTGACCATGTTGCAAAATATGGATTCAAAGTTAACACATAATTGTTTGCCTATATTTGTAAACCAGACAATTTTTTGTATACATTATACACTAGGTAAAAATTTTCCTTGAGGATACTAATCGTATGCTAAAAAATCTATATTATAGCTTCCAAAACAACTTTGTTGTGTTCTAAGATTGCCTGCTCTGTTCCTAGTAGATCCCCTGTGTCCTTAGTCTGGATCTCAGCATTTGTACTTGGCTTTCATTGGGCAGGGACAACTTTAGGCATATCTTGTAACTGCTTAGTGAATTATGCTATCAACTTCTAATGTGCCTTGATTTTGATCATACATAATTCCCTATCCTTGACTATGTCACTAGTTTCACTAGCCAGTTTCTTGAATCTCTCAAACATTTGGGCAGCCTTGGCCTCATTCAACTATGCAAAATGAGTGAGAAATTGGGAAATTTCCAAGTCTTCTGTATTCTAGATAGACCATATGATCTTTTCCCCCTCCATTTTTTCTTGTATATTTAACAGGGATGGCTTCTGATCCTTTGGAGCTAATCTCCACATTACTAAGGCCTAGGACTTTGGATTGTATCCAAATCCTCTGATCATCTCTCCAACCTATATTTTTTATGATAACTTGATGTCGGGTTGTTTCCTGATATGTTCTATTATGAGAGTAGAGGCCAAGTCCCATCCTTCCACCAATAACATCTCACTGGAGTTTAATAGTTTCCTTGCTTCCTCTGGTGTGATTTGCTCTGAATTAGGATCATAATCCTGCAATTCTTGTAAGGCCTCACTAGTCATTGGATCTCCTCCTACCAACTACATTTGTGCACCTACTTGCTTTTGTTTGTTCCAAATGAGAAACTCATTGAACTCTATTATCTTAATAAAATTATCATCTTTTAAGAATTGCTCTTGATGCAGCAATCTCTCATCAGTGCATGTCATAAGAGGTAATTATATCTCCTCTTCATCATCTTTCGGCATCTTTTTTCCTACTCTTATCTACTTCCTTAATTGATGGTCAAAGGCTCTATCACCAGTGATAAGAGCACCAATTCTATATTTTTTCTTCTCTTTTTTACGTGATGGCTCCCCTATTTCTATTCTTTGTTTCTTTGGTGGGGTCTCATCTGTGACCGCAGTCTTTGGGACCTCTGTTAGGTCAATTATATTCTCTCCCTCTGTTTCCTATTCTTCAAAAAATGGCTAATTTACTGGAGAGGAGATAGGAACTGAATATTCCTCATCACTATCCTCATCATAATCTGATGATGAATGCCCTTTATGGTCCTTTTCTATTATTATAAGTGCATCTTCAAGTTGATTGCACAACAGACTATAGGACTCAACCATGGCATCAAGTCTTTTCAAATATGGAAAATATGGGAAGAAACCCCCAAAAGAGATGCCTTTTCTTTTCACTTGCCTCTCCAAGTCCATCAATTCAGTAAACTTGTTAGCCCTTAGATTGACCTCCTCATCCTCCAATATATTCATAATGAGGTATTCTTCCATACATTCCTCATGATCTTTTGTATAAGGAATGGTGGGTGTTAAGAGCTTCTTTGCGCTCAGTATAAAGCCTTATGTGTCAATGTATCTATAGAAGGCTACTTTCATTCTGTGGTGGCTCATCTAACTATTTATTGGATCTATTGCCTTTTTACCAATTGTAAAATTGTAAATTATGAACTTCCTTGGGGTAAATGTACCCTTCCTATGAGGAGCCAGGTGCTTCATGTCTATCAAAATCAACTGTCTAACAAACTCCATTTCTGCAATCTTGGGTGGAACATGGAATGGTAGAACATGGGGTGGGTTAGTACATCCATAACCCCTAATTAAAGTGAAATTATTCTCATAATATAAATCTCCCTAGTTGTGGTCTCCTAGCCACTTATCAACATATTGGCATGGCCTCAGTAGTTGCAGTACCTTCACTGGTAGCCTTGTCTTGTCTACACCTAGACATTTAAGTATTGGATACACTACCCAATTTTCAAAAGCACAAAATTCTTTCTCTCTGGAGGTGTAGTTCCACACTCTCAACCAAAACTAAATGGGGTTGGCATGAGTCTGATGAAACCTCTGAGGCCTCAAATACTGGAAATTCATTATAGGAAAGTTGTAGTACAAAACCAAATGCATTAATATGGAATAATGCATGAATTTGGGGTCTTTCTCCTTGTTTTAGATGTCAATAAACCCCTAATGCATTTTATCGATTATATAATGAATATAATCATAATTGGTACTGGTATGAAGGCTCTACATATCTAGGACCATCATAAGGATATCTGAGGTTATTCTCTTGGGTCCTCCATCCTTTCCCAACACTCTGCACAATGCATATGAAATGTACTTCATATAGAATTTTAGGTCCTTGTAGTAGTAGGGAGCAATTCCTGGGATAGGTGAAATGTAATTCTTCATTCTTCTTGGCACATGATACTCCTGGATCAATTTGGATACAATGACAAACTCTCTTGTATACCTAATCTCTAAACTTTTCAAATTTATCTTTGTGGCCATTGGATGATATACATTGAATGCTTTCATTAACGAGTTCTAATCTAGGGTTACTAGGGCTTTCCCATCATCCCTTTTTATAGTCTTGGTTAGGGCATCATACCTACTGGCCATTTCTAAAATAAAATCAGTATTTATAAAGATGTTAGGGACTATTAATTTGGCTATTCCACAGGTCCATGGGTTCAAAATTGGCAAAGATTCATCACTATTATTATAAAATTAATTGAAAAGGGAATAACCAGGAGAACGTAGAGTTTTAGCATCCCTAATTTATTGCAAATCATGTACAATATTATTGGCATTTACCTTTCTACTTTGACTGGATCCTAGAAATAGAGAGATGAATTTTTTAGAATAATTCTGCTTCCCTTTCATGTCATCATCAGCATCACCACTTCTTCCACTAGTAGAAGCTACACTCATTGCCTGACTCATCTTTTCCATTATTTTGTTCCAACTTATCTTACCGATATTGAGACAAATCTATCTCCAGATCACACACTTTCAACTATGAATCACTCAATTTGTTTTGGATCACTGATAACCACTTGAATTCCTCAAATTCTAGACTGAAAATTGGCTTGTTTCACTCTGCAAATTCAAGAAGCTCTATTTTCTGCACACACTGATTAGTTAGTAAATTCTGGCTCTGAAAACAATAAACTCTTGGTAAGAAACAATGATTAATGGTAACCCCTATGTATCTCTGAATCATCAATGCATAATTCACATAATTGTGATTCCATCACTTCTGGCATCAATTCCTCATGCTGTGAAATCAATTTTATTTCTAGTTGTAGCCTCTGAAAGTGACAGGAAATCAAATATGAATGAGTGCTTTTTTATAAAAACCCATATTATATTCAAATAGGATCCAATTTTTATCTAGTTGGATATCTCTCATACACCTCAGCTACCCTTTAACACACTTTTCATAAATCTCTGAAATTCCATTGGCTGGCAACTATACATCCTAGCGCTGAAGAAAATTTTTGCATAAACTGTGGTTATCTTCCTAGCAACCTCACGACTGTGCAATCTCCTTGTCATTGAAATCTTACTTTAACTGTGGTTTCATACCGAGACTTAGCAACTGCCACACGATCAACTTCTTGATCAACAGTTATCTCCTTGTCGCCAAATGAAATCTCTTAACCCATATCCTTTCAGAGACACCACGACTAAAGCCTTTTCAAACTCATCTTTGACCTTGGTTTGCTTTCAGAGACTTGGAGACTATGTAATCTCTTAACTCATTCTTAAACTTTGGTTTTTGTAATTAGAGACTTGGTGACTATGTTGTCTCCTTATCACTGAACAAATGTTTTAACTCATAATTTATCTCGAGACAACGTGACTATACTTTATCTCTAAATCACTGAATAATTTTACACTTACCATTTTCATCTGGAGATAACCCGACTACTGTTAATCTTCCTTTATCCACATCTGACGGTATGTGTTGAGTCTCCATATTTTAAAATCAAACCCTAATTTTTCATGAGACTATGTGACTGCTATCTCCAAGTCGCCAGATGTACTCTTCATTGTAAACTTTTATCAGAGACTATGCGACTGATAAACACATGTCTCAATTATCCTTTTGTCTCCTAATCATCGGATCACTTTTGAATTTTCAAACTTTTACAATGACCTCACGACTGTCATCAGATCTTTCATCTAATGTTTGTCGCCAAGTCTCATGACTTTTAACTTAACTCTTGATTTCTTTCGTGACCCAGCGACAACACTAATACTGAAACCAGCATCTAACTCTGGTTCGTTTAGGAGACTTCACGACTGAAGAAACTCAGTGTCACTGAATAATTTTCTAACTATAGATTTTATCATGAGACATCCCAACCACCGTTAGATCTGACTTGAGATGGATAGTTTGCGCTAAGTCTCCCTATCATCTGAGGTATATTCTTTTCATTAAGAGATAAAGCGACAAAGGCTTTTTGCTAAGTCTCTAAATAGAATGGAATATTAATTTAGCTTTATGAGACTAAGTGACTGATTTTAAAAGGCACATGACTTATTAAGGATTTAAGTTATGATAAAGTAACTTCAAAATAGAACTAAGACTGAGATATTAGGGCTTTTAGCCATTTTTGAATAGGAGCAAACCTAGCACTTAGGGTTTTTTGTATATTTCACTAGGTTTGTGGCTAAAATCATCATTTGAAGAAGTATTTAAACAATTTCAGACATGATTTACAACTCTCAATCATAGAAATGGCTGGGAATTTCAAAAATTTTCTGGGCAGACTATAAAACTAGAAATACAACCAACAGTGGAAAATAAGGAAATTATGTATTTAGGGTTAAAATTAGGCAAGGAAGTGTTTAGGAGACCTATTTGAGGTTGAATTATCCTAGATATGCTATTTGTTAAATTTTTGAGTTGGTTGACCATGTTTTATGTCAAAATCCCAAAAGTTGTAAAAGTTGTTAATGTTGTCATTGACAACATTGACAATATTTGTTGCAAGATTGCATTTTCGGGTAAAGTGGCTCCTTAACTGTCTAAACCCATCAAGATAGGGATTTTTTCAGCTATATGAGGCCTCCCTTGACCTATGAACAAGGTTGGAGGACATTTTGAAAATAGAGTAATTGAAGAGTGACAATTTTTCTGTGTATTTTGAAGCTTTTCTTTGGTTGTAGTACCTTAATGGATTAGATGGATTTATGTAATGATTGAATAATTTTTATTAGTTAACTTTTTGATTCTATGTGGTGGTAGATTAGCATTTTTTATAGTTGTATGTTAGTTTGTAAAATTATTTTGTTTTAAGCCATGTCGTTGGTCTGAACCAGGCAAGCTATGCAAATGGGGTCATAGCTCATCATTCCACCATAGAATTTGTACAGGCTCTTGGAATGGGTGAGGTGACTCCATTTACTATGTGTGTATAGAAGGAGGGGACTTGAGAAGCTTGTCTTCTATTTTTTAATGATGCCCTAGGCAAGCCTCTGATGCATGGCTAGGGTCTACAGAGCATTGCAAGTGAGTTACAGTGGGTTGACTACATTTTATGCTTCAACTTGAGATTTTGGAGAGGTATAGTGGTGTGTGGAGGACCCCCAACTTGAATGAGAAGTTTGGGAGAAATTTTCCAAGTGCCAAGAAAACAAAACTTTGTCCAGACAATCCTATTTCTTTGAAATCCTAATTTTTAGGCATGATTATAGATCTCTGGTGTACGGACAGTTTGGGTAGTGGAAAATAGTGAAATCTTGTAGGGTTCCATAAAGGGTGTCTATAAGTAAAGTTTTTTTTGGTACTTGTTAATGATTGTTGGAAGTTATATACAGAAAAGTGCCTAATTAGGCCTAATGCTTGTAGCCTTGTTTTGGGTGTGTTTGGAGTATGAATTGGAACTCGATTAGAGTATCATTGCAAGAAGTGTGAGTAATCTTTGGATTGGATCCAATTGACCTATTTTGAATCCTATATCTCCATATTGAACTGATCTTGAACCTTAAGGGTCAAATAGTGAAGATGGTGTAAGAAGAGCACTATAGCTAGGAGATGTGTAGTTTAATTTATTGATTGGTGGATACAAATTGAATCAAATAAGGTTCTTGAGTAGAGGGACCTTATAAGTTAGGGTTAGTTAATAACCCTACTATGCTAGAGAAGAAGCCTATTGAAGACCCTAGTGGAGTATAGGGTAAAGAGCAAGTTTTGTGTTACATCAGGTAGTACATAAGGTAACTCTGTCATAATTTATAAGTGGTTTAGAAACTGTTATATTTGAAGCCATTACTATTCTATAGTAGTTATGCACACTAGATCACTTCACTATAGATATTAGTGAAAAGTTAAAGAAAATAGATCAAGATCTAAAGGATAGTGCACAGAGTTTATCAACTGAGAAACATACATTACAGTTGCATTATAAGAAGATACTTCAAAATCAATGCGTGAGACTGGACTTGAAGAAAGAAGAGTAACAGATTAGAGAAAAAGTAACCAAGCTCCAGGAAACGTTACTACTGCATTTAAAAATGATGCAAAAACATGTGACTTTGGAAAATAATCTCATTTCCACCCCAAATTAATCAGTAACAGAGAGCATATATAATATGCATGCCCAACCACAATTAGAGCTACTCACCCTAGATCACTTAAAGGAGGAATGGGAGAAGTTATTGGAAACTCTCAAGAGTGCCCATCCCAATATTTTTGACAAACTGTAAGTTACACACCTTTTCTCATTATTTTAAAAAAGAGCGAAATATATATATATATATATATATATATATATATGTATAGTAAAGGAAGATACTACAATCAAGATGTTCATATACATATACTTAGTATATACATAGGGGGAGCATGTACAAAGGGGGAGTCATCATGTATAGTATATTATGTATAGTACTAATTTTTTGATACTAATGCCAAAGAGGGAGAATGTTACTCCAATTTTACATTGAATTTGTCATTAGTTATCAAGCAGACATAATGGAAAGTGTGTGACAGAGTCAACACGAGACATTCTATTTATATCACCAAAGTGCAGAGTTAACTGAGAGCATTGATCACACCCAGAGTTAACCAAGTATAGTGATACCTGAGTAAATAGACTATACCAAGTGTAGACAATAGGGAGCTACTCAAGCATAACCGAATATGAGTATAATTGAGATACATAGTATACACTAAGCACCAAGGAATAGCATTAACCGAGTGGAACAAAGTCCACATAAAAGTTTTTTATGGCACATTATTCTATGTAACAAATTTTGAGCTGACCTAGATAACGGTTTACACGATCGAGGAGGACATTAATTATAGATTTACAACATTAATTATTTATGTCTCCTATATGTAGATGATCAAGGTAAATTATGTACATTGTTGATCTTAGGGTAAGGATGTAAATGTTGAACCCTAATTAGGTCACATAGTTTGATATATAATTGTATAGATGTCAAATTTTGTTAAGTATGTTGATAAAGAAATGATCAAGTAGCCACCATACTGCTAACATCAGAGATCAGACAAGGGATTCAAGGATAGAGACCACATTGCAGAAATTAGTTTAAATAACTAAGGCAAGGTTACCGAGAAGAACAGAGCAGAAGATATTATCATTCACATTGAGGTGATATGTTTTGTATGAACTTAATGGATCTATATCAACAATTTTAAGATTGTATATGTTTCAGATCAACCTTATGTTACTCTCTCACAATTGTAATAGATTCTAAATCTCTTAACAGAGTAGACTTGAACGTCTTATTGTAAATCTCTTAACCAAGTGTACACATAGATTGTGTTGCTAAATCCTCACATGAGGTAGATCTAGTTGATCTTTTTGTTACTCCTAATAGGGTAAGATCATCAGAAGTGATCATTTTGTAAAGCTTTAATAGGCTATCTTTATTATTGTAGTAGTGAATTTTTATGGGTCTCATCCCCACCACAGTTTTTACCTTCTAACATGGATTTTCTGTGATACCAAAATACTAGTGTCAAGAATACTTAATTTCATGTATGTGTAATGTTTATTTTACATGCATTTACCTTTTAGCATTGATAATTTATGTTTGGAATAAGCAATCTACTCAGTCGTTAATGCATAACAGTGAATGCAAAGAACTGACTAAAATTTTTTAAGGGTGTTGATTCATCCCTCCCCTCTCAGTACACACCCTTTCTATTATCTTAACATTGGGCCAACAAAACCATCCTCAAAATCTCCCCTTGCATATAGAGGTTCTGATTCAAAAACACTGTGTTAAAAGAGTCATCATTGATGGAGGAGTTAGTCTAAACATTTGTACCTTAAACCTAGTCAAAGATTTAGGGTTATCTGAGTCATCTATTGATTTCAAGAAACAAATCACTACAAAATCTTATGATGAGGAGGAAAGATCTTCTAAAGGAATGGTGGTTTTGCCCATTCAAGTGGGTCCTATCAAGAAAGATACCATTTTTCAAGTCCTTGACATGAAATTAACTTATAATATTTTATTGGGAAGGCCATGAATTCATGAGATGCAACTGGCCTTCGACCTATCATCAATGTATCAAGTTTCAGTACATGGGTGAAGAAATAACTATTGGATGAGATTCAAATCCATTTCAATATTAAAATATGGTGAAACCTCTTCATGAGTTATTTATTCCACATAATAGGGAAGGAGTTATTCCTAGTTTCATCATTGAAGAAACCAAAGAGGAAGGTCCTAATTCAACATTAAATTCTACATCTAATTCAAGTCCTAATGAAACTAACTTACCTACATCAACTAAGGGAAAAGAGAAAGTTAGTTATGAGGGTCAAAGTTCCAATAAAAATTCAGTCAAAGTTTCTACACCAAAGGACGAAATTTTGAGACCTTCCAAGGAGGAAAGAGAACAAACTAAGAAGGACAACTATCAAAAGATGGGTGAGATGAGGCATAAATTTGAAAAACAATGCAAAATTAATTCAAAAGGAGTGGGGGAATATTTCGTTTCCCTATTTAATTTACCTACTTCCCCAAAGACACATGGGAAACCTTCAAATTCTCATCCACCTCAAACATAAAACTCTCATTTTGTAAGAGATAGTGATCAATCAACCATGGAAATGGAGGATAACAAATTTTTACAATGGCTTTATAAAGATGAGGATATTCAAATAATCTCATTGAAAGAGTGCAACATGTCACCATCCAAACTGATCAATATGGAAAGGGATTTCAAATAATGAAAAAGATAGGATACAAGGGAAGAGGACCCTTAAAAATAAGAAATAAAGGCTTTCTATAACCTATCCAACCTCCTTGGAGGTCAAAGGATGAGAAATCAGGAATAGGGTATCAAGAGAAAGAAGTTGATTCAAGCTCTAGGCGTGATTCTTATGAGCATGTACATATGTTAGAATTCAAGAGTAAAGATGACTCTAGAGAATATGAATGGGATTCCCTATCTGAAGGATCCTATTACAAAAAAGAGGTATATATCATTCATACCTATGCTACTATACCTAATGCCAAAAATCAAGCCAATATGGATCAAGGGTCGAGTTCTACACATGTACCAATTATTTCTCAAGAATCAAATGTTGGACAAGTATCTAATGACAACCAATGGATAGGTGAACCTTGGGTACCTTCGTGGGGGGATAATTCAAACGTTAGATTTAATCCACATGCATTCTTTCCCATGGAAATCCATGAGGATTCTAGTGAAGAGAATTTTGATCTAACTTGTATGGAACACCTCGAACAAGCACATGTTATTGACTTGAGTGATGCAATGTACAAACCCTCAAACGAATTCATGTCCTTGAACCCTTGAAATGAAAACTTTCCTAATGATTCCTTAGCCCTTATTCATCTAGAGCTCACTAATTGGGACTTAGCCAAACCTAATGACCTACTCTATTTTCCCAATGACAATGCTATGACCCAATACCTTAATGTGGTTGAGCCATCTTCCACCAATGAATTCAATCCAAACATGATGATAGAATCAATGGTCCAATCTCTTAATCCACAAGATAAAAGAAAAAAATTATAAAAATTAAAAGTTCTAGTGGTGAAAACCACCATGTGGCAGTACTAGACCCCAAAAAAGTAAAAATAACAGATGTTTCCAAAGGTGAAAACCCGACTGTGGCACCTAAGGAAGAGAGATTGGATAATTTACATGAACATGAAGAAGAGAGATCTCCTATCTTCATTGAGCCAACAGAAAAGGTCAACATTGGCACTGAATTGGAACCTAAATTTATTTATTTAGCAGCATCATTGACTCCAACAGAAAGGAAGGATTTCATCAAATTCTTTCAAGCAAAGCAAATCAACTTTGCATGGTCATATGTAGACATGCCAGGATTGGATCCAAGTTTCATAATGCACCACCTTAATGTGAGGCCCGATGTAAAACCTATGAAGAAAAAGTTGAGAAAAATGCATCCCCATGTGGCTTTATTGGTTAAGCCAGAATTGGAAAAGTTACTAAAAGTTGGCTTCATAATAGTCATAGCTTATGCAGAATGGATTTCCAATATTGTACCTATTACTATACATGACAAATCAATTCGAGTATGCACATATTTTAGAGATCTTAACCTTGCTTTCCCTAAGGATGATTTTCCATTACCTGGCAATCATGCTATAGTGGATTTGATGGCAGGACATTCTATGTTTTCATTGATGGATGGATTTAGTGGCGATAATCAGATTAAAATTTCACCTAAGGATCAAGAAAAGACCACTTTCACTTGCCCTTGGGGTACTTTTGTTGTAATGTTATGCCCTTTGGCCTCAAAAATGTCGGAGCAACCTATCAAAGGGAAATCACAACCATCTTTCATGACATGATGCATACTTTCCTAGAATACTATGTGGGTGATATTTTAACAAAGTCACATGAAAGAAAAGACCATCTATCTATCCTAGAAAATATTTTTACAAGATTGGAGCAATTTAAAGTAAGGTTAAATCCAAAGAATTTTGCATTTGGTGTTCAATCCACCAAGCTATTAGGCTACATTGTTTTAGCAAAAGGGATAGAAGTGGATCCAAAAAAGTGCAAGAAATCATGGACATGGAAACACCCAAAAACATTAGTCAAATGAGGTCACTCCAAGGAAGACTTCTATCTATTTGAATATTCATCTCTCAATTAGTGGAAAAGTGCTACTCTTTCACAAGATTGCTACATAGGGATACCATTTTTAAGTGGGATGATGAATGTGAACAAGATTTTACCCTATTGAAGACATAATTGGTAAATCCACCCATTTTGATGCCTCTCATCAAAGGGAAACCATTACTATTATATATTTTAGCAACAGAGAGATCTTTAGGGGTTTTATTGGCATAAGAGGATCATGAGGGTAAAGAAAGAGACATTTATTAATTGAGCGGAACCTTGATCAAGTATGATTTGAATTATAGCTTCATGGAGCAGGCTTGTCTAGCGATAGTTTTTGCCTCACAAAAACTATGACATTACATGTTGATGCACAAGGTTAAGTTGATTGCCAAAATTGGTCCATTAAAGTATTTTCTTAGCAAAACAACCCTTATAGGAAGAATTGCTAAATGGGTGATGGTACTAAGTGAATTTGACATTGAGTATGTGGACCAAAAAGATATCAAGGGACAAGTCATAGCTGATCAATTGGCTGAAAATCCTTTATTTGCTACTCATCATATTCAAGTAGAATTTCCAGATGCAGAAATAGTCAATGTGGAAGCCAAAGCATGAAAATTATATTTTGATGGATCCTACACTCAGCATGGTTCAGGAGCCAGAATTCTATTGATTACACCCCAAAGATACACCATTCCTAAGTCCTACAAACTTTTGTTCCCATGCACCAACAACACTATAGAATATGAAGCTTTAGTCATAGGCATTAAAATGGCTTTAGAATGGAATGTCACAAAACTATAAGTATATGGGGATTCACCAATCAAATTAATGATGAGTATCAAACTAAGGATAACAAATTGATGTCATATAAAAGGATGGTAGATGATTTGAAGAAATCTTTTGTCTTGATCACATTTGATCAAATCCCAAGGGATAAGAATAGAGTAGTAGATGTTATGGCTACTTTGACTTCTTTACTTCAAATGCCTGATCAGAATGCTTGGTACGAATTCTTGGTGGAAGAGTTGGTGAAACTGGCTTTTGACCTACCTAAAATTCAAATCATTTTCCTTCTAAATAGACATTAATTATCTTGGTATGGACCCATTTATACCTATCTAAAAGACCAATTTTTACCTTTAGACCAAACCCACACCCAAAAATGACACTTTATACGCCAAGTGGCTCATTACACTATCCTATATGACACATTGTGTCACAAAGGTCTTGACATAATGCTACTTAGGTGTATAGAGGATGATAAATCGAAGTTATCTTTAAGATACACTCACGAGGGTATTTGTGGGTCTCATTCAAGTGGGTTAAACCTAGCCAAGAAAATCCTTCGTATGGGGTATTTTTGGAAAACCTTAGAAAAGGATGCTTGTCAGTTTGTTAAAGTGTGTTCAAAATGCTAATATCATGGAGACATGATCCATGTTCCCACAAAAGAGTTACACCTGTTCATTACACCATGGTCATTCTACCAATGGGGATTTGATCTTATTGGAATTATTTACCCACCTTCTTCCAATGGTCACAAATACATCATAACGATAATAGAATATTTTACAAAATGTGTAGAGGTCGTACCTTTGACAACTACAACGAGAAAATAGATCTCTATGTTTATTCTCAATCACATCATTTGTAGATATGGTTTTCCTCATGCCATTATTGTGGACAATGGGAAAAAATTCAAGAATAAATATGTGGATGAATTATGTGAGACCTTTCATATAACACACCATTCTTCCTCCATTTACTATCCTCAAGGTAATGGACAAGCCGAAGCTACAAATAAGAATATACTCAAAATATTGAAAAGATCGGTTGACAAACCATGAAGCGATTGGCACATCCAAATAAACCCAGCATTGTGGGCCTAAAAAACAAGCATTCAAACACCAATAGGAGCTACACCATTTTCTTTGGTTTATGAGGTAGAAGTTGTTCTACCTTTGGAGGTTGACATCCCATCCTTAATAGTCTCATTCCAAGGATTAGTAAATGATGAGGATTATAGGGTTGCCCGACTTCAACAATTGGAATTTTTTGAGGAACATCAAACACAAGCTTATGAGCATTTGAAAGTGTATCAAACAGAATCTCAAGGAACTATAAAAAACATATCAAACCTAGAACCTTTCAAGTGGGAGACTTAGTGTTAAGAGAAAACCATAAAAACCAAGAAGAGAGAGAAAAGAAAGGAAAATGGGAGGTAAATTTGCTTGGACCTTTTGTGATTACTTCTTATTTTGGAATGGGGACATACAAGCTAGCTGATTGTGAAGGTGATGAGTTGCAAGAATATATTAAAACAACATCCATTTAAAGAGGTTTTATACCTAATCAGAGGAGAGAGAATGGGAAGAAAGAGTATCAGATTAGTGTGTATCTGATGAGTTCAGCATCATTCTTTGTACATGAGAAAAAGTTCAAAACTCCAAAAACATGAGAAAAGTTCAAAATCCAAAAACATGAGAAAGATCATAAATTCAAAAATAATGGAAAAGAAGAAAATCATAAAAAGAGGAAAATTGAGCATGAAGAAAGAATAAACATTCAAAAAATCACAAAAATGGTTATCTTGGTGAAAACCTAGAAAATAGGCACCTTGATGATATCAAAAAAAAAAAAAACAAAGAAAAGATTTGAAAAAGAGAAAAGTGCCTTGGTGTAAACCTAGCAATATGCGCCTTGGCAGCAAAAAAAAGGAAAAAAGAGGAAAAAAATAAATAAATTCAAGAGGTAAAAACCTCGCAAACATGCACTTTTTGATCCCTTAGGTCTTACCTAGTTGCATTTGTATATATTTCCTTTTCATCATCCCATTTGTATATCCTCAATACATCCGTCATTTGTGCATAGTCATAATAAAGTCTCTCAGTTGTATTGTCACATCATTGTCACATACTAGGTTTCATTTGCCCAAGATTTATGCATGGTCTCATTTTCACTTGGGGGAAACGCATTGGTTTTGATACAAATAGATTCAATAAGTGCTACTTTTTGGTCACATGATAGAAGAGAATTTTTCAAAACTTCAGAGGAGAGATATTTTTGGACCTTTGATGGATATCATTGTGTAATACAAGCATTCAATCTTGCAACTTGATCCTTGAGCTTCATGACCTTATTATCAGGATTAAAATTTAACAAAACCTAAATGATCAAAATGAATGGATTTCTATTGAAAATCTTGATTCAATACAAAACACTTAAATTTTTTATGATGTTCATTGAATCATGCTCTTTATAGCTAATCAATGATGTTTCGACTAGATTGGTGATGATGAAGGCATGATATTTTCTTGATTTTGTGTGACTGTTTTGAGGAAGATCCACCAACTTATGTGAATTCATCTAAGGACATAGTCATCAAAGAACCATTGAGGACATTTATATAGGAAGCAAGGTTAACCTTTGTTTTTTTATGCAAACGGATACCTTGGATATTTAGATCTTTCATATCTTAATACCAAAATCCAATTGCAATATTGAATCCGATAAAACCAGTATTCAGACTCCCATAGTTGATTATTCAACTAGTGAGGGTTGTACTAGTTTCTAAATGGTTACAAAAGTGATGAAACGGTATTCATATTATCATGATGTGGTCAGTGATGATTGTACTTGCTCCTATTTCCACAACGCTCAATGATGAAAATATATCTCCTTTGCATTTCTTTCACAAAAATAAAAGTGACAGTTAGTTGTATTTCATGCTTAGATTAATTGCATTTAGCAGATTTGCAAAGTTCAAGGGGGTTAATTATTCAAAATTTTGATATCTTTATATTGGTTCACATCAAATCAATCCATAATGAAGACTTTCTTGTGCATTTATCAATGCAGTAATTAAACATTAATCATTATACATAAGTATACATCATTACATCATTATTCATTATCCACATACATTAAACATTTTGTCATTCATATAGGTGCATTTCATTGAAATAATGCATTATCAAAATATAAAAACACAACATGCATTCAATTTAAAATTCATTGCATTGCATTTATCATTTAAGATAGCATTCATCATAAGTTAGAAAGAATATAGAAATAAATTTGTATATATATTTATCCATCTAAACTATGTCATATATAAGATATTGCATCCACAGCATATAGAAATAAAAATGTATAAAAATCATATAGAACAGAATCATAACATCAAACAAAGTCTATCATATAGAATCAAAGTGATCAAGTCATCATAAATATGAACAAATGTATGCGACAATCAAAGATACATCATCTCAAAATGATACATCAATGGTCCTGATCAAATCAACATCTGATACAAAGTAATCCAATGATCAAATCATGACCCACCAAGGGAACCTAATGCATCTCCTATCCCTAACCCACCTGTACCATATTGATCCCTATCTATTGATCTATCATGTGTATGAGGAGGAGCCTAACTAGTACTAGCTAGACTTGGCCTCTATGTCATCATCGTCATGAACTGTTGCATCATAGTATCTACCTGATCAATCTTTCTATTAACTATGGCCAAACCAGTCTATAAACCATGTACATCTTTCTCTAATCTGGTAATGGTACTTGGTTTTACCTGTGGTTGCACCTATACTGGTATCTACAGCACCTGCTATGTCAGAATCTGTTATGCCCTGCATACCCGTCCCTACATTTTGTCTGCAAAATGTTGGGTCCCCTTTTTTTTTGGTTGTGGCTTTTGCCTTTGCCTCCTTTTGTTTCTTTTGTCTTCTCTTCAGGATTTTCTTCCATGAGGGGTTTTTTTGTTTCACTTTTGTTTCCTTTTGTCTCCAGGACATGGTCCCAGAGTTTGTTTTGTTCTTTTGAGTCGGCCGGATTCTAGACTTCGGGATCCTCTGCCATCATGTCTTCTTTTGTCGGAAGATGTGGCTGCATGGGATCCCCAGGCCGGGAGTCTGGAAGCTTGCCCATTCTAGGATTTGTGGGAGGAGTGCAATGCATTTTTACCCTAAGGGCATAAATACAAGTTACCTATCATTTTCACATTTACCATGATTAAACACTTAGAGCATTCAAAGCGATTAAGGTGAATTAAGATGATCTAAAACAGCTTTTTCCTCTGGTGTTTAGTGGTTTATAGTGCATGCTCATGGTGGTCTTGAAGGTTTTGTTGAAGAATGTTTCAGTGTTCATCCTCCCCATGTTTCTCGTGTTTCAAGTAGGCCTTCGGCATTTTGCTTTCTGGTCTCTTGTTTTTTGGTTCCTACTTATTTTTTATTTTGTTTCCTTTTCCATTTCTTGCTTGTTTATGGTTCTGTTTGTGGTTTTCATTTTTGGTTTTGCTTTTGGTTGCCTCCCATTGGTGGGTTGGCACTGGCAGAGGGTCATCCACCCTCTATGCAGTTGTAGTCTAGGGTATTTTTTCACATTGTTGTATAATGGTGTTAGTTAGTTATTTTGTATACTGCTATACATTTTATAATTCCGCTATGTAAATTTATGTATATTAGTAGTGTATATACGTCTTGGCTCTCTATACTTTTATTATATATCCTCCCTAGCCTATGTCGAGATCACTGTGCCCTTTCATGCTTTCCCAAACTCGTGAGCTCACCCTCTCGACAAAATACCGCCTAGTTCCGACTCGGCACCTTGTTGGTTTGAGCCATGGTGGTTTTTTCTCTCCTCCAACAAGTTAGTCTTTATGGTGGATTAATTTCCCATGCGCACATTTAAGTCCAGCCAAGTGGCATTTTCTTCGCACACGTTCGAACAGTTGTTAGCTTTATTTCCATAGCTCCCATTTATTGCATAGCCATGTGACACCCACATTAGCCTAAGTATGGCTAATATTTTGGCCATGTCATTCAATGGTTAGTTTTCCTGGACTTCGGGTCCTATGTCTTCATTCAACCCCTATCTCACTTTTTCACATATGTTGGAATCCCTGGAGGTCCGGATAGTGGTCAAATTCCTAAGTATTCATTATATCCATATCTTTCCCGGGATTTGATATGAACTGACTCTTTCAGGTATAGATGCGATGCGATGGTAAGATTTTTGGAGCCTGGAGTAATGTTTTGTCTTGTACAAATTATGATAGTCGTCTTTCTTTGCAGGTTGCCAACACCAAACTAATTAACCATGTCAGAGGCATCCGCATCTTCTCTACCTAGGAGCCCAAATCTCCCCACCACGTCAGTCACCAGGGAAGTTTTCAGGACTAAGATCGAGAAGGCCCTGGAAAAGATCCCACTAACAATGAAGTAATTGAAGGGAGACACCATCATGGGATCAAATATTGATTCCAAGGTTCATTTGATTACTGACACCAGTGTTGGAATATGGGAAAAAATGCAGGCCCTGGTAAAAATGATGTTTATCCAACGAATGGTTGGAGATCCAGCAGACACCAATGTTGGCAATTCTGGGATTCTCAAAGTTGCTTACTTCCCTTATTCCGTGCAAGCCCCGGAACTTATTCTCACTCTCGTAAGACACTATAATTCATCCATCTAGGCTGTCATGCTTGCTGCTTTAGTCCTGACCAGATTCCCAATGCCCATGGTGTCTTTGGATGTCGCAACTTTTCAAGAAGATCTAAGGATTCCCTAGTTTGATGAGGCAGCTGTCCTCACCCAGTCCATAGCCTTGGCGGAATTTCTAAAATTAGAAAACATGGCCCGGTAGTATCTAAACAATAATTGGCTTAAGGTTCCAAGGAAGGACTTTAAGAAGATGAAGTTGGAAATCCCCCAGACTGAATTCAAAGAAAGTATACAAATGGGTATTATTGCACTATGCAGGGTCTTTGAACAACCCCATGCCCGGGAATTCTCGGCATGGATATACTATTTCTAATTGGGCATCACCTCTGGAAAGCAATATTTTGATTGGGCCACCATCATCGCAAACCACATGGACTCCCAGTTCCTCCAGGTCACCTGGACCTCCAAATTTTACATGAAATCTTACATTTTGTGGGCATTAACACAACAACACCCCATCACAAATGGACTACTCACTACAGATGTACTTGGGATTGGCCCAGGCTAGAATTCCCCCTGGGATTATTTCCCACAGATCAAATGGGAGGCTAGTTTCCTCAGCTTCTACTGAGTAAACGATGCCTTCATTTACTACAACCTCCTCACACCTACACGGGACGCTGGATACTGGCTCTCTAAGAAGGCAATGAATTCGGTTAGAAGTTATGGCCATTATTACATTCAATTTCAATAGCACACCTACATTTGGGTGACCGGCTTCTCTGGGAAACCCTATTTGTTACCCAAGCATTGTGGGAACAAAATAATTCTTTTGGAGTACTGCTGGTATATCTTGGATTTGCACGCCCTCTTCATGGTGAAGAAGGTAACAAATGTTCTGTTCCCAATCACCTATGGGAACTACTCTTGTAGTATGGCTGCGGCCAAGGAGGTGGATAGTGAGCTTAAAATTCTAGGCTTAACAGAATTCTATCTGGTGCGGAAGAACTTTGATCCGCTAGGAAAAATAGCAATGGCACTTCCCTGGGTATCAGAGCCCCATGCATATCGCATGGAGGATTTTTGGGAAGATTGCAAGGATGAATTCAAGGTCTGGAGCTGACACTTCGTTCGAATGACAATGGGGATGATGCAGAGGCTAAAAGCTTCAGAAATTCCTAGATGACTTCTCAGACACAAGATCCAGAGTGGACCCACAATATAAGGAAAAGGGACTGGACAAGATGGCTCTCCCTCCAGTAGGCTGGAATGCCTAGGAAGTTCCAACAATTGAGGATCTTACCCATGATGTGGTTGAATGCAGCCATTCCTATTTCAAAAAGGCATGCCCAAGAAGCACATGTAGAGTTGGCCCATTTGTGCGAGGCTCAACTTCTAGGGATGGGACCTCCTCACAAGGGGAGGATAGAGGAAAAAGGATAATGAGGACCCTGTCACCAACCCCATCTACAACCCCCACAATGGAGAAAATGCAAGAGATGCTGGAAACCACCCATCAAATAAAAGAAAAATTGATCACCCAGCTAGCCACCCTGATACTTATGGTCAGACTCATCCGTCCTCCGACTTCCCCTTCACTGGTAGCATTAATGGTCTGAGTGATAGGGACCATGGTAGAGGAGGAGCTGGAAGCCATGATAGATGCAGGGCCCCCATTGGTGACAAGGAGGAAGAAGAAGAAAGCTAACCCTCAACCAAAGGTGGAGTTGGAACTCCTTATGTCAAGCATCCCAGAAATACAGATCATTTCTTCTGACTCTCCAAGGCCAGATAGAGAACCTGAGGATATCCCGAAGGCCTCCCCTCCACACGGTGAGTTTGATGATGTATTTGGGACTGATGAATTTGGGAACTTGCAAGGAGATGTTGGGAGGGTGATAGAGGAGATTGTCGCACAGGAAGGAGAAGTCCTGGAACAAGAAGCTTCCCAAGAGCAGGGAGCCCGAGTAGAAAAGGAAAAAGAACAAGAATGGGTAGATATCTTTGACATCCTAGAGAAATACGTTGCAGAGACCGTGGAGAGCAGGCAAGCATAAGACAAGTAATTGGCATCGGTTGGAGAAGCTGGACCCACGGTATCAACCGTAACCCCAACTGCCATATTCCAAATGCTTCCTCCAAGGGTAACATTTGGTGAGGTAATTACAGCGGCCCAAATACTGAATCTTGGCCCGATACCTCCACCACCCCCAGAAAATGCACCAACAGAAGAAAACATTCTGACGAAAGGGGCCAATGAAGAACAATAGCAAGGTGGGGAAAAGAACCCTGGAGAAACAAAGATTGATCCTAACACTGCTAAGGATGCAGACACCAGGGCAGATGACACAAGTACCACTGAGGTAAATATTGTCGGTGAACCTAAGGATACGGAGAAGAAGTTAGAAAAGGCTCAGAACATTGGGGAGGCACAAAAAAACCCCAAAGGGGAACTACAAGAACAAATTCTGGCTGCAAGGCCACCCCTACCACCACAATGGTGGGTAGAGTCCTGAAAGAGAAAGTCCCTAGTAACACCAGAGGCCCATCTCTCCCTAGTGGAGATGATGGCACAGGCACAAAATCCTCCTAAGGCAAAAAAGGCCCAGATAGTCCATACTCTTCGGAATGGGCCAGGCGCAGATATAGTTGCAGTGATCACAACACCTCCCCCAGAGGCAAATGAAGCAATGGAAAAGGCTGGAGAATAAACCATCACAGAAATATCTCTGGGGAAAAGAGGGAAATAGGGCAAATTGGACCTGTTAAGGGAAGCAACCAAAGTGGTAGAATCCCGCTATGAGAAGGAGGCCCAGAAATTCAGGGAAGAGAAAGAAAAGAATGCAAATATTATGGGGCTACTGACAAAGCTCATGTAGCCCATTACTGCCATTTCCCTGGAGGTCTCTACGTCCAAAGCACCACTCCCTCAGAGTGACATAGATACATTAAGGGTTATGAAAAGAAAGGCATAGTCAATGAATGATTGGATCACTGAATAGGTGGGAAACATTTGGCATTTCCTAGTGTCCACACTCCTGGACCTATATGTGGCCAGCAATATTATGCACCAGGCTAAAACTACCATCTCCTTCTGGAAGGGAGATATAAAAAATTATGAAGCATGGAAGGCTGAGTTAGGAGAACTCATCGGCATTAGGGAGGAAGTTGTCTCTGAGGGTAGGATTTTGGGAGAGGAGTCTTTCGATTTTGTCTGAACCCAGTACTCTAGACTTGACCTCACATTGGAGGTAACCAAGAAACTAATAGGGGCCTTACACAACAAAGTCTAGGAAGTCCAATATTCTTTTAATTTATACAGGTCATTCATTTTGAAGGTCTCCAGAATTAATCCCTTCAATAATGAAACATGTACTCCAGAGGAATACCTCGTGGGAAAATTTGATGAACTAATGGAACCTCAGTATCAATCCCTAGAGGGAATAGATGGAGACAAAATGACACGGATAACTCACATGGTGCTCCAAGGTCATGACACGGCAAAGATAGCCATAGAATTTAAAGAAAATGCTCTAAATTTGGGCAAACGGGTGGAGGTGGCCAAGTACCGCCAGGCCAGCCTCAGAGACATCGACAAAGATGGAAATGCCTGGCTCCTAGAAACCTTCAATGATACTAAGGAACAATAAAATTCTCTGGGTTCTGAAGATGATTATCAAAGGGTATATTTTGTATTTGTTCATTCTTTAGGGGCGCAAGCTTCCAGATCCTGGAGTTCCAAATCTAATATTCTTGTATTATTTAAAGTAACCCATGTCCCAGTTCTCAAATCCCACCAATCACTTTCAAAGTAGTTAATAAGGGTGTTAGAGGGTGGGTGACTCCAGCAAGGCACGTCAACTCTAAGAATGGTTCTGAAAAGTGGTCTTCCAAGGCACCGCTTCAACATTGAATACTTGGTGCATTAGAGGCAGTGAGACGCTCTTTCTATGATGAGGCATGTAGCCTCAATCCCCAAGATATCAAATTTATTCTTTTTTCTTTCTAGATCCCTTCTCGCGGCTGATTCTTCCACTCCTCTTTTCTTGTCTCATTCTTCTGACATGTCAGACATTTTTTGTCTCAAGGTCTTTGTAGCGTGGTGCAGGTAGTACCGGCCACCAAAAATTGTATTATATTGTTTAAGTGTAAAGTAAGTTAGGTTAGTTTTAAGGCATATCTGTGTATAAATAACAAGTCTGACCTCATTCCAAGGGTCCGAAAAATTGATGATTTTGCAGTCCACAGCTATAGTATTTTTTAGTTCTCACGGTTGTAGATCTCAATGCTCCTTAGTCTCTAGAAGCTTTCAGTAGATAGATGGTCCTCTGGTGTTGTTGATGTACTCACCAGTGATGTTGGAACACCATTAATGAAGAAAGAAGGATTCTGGAAATGTTGTTGTTGGTCTCTCAACCTCTGATTTAATATTGTTTATGTTGTATGTTTCTTATGTCCCTTTCTCTAATATTTTAAGTAGATTAATGACCTTCTTTTCCCTCGCTATTGAATACATATGAACTGATGCTTGTGCGCGCATTCAGTATTTTAGTGTAGCATTTTAGAGCTTGGTTGATATTTTGAATGTATTTGCATGACTATAGATAGACAAAATACTTCTAACCCTGCCCTATCTTTTGAGGTTTATTTGGTAAACTAATAGATGCTTGTAGGAAACCTCACTTACCTAAATCCCCAGAGTAGACGAGCTGAGATAACCAGCTATCCCCCTGAACAAAATAGTCACAACACCCAACTTAGCTCATGCACTGTCGAGACTTAACTCTCACGTACTTGAAGGCCCAGAGAATCTCATTTCTCCAGACAACCTTTACAAGCAAAGTCAGTCAGTACCCCGGTACCCAGTGAAAACTTACATCTATTGGAAGACCCGATCACAAACCCCCGTCAACAGAAACTGGTGCTTGAAGGAGGGCATGAGCTTGTCCCTTTCTGAGGATTTATACTTTACACCACCTGAGGGGTCCCCAAGCCTTGGTTTTAGGAAGTAGACCTTTAGTGAGATTAGATCATTTTCACCATCCTGATTCAAAAGAATCCTTAGATCAGCCCCCAATCCTGGAAGGTTTTTTGAACTTGAGCCTCCCTCTTAAAAGAAATGAACCCTGAAAGCCAAGCCAGCTAACATTGTATGGGGGTCTACTATGTCTCAGAATACCCAAGTCTCCTAGACAACCCCAGGGATTAACACTCAACCTCAACAAAATCCAACACCCCGATGGCTGCTTACTTTGGCAACACTGGGTCCCTAATGGGAACTTTTTTGGGTGCAACCAATGATCTTCCTGCACATCCAAAAATATTTGCCCCTGATATGAGAACTTGGGCTCACAAAATGTAGAAGAGAATTTGTAGGCATACAAAGATGCCATGAATCGACACTAGATCCAACATCAAGACATTGTGACCCGGATGTTCCCTCTGTCCTTAGGATAGAACGAGTTGAACTGGTACCTTAACCTGCCTTCCAACTCCATCAATAGTTGGAAAGACATGGAGGATGCCTTCCTGGTAGCCTTTCACGTACACTTGGTCCCACAACCAGTTCATCTCCATCAAGAAGGAGTTAAATGAACCCCTTGCAGAATTCAACCATAGGTTTCAATGCACCTTGAGGTAGTGCACGGGTCCTTTCATCCCATCCCTAGAAGTGATAATCCAGACATACCTAAATGTAATGGACCCCTTCATTGCCACTCTCCTATGGAGAACTACCGCCCCCACCGACCGGGGGACTCTCGTGAAGGTTTACAACCTAGCCCTGGAGTTGTCTCGCGGTCTTAACAAATATCCAGGTGAGATTGGGCAAAGCATGCCTTTCAACATGATACCTGGTGGAACTTCTTACGCTGGGGGATACAACCCCAATTAGGCAATAGGTGCCCCTGTGATGTCCATGAATCCTCCACCACCACTAATAGACCAACAGGCCCAATACGTGTACCTATCACAAGCCCAAACAATATCGGGTCTAGAATTTGTTCCCTGGAACCAGCTGCAGCAAACACAACCATAGACACAACCTTCCAAAGTGCTTTTCTTCTAGTCGCCCATGGCTGGAGGATTTCTTCCCTTGATTCTAGTACCTGTTGCTACCTTCCCCAGGAACCAACAACAATAACCGTCACATTGTGACGCGAATACACAACTGTCTACCGAGGTTGAATCCATCTGGCGACTGTTGTCTTCACTGATTATGGACATAGGAGAGCTGAAGGTGGGGTCTCTTGCACCCCACAACACCAATTCCTAGACAGGGAATATCTTCTCTAGCCAATGAAATACCAATGCCAGGGGAAGGAATTACAACAATGGGCCTCAGCCCAACCAACAGCAATGGAACAACAATGCTAACACCAGAGGTCCTCCTCCAAACCAAAACACCAATCAGGGTGGTGCTGGACCTTCCCATTTCACGCCAGTCACATAACTCCAGCCCTTGACTAATTGGTGCAGATTTCATGACAAAGGCTCTCATTCTGAGGTGAACTGTGCCACACTAGAAAATGCCATCATGATCTCCCAGCTAGATAGACAACAAACTATTGATCCTACTCCCTCAAAACCCCCCATTCAAGAACCCACCCATACTGCCTTTACCTATGAGACTATCTTCTTTGGAGAAAACAAGGAAGACAAAGAAGAACCTAAACTACAGGGGTTCTTTGATGAATCTATTCTGGCCTTTGAGACCAATACCTTCACCAACCCACAGACTCCCTAAAACACCCAAAGTCAGGCTAGTAAAGGACCAGTTTACATGCCCACACCTCCCAAAGACACCCCTCCCTTGGATAACACAACTGATCATCCCTTCCCACTGAAAGGGTCTAGCTCTAACCAAGCTAAGGACCCGGCTGAGGGAAGCCAAAAATTCCCCGGTGGGAGGTTTTACATCACAAAGGCGTTAGAGCAAACTACCACCTCCATAACCTTGATGGAGGTTTTATTGAACTGTCCCATGTAGAGGAAGTCTCTTCTAAAGCTCTTGGGAAACCCGGAAACTATCATTCGCCCACCCAAGACTATCACTTTTGATGATGCCAACGCGACTATCTTCCAGGGAAAAATTGAGGATCCTCCCTTCTTACTAGGCTTGAACATACAAGGGAAGAACCTTCACAATTGCTTGGTAGATTCTAGAGCTTTGGGTAACATCATGCCCTTATCCATATGCCAAAAGCTTGGATTTCATCCTACTCCCTCTAACGGCGCAGTATTCCAACTGGACAAAACTATATTAAAAATAGTAGGTGAGCTGAAGAATTTCTAGATTCAGCTCATCCAAGACCCCAGGATAGTAAGCATAATTAACATCCAAGTGGTGGACATACCAGAGACCTATGGGATGTTGCTAAGTAGAAATTTGTCTAAATCCCTCAACGAGTATTTCTCAACTGACTTCTCCCACTTGTGGCTCCCTTGGGAGGGAGAATCTAACCATATCTAGGTAGAAAGTGAGCCCCAGATGAAACAATCCCTCACCAAAGTCAATAGGGTGAATGAAGTCCTCTTCTCTGAGACTTCCCCCGGTGTGTACCAACCCCTAAAAACCTTGACCTTTGATTTCACCCCGAGAGAGGATACCATTATTTCTCAGAGGATGCAGGACCTGGATGAAAAATTGAGGGATGAGGTTAACTCACAAGGTATCGCAATCACCCCTGCTACACTCTTGTCTGGCACATGGTGTTGGGTGCATTATTAAAAAATTTTAGAACTAGAGTGTGAGCCGTTTCTTTCTACTACTACCCAACACATCAAAGCCCTCTAGGAGAAGAAACACTTTTTGGGGATGCTTGGACCCAGTACTCACTTCCATGATGTCTCCATGATGTCACCAGTCTGGGAATTCCAGCCACAAGCTTCTCCAAAGGAAAACCTCTCCCAAGTGCTATCAGAGCTAGAGGAAACTCCTCCCAACCTTCCCAAAAATAATCCAAAGGCCGCTTCGCCTTCCCAGTCCCAGACAACGAGCGATGACTTGTGGACCCTTAAGTTTGACGGGCCCTGGTCTAAACAGGGTTGTGGAGCTGAAGTGGAATTGATCAACCCACAGGGAAAATCCTTCCTCGCATCTTACAGGATACAATTCAACTGCAAAAATAATGTCACAGAGTATAAGGCTTTGTTCGTTGGACTCCTATTTGCGTTAAGAAAATGAATCACCCACCTCCAAGCATTGGGTGATTCAGAGTTAATCGTAAAGAAAGTCTGGAGCCAATACACTTGTCATGATAAAAGGTTGGATGCATATCACAACCGGGCATGGAGCCTCATCAAAGATTTTGATGCCTTTGGCATTGAACTTGTTCCCTAGAAAATAAACTAAATTATTGATGCCCTCATCATATTCTTCAGCACTCTTGATCCAATGGCTAGCTCCCGGCTCCAAAATTTCTCTATTGAGATGATCCCAACCCCATCCATCCTAGATAATGTCACCCATTTTCAGGTTTTTGAAGATGATCAACATATCTTTGCCTTCATGGTCATTGGTGTTTTTGAAGACCAGATAGTGGAAGAAAGAGATCATGATGACACTGGGCAAGGTGAAGAAGATGATGGGATAATAGACTTACCAACCAACATCATCCCTAAGGGGATGGTAGCGCTAGAATGAGTCTTCAACTTGGACCCTCAAGACCGGGAAAAGATATCATCCTCCTCTAAGGGAGGAAAATTTTATAAATTAAACATTGGTTGGGCCGATGAAGAAAAATTGGTAGACATCGGCACCTCCTGCTCCCCTGAGGAGAAGGAGAAGATTCTCACGGTTCTCCAAGAATACATTAACTTAATTGCATGGGGTATGAGGATTTGAAGACCTACAATACATTCATCATGACCCATACCATCCCGCTAAAACCTAATGCTAAGCCTTTCTAGCAAAAGAAAAGATCGGTCAACCCACTAATTGAGCCTCTAGTTCATCAGGAGGTTCAAAAACTACTATCAACCCAGATCATCTTCCCAATCTGGCATACTATGTGGGTTGCCAACCTCGTCCCTATGAGGAATAAAAGTGGCGAGATCCACCTTTGCGTGGATTTTCTAAATTTAAACAAGGCATCAAAGAAGGATAATCACCCTCTCCCCTCTTTGGATGAGGTACTGCAAATTATGAATGGATCGTAAATGATGTCCTTCCTAGATGGGTACTCTAGGTGTAACCAAGTCATGGTTAAGTATGAGGATAGAGACAAAATGGTGTTTAGCACCAAGTGGGGAACATTTGCATACTAGAGAATGCCCTTTGGTCTGATCAACGCAGGCGCCACATTTTAGAAGGCTATGGATATTGTGTTCGAAGGCCTAGTAAACCGGTGCATAATCATCTACATGGATGATTTGACCATCTTTTCTTAGGACAAGCATGATAATTTCACCCACCTCACCCAAATTTGTGAGAGGTGTCACTAGTATGGAATATCCCTCAACCCTAAGAAATGTATATTCGAGGTCATAGAAGGGAAGCTGCTCGGGCATATTGTCTCTGAGAAGGGTATAGCCATTGACCCTTAGAGAGTTGAGGCACTGCTGAATCTACAAATCCCCGGCAGCAAGAAGGAAATGAGATCTTTCTTTGGGAAGATCAATTTTTTCCAGTGGTTCATCACAGGATTCATCGAGATAGTGAAGCCACTCAATGAAATTATGAATAAAGATACGAAGATTGAGTGGAGTCCCGATGCAAAATAGGCATTCACCCATATTAACAAATGATTGTAGAGGCACAGTCTTGGCTAGCCCAGACTATTCCCTCCCTTTTCACATGTACTCCTTTACTTCAATGCATTATTTCATGGAAGTATTAGCCCAGAAGGTCGAGGGGGAAGAATGAACAATAGCTTTCATGAGCTCCCCTTTATCAATGCTGAAGTCCAGTATTTGCCTTTGGAAAAGTAGGCCTTTTCTCTTGTTTGCGCTATGAAGAAATTCTGGCATTACATTCTCCGGAGCAAAGTGCACACTATCATCCCAAACCAATCTGTTAAGTCTATGCTCCTGCAGAGTGAATTGGGTGAAAGATGGGGGAAATGGATGACCATCCTCCAAGAGTATGATTTGGAAATGCAACCCATGAAAATAGTCTGAGGCCAGGGACTAAGTAAAGCGATGGCAGAAGAGACTCCCAACATTGAATGTCATACATACACCATGGAGTCTATCGCTCAAGATCCATGGTATACCAATTTGGTATACTTATTGTTGAACAACAGGTTTTTGGAAGGGATACCCCCAAACAAACGTTGCACCCTACGGTTTAAAAGTGCACACTTCATGATAAAAAATGGAACACTTTTTCACAGGAATTATGAAGGGGTGTACCTCCAGTGCATAGACAGGGACTAGGCTATGAAAATGATTGAAGAATTTCATGGGCAGTTTAGAACCAGGCATGTCTCAGCTGACACCACTGTTCATCAGATCCTTTGGGCCAGATACTATTGGCCCTATATCTTCAAAGATCTCTACACTCACGTTAGGAGATGCCATACTTGCGAAACAACGACACATCATAAGAGAAACCTGGCCATGCCTCTACATCCGATCTTCGAAGATAGACCCTTCGCCCAATGGTCATTTGACTTTATTGGAGAAATCAACCCCAACTCATCTGCCAACCACTGATATATTCTAACTGCTACCGATTATTGCACCTAGTGGTGTGAAGCAATTCCTTGTAAAAATAATACGGTAGACATAGTCATAAAATTCTTGGAAGAAAACATCATCACAAGATTTAGAATGCCATTTGCTATAGTATGTGACAATGGTCCAATATTTTCTTTGGCACAATTACTTGAATGGACCTACGACCAAAAGATCACTCTGAAGATTTCCAGCAACTATTACCCCTAGGGAAATGGTGTTGTTGAATCAACCAACAAGAATCTACTTGAAGTGATCAAACATCTATTTGAACAGAACACCCGGGACTGGCACCAAAAGCTTAGATTTTCCCTCTGGGTAGATCATATTCGAATAAAGGTAGGCCTAGGGACATCCCCATTCCAACTAGTCTATGGCTAGAATCCAGTATTCCCCATCAACTTACAAATCCTAGTTTTATAGTTTATGCAAGAATTCAACAACCAGGACATCATCATGGAGGTTCAGCTCCTAAATCTGGTGCAGATGGAAGAAAAAAGAGACGCAGCCCTTGAACATTTTGTCCATCACCAAGCTATGGTAAAATGATGGTTTCATAGAAGAGACCAATATAAGGCCTTTCAGAATTCAGACTTGGTTCTCTTGTGGGACAAGGCCCGGGAAAGGAAGGGAAGGCACACTAAATTTCAATGGCTCTAGCTTGGACCATACCTAATATCTAAAATATATGGGGAAAACATTTATCACCTTAACACTATGAGTGGAGAAGCCATCCCATTTCCTCTCAATTTTTAGTTTCTCAAGCACTACTTCAAATAGGTTAGACAGTGAGTTGGTCCAAAGTTGTAATATATGTAAATTTCTTGCTTGTAAATATCTTTCCTGATGCTCCATTTGGAACACCTTGTAAATAGTCTTGCTGGCCACCCTTTGAGGTCGCATTTTCTTGGTTTTTTCTTTCTTTTTGGTTTCTTATTTTCTTTTTCTTTTCAGGTTCCCAGCATGTGGCCTGCATCCTGTAGACTGGTATGCTTCGCATAACATCTAGTCCTTGGAATGATACCCTTATGTATTCTTATGAATACGGGATCTATGGTTAGCCTGGTGGAATTGGTCCGCACTCTAGATTTATTTTTTAAGTATGATAAAAGGTTATGGGTGATCTTCATTTGATTCACATCTTGACAGTCTGGAAATTGGTTAACAAAAAATCAAAGGAACAAGTAATCAGACACACTGAAGGAAGATCGGGTGCACTGATCAGTTGACCAAGTCTAAAAATATTAAAATATCCCAGGTCTGGAACTTTCTCTCCTATGTGGTAATTTAAAAGTGGGTGGCAATGTGAAATAAGTACCACCGTACAAATTGGCTAAGCTTGATGATCACGGTGAAAGGACTATCGCCTTCCCACCCAGAAAAAGAAAGAAAAGAAAAAATTGAAGAATGGAGAATTCTATTATCAAAGGGAAATGTGCAAGATACGATGAATTTGTCTCGATTTGCTTAGTGCCTCCTCTCTATTTCTCCTAGAGGTCATCGGCTTGATTTTATTTCAAAGCACACACTTCACAATTGATGAAAGACTGAAAGATTAAATTATTAATGGGATGGATTTTCCCAAATGCCTTGCATTGTGCAAGCAAACCACTCTAGATAAAGATTTATTCTAGTTTTTCTAACCAGAGATTCTGAAGTTCTTGAATGCACTAAGGCATTTGTCCTAGATAGTTGCCATTTTTTATGCCCTGCATACCTGTCCCTACATTTTGTGTGCAAAATGTTGGGTCCCCCTTTTTTTCGCTTGTGGTTTTTGCCTTTGCCTCCTTTTGTTTCTTTTGTGTCCTCTCTAGGCTTTGCTTCCATGGGGGGGGTTTTTTTTCCTTTCATCTCCAGGACCCGGTCCCGGAGTTCATTTTGTTCTTTTGAGTCGGCCAGATTCTGGACTTTGGGATCCTCTGCCATCATGTCTTCTTTTGTCAGAAGATGTGGCTGCATGGGATCCCTAGGCCTAGAGTCTGGAAGCTTTCCCATTGTGGGATTTGTGAGAGGAGCATAATTCATTTTTACCCTAAGGGTATAAATACAAGTTACCTGTCATTTTCACATTTACCGCAATTAAACACTTAGAGCATTCAGAGTGATTAAGGTGAATTAAGATGATCTAAAATAGCTTTTTCCCCTGATGTTTAGTGGTTAATTACCAATGGTTTATAGTGCATGCTCGTGGTTCTCTTGAAGGTTTTTTTGCAGAACATTTCAGCATTCATCCTCCCCGCGTTTCTTGCATTTCAGGTAGGCCTTTGGCATTTTGCTTTCTGGTCTCTAGTTTTCTGGTTCCTGCTTGTTTTTTGCTTTGTTTCCTTTTTTGTTTCTTGCTTGTTTCTAGTTCCATTTCTGGTTTTCATTTTTGGTTTTGCTTTTGGTCACCTCCCATTGGTGGGTTGGCACTGGCAGAGGATCATCCACCCTCTGTGCAGTTGTAGTCTAGGGCAGTTTTGTACATTGTTGTATAATGGCATTGGTTAGCTATTTTGTATATTGTTTTACATTTTGTAATTCCGCTATGTAAATTTTTATATATTAGCAGTGTATATATGCCTCAGCTCTCTGTACTTTTATTATATATCCTCCTTGGCCTATATTGAGCTCACCGTGCCCTTTCATGCTTTCCCAAACTTATGAGCTCACCCTCTCAGCACAATACCACCTATTTCAGACTCGGCACCTTACTGGTTTGAGCCATGGCAGTTTTTTCTCTCCTTTGGCAAGTCAGTCTTTATGGCGGATTAAATTCCCATGTGCACATTTAAGTCTAGCCAAGTGGCATTTTCTTCACGCGTGTTTGGACAGTTGTCAATGTTATTTCCATAACTCCCATTTATTGCATAGCCATGTAAAACCCACATCAGCCTAAGTACAGCTAATATTTTAGCCATGTCATTCAATGGTTATTTTTCCTGGACTCCGGGTCCTATGTCTTCATTCGACCCCTATCTCACTTTTTCACATATGCTGGAATCCCCAAAGGTCCAGATAGTGGTCAAATTCCTAATTCTTCATTATATGCATATCTTTCCTGGGATTTGACATGAACTAACTCTTTCAGGTATAGATGCGATGCGATGGTAAGATCTCCAAAGCCCGAAGTAATGTTTTGTCTTGTACAAATCATGACGGTCGTCTTGCTTTGTAGATTGCCAGCACCAAACTCATTAACCATGTCAGAGGCATCCGCATCTTCTCCACCTGGGAGCCCATATCTCCCCACCACCGCAGTCACTAGGGTAGTTGTCTGGACTAAGATCGAGAAGGCCCTAGAAAAGCTCCCACTAACAATGAAGTACTTGAAGGGAGACACCATCATGGGATCAAAGATTGATTCCAAGGTTCAGTTGATTACTGACACTAATGTTAGAATGTGGGCAGAAATGCAGGCCCTGGTTAAAATGATGTTTATCCAATGAATGGCTAGAGATCCATTAGCCACCAATGTTGGCAATTCTGGGATTCTCAAAGTTGTTTACTTCCCCTATTCCGTGCAAGCCCCAGAACTTATTTTCACTCTTGCAGGACACTAAAATTCATCCATCTGGGCTGTCAGGCTCTATACTTTGGTCCTGACCAGATACTCAATGCCCATGGTGTTTTTGGATGCTGTAACTTTTCAAGAAGGTCTGGGGATTCCCCAATTTGATGAGGCATCCATCATCACCCGGTCTGTAGCCTTGGGGGAATTTCTAAAACTGGAACACATGGCCTGACAATATCTAAATAATAATTGGCGTAAGGTGCCAAGGAAGGACTTCAAGAAGATGAAGTTGGAAATCCCCCAGACTGGATTCAAAGAAACTGTACAAATGGGGATTATTGCACTATTCAGGGTCTTTGGACAACCACATGCCCAATAATTCTTGGCATGGATGTACTATTTCTTATTGGGCATCACCTCCAGTGAGCAATATTTTAATTGGGCCACCATCATCGCAAACCATGTGGACTCCTAGTTCCTCCAGGTCGCCCGGACCTCCAAATTTTACATGACATCTTACATTCTGTGGGAATTAGCACAACAAAACCCCATCACAAATGGGATACTCACTACAAGTGTACTTGGGATTGGCCAGGGCTAGAATTCCCCCTGGGATTATTTCCCATAGATCAAATGGGAGGCTAGTTTCCTTAGCTTCTACCAATTAAATGATGCCTTCATTTACTACAACCTCCTCACACCTACACAGGACACTGGATACCAACTCTCTAAGGAGGAAATGAATTTGGTCAGAAGTTATGGCCATTATTACATTCAGTTTCAACAACACACCTACATTCGAGTGACCGGCATCTCCGAGAAACCCTATTTGTTACCCAAGCATTGTGGGAACAAAATAATTCTTTTGGAGTACTGCCAGAAGATCTTGTATTTGTACACCCTCTTCATGGTGAAGAAGGTAACAAATGTTCCATTCCCAATCACATGTGGGATCTACTCTTCTATTCTAGCCATGGCCAAGGAGGTGGACAGCAAGCTTAAAAGTCTGGGCTTAATAGAATTCTATCTGGCGCGAAAGAACTTTGATCCGCTAGGAAAAATAGCAACAGCACTTCCCCGAGTATTAGAGCCCCATGCACATCACATGGAGGATTTTTGGGAAGATTTCCAAGATGACTTCGAGGTCCGGAGCCGACACTTCATCCGGATGACAATGGGGATGATGCAGAGGCTGAAGCTTCAAAAATTCCTGGATGACTTCTCAGACACCGGGTCCACAGTGGACCCACAATATAGGGAAAAGGGAGTGGACAAGATGGCTCTCCCTCCAGTAGAATGGAATTCCAAGGAAGGTCCAACAATTGAGGATCTTACCCACGACATGGTTGAATGCAACCATGCCTATTTCAAAAATGCATGCCCAAGAAGCACACGTAGAGTTGGCCCATTTGTGCGGGGCTCAACTTCTGGGGCCAGGACCTCTTTGTAAGGGGAGGATAGAGGAAAAAGGATAATGGGGACACTGTCACCAACCCCATCTATGACCCTCACAATGGATAAAATGCAAGAGAATCTGGCTTCCACCTAGCAAATGAAAGAAAAATTGATCACCCGGCTGGCCACACTGGTACTTATGGCCGTCCGTCCTCTGACTTCCCCTTCACTGGTAGCATTAATGGTCCAAGTGGTAGGGATTGGAGTAGAGGAGGAGCTAGCAGCCATGCTAGATGTAGGGCCCCCATTGGTGACAAGGAGGAAGAATAAGAAATATAACCCTCAACCAAAGGTGGAGCCAAAACTTGGGATGTCAAGCATCCCTGAAATACATATCATTTCTTCCGACTCTCCAGAGTTGGATAGAGAACCTGAGGATATACTGGAGGCCTCCCCTCCACATGGTGAGTTTGATGATGTATTTGGGACTGATGAATTTGGGAACTTGTAGGGAGATGTCGAGGGGGCGACATAGGAGATCGTTGCACAAGAAGGAGAAGTCTTGGAACAAGAAGGTGCCCAAGAGCAGGGAGCTCGGGTAGAAAAGAAAAAAGAACTAGAATGGGTAGATATCTCCGACATCCTAGAGAAATAGGTTGCAGAGACCATGGAGAGAAAGTAAGCATAAGAAAATCAATTGGCATCAGTTGGGGAAGCCAAACCCATAGGATCAACCGTAACCCCAATTGTCACGCTCCAAATGCCGCCTCTAAGAGTAACATTTGGTGAGGTAATTACAGCAGCCCAAACACTAAATCTTGGCCCGATACCTCCACCACCCCCAGAAAATGCACCAACTGAAGAAAACATTCTGATGGAAGGGGCCAATGAAGAACAGCAGCAAGGTGGGGAACAAAACCCTGGAGAAATAGAGATTGATCCTAACGCTGCTAAGATGCAGACACCAGGGAAGATGACACAAGTACCACTAAGGTAAATATTGTTAGTGAACCCGAGGATATGGAGAAGAAGTTAGAAACGGCTCAGAACACTGGGGAAGCACAAAAAAACCCTGGAGGGGAACTATAAGAACAAATTCTGGCTGCAAGGCCACCCCTACCACCACAATGGTTGGTGGAGTCTTGAAAGACAAAGGCCCCAGTAACACCCAAGGCCCATCCCTCCCTAGTGGAGATGATGGCATGGGCACAAAATCCTCATAAGGCAAAGAAGGCCTGGACAGTCCATACTCTTCAAACTGGGCCAAGCGGAGATACAGTTGCAATGATCACAACACCTCCCCCAGAGGCAGATGAAGCAACGGAAAAGGCCAAAGAATACGCCATCACAGAAATATCTCTGGGGGAAAAGAGGGAAACAGGGCAAATTGGACCTATTAAGGGAAGCAACCAAAGTGGTAGAAGCCCACTATGAGAAGGAGGCCCATAAATTTAGGGCAGAGAAAGAAAAGAATGAAAATATTATGGGGTTGCTGACAGAGCTCACACAGCCCATTACAGTCATTTCCCCAGAGGTCTGTACATCCATAGCATGGCTCCCTTAGAGTGACATAGATACATTAAGGGGAATGAAAAGAAAGGTGCAGGAAGTGAAAAATTGAGTCACTGAGTAGGTGGGAAATGTTTGGCATTTCCTAGTGTCTACACTCCCAGACCTATATGCGGCTAGCAATATTATTCACCAAGCCAAAAATACCATCTCTTTCTGGGAGGGAGATATTGAAAAGTATGAAGCATGGAAGGCTGAGTTAGGAGAACTCATCAGCATCGAGGAGGAAGTTGTCTTCAAGGCCAGGATTTTGGGAGAGGAGTCTTTCAATTTTGTCTGGACCCAGGACTCCAGACTTGACCTCACATTGGAGGTAACCAAGAAACTGGTAGGGGCCTTGCGCGACAAAGTCCAGGAAGTCCAATATTCTTTTAATTTATACATGTCATTCATTTTAAAGGTCTCCGGAGTTGATCCCTTCAGTACTGAAACATGTACTCCAGAGGAATGTGTCATGGGAAAATTTGATGAACTAATGGAATCTTGGTATCAATCCCTAGAGGGAATAGATAGAGAAAAGTTGACATGGCTAACTCGCATGGTGCTCCAAGGTCATGACGTAGAAAAGATGGCTGCAAAATTTAAAGCAAATGCTCCAGATCTAGGCGAATAGGTGTAGGTAGCCAAGTACCATCAAGCCGGCCTCAAGGACATCGATGAAGATGGAATTGCTCGGCTCCTAGAAACCTTCAATGATACTAAGGAACAATAAAATTCTCTGGGTTCTGGAGATGATTATTAGAGGGTGTATTTTGTATTTGTTCATTCTTTGGGCTTCTAGATCCTGGATTTCCAGATCCAATATTCTTGTATTCTTTAAAGTAACCCATGTCCCAGTTCTCAAAGCTGACCGGTCACTTTCAAAGTAGTTAATAAGGGTGTCAGAGGGCAGGTGACTCTAGCAAGGCACATCAGCTTGAAGAATAGTTCTGAAAAGTGATCTTCCCAAGGCACCACTTCAACATTGAATACCTGGTGCATCGGGGACAGTGAGCCACTCTTTCTTTGATGAGGCATGTAGCCTCTATCCCCAGGGGATCAGATTTCTTCTTTTTTCTTTCTGGCTCCCTTCTCGAGGTTGATTCTTCCACTCCTCTTTTCTTGTCTCATTCTTTTGACATGTTAGACCTTTTATGTCTCGAGGTCTTTGTAGCGTGGTGCAAGTAGTACCGGCCACCGGAAATTGTATTATATTGTTTAAGTGTAAAGTAAGTTAGGTTAGTTTTAAGGAAAATCTGTGTATAAATAACAAGTCTGACCTCATTCCAAGTGTCAGCAAAATTGATGATTTTGAAATCCATAGCTATAGTATTTTCAATTCTCACAGTTGCAGAGCTCAATGCTCCTTAGTCTTTAGAAGCTTTTAGTAGATAGATGCTCCCCTGGAGTTGTTGATGTACTCACCAGTGATGTTGGAACACCGTTAATGAAGAAAGAAGGATTCTGGAAATGCTGTTGTTGGTCTCTCGACCTTTGATTTAATACTTTTCATGCTATGTGTTTCTTATGTCCCTTTCTCTAATATTTTAAGCAGATTAATGATTGTCTTTTCCCTTGACTGATCGTTGTGCGCGCATTAAGTATTTTAGTGTAGCATGTTAGAGATTGGTTGATGTTTTGAATGTATTTGCATGACTATAGATAGACAAAATACTTCTAACCCTGGCCTATCTTTTGAGGTTTATTTGGTAAACTAATGGATGCTTGCTGGAGACCTCACTTACCTAAATCCCCAGAGTAGATGAGCTGAGATAACCAGCTATCCCCCAAAACAAAATAGTCACAACACCCAACTTAGCTCCTACACCATCAAGACCCGACTCTCACGTGCTTGAAGGCTCAAAGAATCTCATTTCTCTAGACAACCTTTACAGGTGAATTTGGTCAGTACCCTGGTACTCGGTGAGAACTTACATCTATTGGTGGACCTGGTCACAAACCCCCATCAACAAAATCTGAGGACCTATAGGCACCTACTGTGCTGCAATTAGTGGACCCTTTCCCTATAAAGGAACCTATGTACAAATAGTTATCTTCTCCTATCTTGCTACCCACTTTCATCTCTGGCCCCATACCACTAATGGTACTGCCTATACTGGTCTAGCCCTGAAACCATCACCTCTGCCCCATGCATGACCACCCCTCATCTATGGAACTCCATGACCCCCATCTCTGCCCATAACCTTTTAGGGTACTCTCTATCTCGAGGGAGCTCTTTGTTGTCCACCTCCATGCCCACCCCCACCATCATCATCATTAGAGGTATCATAAATATCAGGTATTGGCTCAATAGGGTCTGTGAACTAAGGGAATCTATACCTAGCAAACCACTATGAGTAATCTTTTGACATGCTTGCATCTGCTATATGATCTCACATATCCCACTACATATACCCCAATCTCTCAATATGATCACAAGCATAATTGGAAATCCACCTGAGCACCCCACAACAATCTCTTTGTCTGCACATGAGCATATAATTTCAATCCATGTGATATATCATGTATCTTTCCAATCTGTCAGCATTCTTAGTAGCAACAAAATATCTTGATCACAAGAGGTGATCGACCTATCATCCATCAAGAATAACACATGTATGGTAACTCATCGTCATCCTCCCACCTTGCCTCACATCCCAGATATGGTCTCCAAATGACCTGATCAATATCATCAAGCATGCGGCGCCAGTACTCTAGTTTGCCTAGCCAAGGCTGAACAACCATGCCCTCATACAGAAATGTGTAAGGCCAGCCAGTATCTCTCTGCTGAGTAGCTATCAGTCTTGACACTGGAATGTGCTCCTAGGTCCATAACTACAATAACATTGCTCCAGCAGATAGAGAAGCACTCCCCTTGTATACTATGTGGTGCAACTCATGAAATAACTGCGCTAGTAAGTAGGAACCCCAATCAAACCTACGAGGATCCGCAATCACATCCTTAATGATTTGACCCGAGCCAACTGCAAAACCATGACTTCGAGGATATGGTAACAACACTCCTCTGATCAGTACACCCAAAACAACTAGCAAAATAGGGAACGATGGAAACTGAGGCCAGGTGATGCTCTCATCTCCAACTGTCTGATCTGTAAAGACCCATCGACAAGCATTGACATCGTATACCTGATCATAATATACCTGCTCTCCTTGAGTCAAGATCCATAATAATATGTATACATCCTCAGGAGTGATCATCATCTCACCCATCAGTAAATGGAAGGTGTTATGGTCAGAGTGTCATCATTCTTCCATAACTATGAGAAGCCCTACATTCAGCTAGAACCTAGGAACCTTGAGAAGATAAAACAACCCGCATCTCCCGATAACACGTCTCTTGTGGCCTGACAACTAATATACCAAATCAGTCAACCAAACTGGGACAGTCCAGACATACAACTTCTGGAATGGAAATTGTTTTTTCAAATCAAGTGGATTCAATCAATATCATCATTTAAGTGGATTATCCTACATTGATCTATCATCAAATTTATCCTATCGCTCTTTTTGAGAAACATCAACTATTTTTCCTAACTCTATATCGTGAGAAGGGAAAAATACATCAGTTTATCTTATCCTACCAATCAGATTGATATAATCAAGCATCCAGTTAATCGATCATCCTAGCATCCTAAATACGTGGTTTCATTACTAAATCCAACCACTTTGTCTTTTCTCTTATTTTGGTATTCAATCTATCCGAGATGTACAATTTCTATCAAGGTTTTTCAATCTCTACACTAAAGAATAATTTTGTCTGTGTATGCACAATTTTAAAGGGTGTATGCATGATTTCATGCTACGTGCAACTTCATCTATCATATGCGGTACTTAAATGAGCATAGGTGCAACATGGCCTAGTATGCGCTATTTTGCAGCGCACGCATGACTTCATCTAAAAGTACACGTGACTTTAATCTAGTGTTTTGGCTAGGGTTTTTAAACATGAGTTTACTCTTACTACGCGTGACTTAACAGGGTTTCTATGCAAGACTTTGATACTTAATACGCACATTTTAACTACGCGGACATGTGAATTCACTAACCTACGTGCAATTTCATACTATCCTATGACTGACTTCAACAAAAATTGCATAATGAAGCAAGAAAACATGAAATAAATGCAATAAATGTTGAAATAAATGCTAGCATGGGTCAACATCACTCACCGAAGGTCCATAGTCAATTGGTCTCTAGAATCTGTAACCTCTCTCAAACCGATGCTCACGTATGGGGACCACTATTGTTTTTTTCTCAGAGAGAATCAAAGCTAAAATCTAGGGTCAAAAGTGAAAATGAATAGAAAAAATGAACTTTTTATTTCTATTTATAGCTTTTTGACCTAATTTTCATGGAGTTTTATTCCCTTTTTACCTTAAAAGTGTTATTTTTCACCACCAGGGCATATTGTGATCAATTTTTCATTATGTTTTCATAGATGAAAACATAATTGACCTATTTTTTCATTCATCAATATCTTGTTGCCTATGTTATCAATTTAATTTTCATTTCTAAGGGGGCACCATATGGTCAAAACATTGTTTTTATCACATTTTAAACAAAATTTGGGGCACTAAAATTTCAAATTGCTATCAATGGGGCATTGTCATCAGTTTTCACATCAGGGTTTCTTGTCATCAAGTTTCGCATCAGATTCACACTAGATTACATATCAAGTTTCTTAACATCAGGTTTTGCATCAGGTTTCACATCAGATTTTTTACATCAGACATCATTGTATCAGATATCAATCAATCAAGATCAGGACATCAATTTTCTTTGAATCAATGTTCTTCATGCATCAATTCAAATAGAGGCATTTGTAGACACCTAAATTTGGTTAGGTGTTCTAAACAATCAAATCTGCATTCAAATCACATCAAAATGCTCTAAATCAATTAGAAGGCAATTTCATCAAATCAAATGGACCGATTTAAATCAAAAGGGACTAAATTTCATCAAATTAGAGGATCAATTAATAAATATATCGATTATTTAAATATAAGCCTAAAAGGGATAAATCTAAGCTATATAATTGATTTAATCAATTAATTGTATAGTTTTAAATCAAAATCAACCTATTCCTTACATGGCTAATTTAATTAATTAATTGAATTAATTAAATCCTTATTTATTTCAACAAAGGGGACAAGAATTTGAACAACCAATGAGAATCAAGGATTGAAAGCACATGGATCACTCTAAACTTTGTAATCTTGATCACTCATTTTTGGACTTTAAATCCTCATCACTCAATTCGTCTCTTTGTCCCAACCTTTGAGACCACCATTTAAATGGTCTCCCCATTTGAAACCATTTGAAATCCTTCAACTCAACCAAGCTTTGATCATGATCAACTTAACTCTACCCCCTACCCTTGGGAAATCCTATAAATACTAAGCATTATCAATCTTAGACATTCATGAGTAATTGCATCCTTATTATAGAGAAATTCAACAAGATCATAAGCATTTGAGAGCATATTTGAGCATATTTTGAGCAATTGATATCATAAGAGAATGAATTGCAATGGAAATTTGAGAGTTGTGAGCTAGATTAGGCATCATCAAACATAAATTCTCATTCTAGGACTGTCACTTTTGGAGATTAAGGCTGAGATCTCCAATAGCATGCTTAGCTAGAGATCCATGGAATGTTAAATGCTAATATTTGTCAATTCTTATATTAATTGTATTATTATTTCCATATAATTGATATCTTGCACCTTTATTTCATGAAGGTATAGTTTCTATATACACAGGTATATATGATCTTACTACACCTACAGTAAATTAAGAAGACCTAGTCCCCTGCTTCATTGCAAATGTGCTCTAAATATCTATGGTGAGTATGTATATACTAAGAAGCAATCCATATTTGTCTATATATGTCTACAATAACTCCTATAAATAATTAATAAATTATTTATATTCATCTAAATATTTAATTTAGTCAATTAAATAGTTTTCCCTATTGCTATTTAAATTTAATTTAAATACTATCCCAATGTATTTCAATTCAAATACATTTGCCTCACAAAACCATTTTTAATAAATTCATATTTATTTAAATTCCCTCACACTCCTAATTCTTCTAAACTATGATTAATACAAGTTTAATTTGAATAATAATCTAAACCCAACCTAGAAACCTACCCTACTCTTACCATCCCACTTGCTAAACCTACCATACTCCTACTATCCCACTTTCTAAACCTACCTTCTCACTTAACTATCCACTAATCACACTTAAAAGGTGATTCCTAACCTTTTTAGTGCTAATGGATTTCTCACATATGTGTGAATAACCCATCGAAAGGAAGCCACCTAACTTCCTTAAATGCAACCACCTTCTTGTCCCCCACACATTTCCCCAACGTTGCTCACATGTATGTGAGAAACCTTGAGCTTCACAATGCATTAAATTCTCTAAATTGACCTCTCCTCTAGCCTATGTGTCCCTTGTGTGGCTCCTATGTGGATGCCACATAGGTGCCACTTCATCCAAGCCCTTCCCTTCCCTCAAAAAATCTATAAATAGGAGGCCTTTATCCTTGCAAATCATCTCTTGTTTTTGCATTGTTATCATGCTAGAATAGCTCTAGAATTTCATAGTTGTTTCATGATTTCAAATATTAATCCATTAGATATGACATGTTAGAATAATTGGTGAATGAATCTAGTTTGAATCTTGCATTGCATCTCATCTTAGCTTAACTCTTCATTGTAGGAAGCTTGAGACTAGTTGCTTTATACTATTTCTTGAGCTCTTCCTTCATCCATTATCTTTTTCATTGTAGTTGCATCCACAATCAAGAAAGTATTATCACTTGGGGATTATCCATTTTGTGTTTTTGAGAGAGAGCACACCCACATATCCAAAAGAGAGTAAATCAAACAAGCCCTTAAAGGTGCACTTGTTTAGATTTATATCTGATGTTATGGAGTATTTCTTGTTGTTTTAATTTTATGCATGCTTTTGATATTTTATATGTGCAAACCCACTAATGTTTGCATGTTTAAGATTACTCCCAAAAAATTGAAGATTTCCCCATACATATTCTAGCATGCTCGGTGGGACCCACGTCCCTTAAATTTATAAAAATGTCCACAATTTTCCCCTAAAAACATGTTGAGTTCATGGATCGACATCTTTGTTTTGCACAGAGGCATATGTGCCCTGAACTGGAATTTATGCATATGCCAATTCTTCTTGAATTGGTGTCTCGACCCTAAACTGGTCTCTCCTCCTTAAACTGGCATCTCCACCCTAAACTGGTGTCATTTCCATAAACTGGCATCTCCACCCTGAACTGACATCTCCGCAGGTATCATATTAGTTTGTTTTGTTTGTTTTATTCCTTCTAATCCTATCATTAGTGTTGTTAATCAAATCGATGTCTCTGCTTGTAATTAGCATCTGCACCCAGTCTACATAATTTTTTTACTACTAACAACTCTTTAGGGTGAATTTTCTTGATCTGGAACACTTGTCGAAGACCAAGATACTTGAGAAACTACTAGTTGATCTCCTTGTAGCCCGTTGGTCAAAGAATATCATTTGAAACTACTCACATTTTTTTTTCTTGGTTGCCTAAGTTCACACCAACCAAACGATCATTCTTCTTAGTGTTTATCTAGGAACATAGCTTAACTAGGCAATTTTTTGTGTGGTTCAAATCAAGCATTAGGGGATTATGCTCTTTCCTTCTTGGGGAACATAAAAAAACCAAAACATGTTTGATTTGTCTTAGTCAAGTAATATTTTGGGAATTAACTATATGTTTTGAGTGTTTGGGAGAAAACAACATTGGATAAGAGAGTATGGACTTTTCCCCTTGTAGGAAAATCAGAAATCTAGACTCCTTCCATTTCCATTCCATGCTTCTCAAGTTGATCCTTTATACGGGCATTTTTGTTGAGGTAAAAAACTCCCAAGAATGACCCATATGAGAATGAGGTGTAAGCCACACCACTCTAACTCACGTTAATCAAATTTACTTGTTGGGGTTAAAGCCTCATAAGTTAGGTACCATTTAAGCTTATACTCTACTCATGCCTAACATAAATTAGTGCCACAAGGTCTTAATCGCATTTATGTGACTACTTTTACCAAGGTGCTCTATGGGGCTATTGGTCTCAATCGCGCTTGCGTGGAAATAGAGGATTTACTTGAATGGGGACCCTTACTAGATTCCATAGAGTAGCAGCCTACCTGATTCACCTCTGAAAGCTTGATAGTCTTTGTGCAAGGAGGATAGTAACCTCCCCAAGATACTCGCACATCCGTGCCACCTTGATCATTTGGAGTCGTCTAATACAATATCATGACTTGAGTCATTTCATGCTTAATGATGACTGTATTTTGATTAGCTCTTATGTGTGTGCGTATGTTTGTGAGCAAATTTTTTTAAGGCTAAGCCAAACCTAGTAAGGTAGGAACTGCTTGTACTTGTCCTCAATGTTGCAAAACCTATGAAAAACACTTTCAAAACCTACACATTCAAAGTCACAAGTCTTTTTCCAAGAACAAGTCAAAATCTCACCACAATCCAACATTCACAAGTCAAACACTTAGCTCAAATTTATAGTCCAAAATCACCTAAGACTCTGAAATTCTATCATCCTAGTTTCATGATCACATCTTTACTATCATCTTGTGTCATTTTCTTCTAGTGTCACCAGGTCCTCCTCTTCTCCCCATATCCTAGGCTAGAAGAGTCATCTTCTTCAATCCCCATCCCCTTTCCATATTCTTTAGAGTCAGTCCTTCCTCCTATCCTAAGCTTAATCCAAAATCCTAGTTTGAGCATATTATTCATCCTAGTCTGACCTTTAGTTTTTTCATTCATCTTCATCCTTCATCTCTATCCAACTCATCAACTAGTCATTATGTCACAATTTTATCATGATGATTTTGGTCATCCTACCTCTTCTTCCACTTCATCTTATTCCAATAATTATAAGAGTCTTGGTTATCTTGATGAGTACATTGAAAACTTTAGCAAGATTTCTCCAAGCATCCTCCAAAACTCAATCATTCCTCCACACTACCTCATCATGTCTTTGTGCATACCCACGATCACTCCTTATCATACCTTTGACAAGGGAAACCCATCTTATCCTCCATCCACATCTCTCTCCTATATCACACCCACATATCCCACTCACATGGCATTCATGCCTTCATCTTCTCCCATGGTCGTATCCCAAACTCCATCTTTCCACAATAACACTACTAGCTACATCCCTAATCCAAATCCACCATCTCTTTATCCTCCAACCCATTTTCCAATATATAATCTTAGTCCTCCATTTCCTCTAATCTATCACCATGATCCCCATGTTATCACTAATCCACCATTTGATCTATCCTACCTTTCTCCTCCATCCCCTCCATCTTATCCCAATCTACCTTCTTCCATTCCTACCTACATTAACACAAATCCCCTTCCCCAATCCACTTACATCTCTCAATCCACTTCATATTCCATACCTTAATCCATCACTCCTCCTCCATCAGTTAGTCAATACAGTTCACAAGTCACCTTCATTCCCACTTCTGTGAAATATCTATCCATGCCATCTCCTACACCCATTTATAAACCATCATTCATTCAAACAATCTTTCAATCCACTACTACACCTCCATACATAAACTACCCTAGTTTCACACCATCTATCTCTGCTAACCATTTACCCCAACCTCAAACATGGAAGTCTCCAAGGACCTTCGCAAGGAAGCCATCACAAAATCCATCTCTTAAATTTGACAAGTCATGTCATATCACTCCCCCATGTAAACCCATTATTGATGAGGTTTTTCCATTGCCAACACCTTCCATTCATGTTCCATCTCCCACACCTATCATTTCTCTTCCACCTCCCATACTTATTGATCCTCTACTAGGTCCTAACATCATTGAATCCCTTCCATCCATTCACTTCATCCAACTACCATCCCCATATTTTCCTATTTGCATTATCCACACCCCCATCCAATGAACCTCATGAGTCTGCCTTTTTTTCCTTCTATCCCCTCAATCTGAAGAGTCCATCCCTACATCCCCCATCATACCATCCACGCTAATCCAATCATGTCAAGATCTTTCCCAAAATCATATTGAAATATCCATTGACCTAATTCAAGATCCTACCATCCCATTTCCTCCATTACATGAACCATTGTTGTCACCCACTCCACCTCATGTTCCATTATCATCCACTCCTTCAAATAAAGATCCTGTCATTCTACCTACTCCATCTCAAGATCCATTACCCCATTTGAGCCAAGATTACAACATCCCATCCCCTCCACTTCATGATCCTTTATCGCCTCCAATCCAAACTATCCCACCACCATCACTCTTTCCCCTTGGTCCACTTACATTCATCCATGGTGATCCAGTTGAAGCAGAAGAAACAAATTTCATATTCACCATTTACACTCCTAATAATGGACTCGCATATTTTTCCCTAAGAGAGAAGTATCCTACCTGGATCGAATGCTAAAAAAATGAAATTATAAAGGTAAAGGCGCAAGCCTAAATTAGAAAGGTACCCTAGAGACCATTCATGTCAAAATGCATCCACAATCTTGTGGTCGTGATTATATATTTTTTGTCCCTTCATCCAAAAATGTTGGTACAACTAGTGTAAAGATCAAGCATGCTTTCAAACCCACCATTACATCTTCCCATCATTTCTCCAAAAAATTTAATGACATCCCCCTCCTCCATCATTGCAACCCAAGATTACCTACCACACTCCTCCTTCATCCTCTAAATCCATTTTGGGTCCCTATGTCTGAAAATTAACCATTGCATATCCTCCAAATACAAAATCCATTTTGGGCCCTTATATCCCAGAATCTCATCCCCCATCTTATCCTACTCATTCCAAAATCCACCAATCCCATATCCCTATCACCCATCATATAATTCCCACCCACTATATTCCTAATAAAGATCAACAAAGGCATAGACCCATACGCCCCATCCACTATTCTACCTTCACTCCCTCCATATTTTCTCCATCCCATATAATCTCTCATGTTCCTTTCAATGCTATTCACTATAATTTTCCAAATCACAAAAGCATAAAGCTAAAATATCCACAACTATCTAAATATTTCCATGTCCACTGTCTTTCTCAAGCAAAGAAAAATCCAATCAAGAAATGCACTACATCTCAAAGTCCCCAAAGGCCCACCAAAGAAAAAGAAAAACTATGTGGATCCCAAAGAAAAAATATGAAATGCATCTAAAAAAAAAATCCACAATGGCTCCCAAACTTTCTAATCCACTAGCTAAGCATTTCTCTCCTCCATCTCCTAAATTTGTTTTGGGTCCTTATGTTCCAAAACTACCTATCATAACTCCTTCATCTTATCTACATGTTTCATTCACTTTTCATACTCTTTTTGCACACTTCACAACATGTGCCAATGTTGGTCCTAACAACATCCCCCTATCACACTCACTTTCTATCATCTCATGCCAATGTTTCCTAGCACAATATCCCTTACCCCACATACATCCCCTATCATAACCATCTCCTCCATGTATTTTCATAAGTAACTCATCCCAAATAAGGTTGTACCAAAATCTAGGGATCGCTCCAAATGGGGTCCTATTACCTTGATTTTTAATTTGATGTTGGACTCCCTCCAAAAACCCCCAAAAAAAAAAATTTAAAATTTTAAAAATAAAAAATATAATATAAAATAAAAGAGAAATAATCATACAATGGTGAAAACTTGGAAAATAAGAGCCTTGGAAAATTACCATGATTAAAACCTAGAAAACATGCATCATGTGTAATCCCTCCATCCATTTGCTCTCTACACTTAGGGGAAAGTCCTTATAGCCACCATCCACCACTTCCTCCATCTCACCTTCTACCATACCTATCATATCTTATCCATTTCACCTCCTCCACCCTTTCCATCCATTTATCATCCTTACCTATCCTCCATCCCCCTCCATCCTTCAACCACCATCTTATCTTCCATCTACATCCCTTATCATCTTGTTGTCCTCTCTTCCATCCCATTGTACCACTCCTAAATGCCTCCTCATGCATGAGCTATCCTAAGTAGGGGAATTATATTCCTTGGTGACGTATTCCTTGGAAACTTTATCATATCCACCTTGCATCTTTATGAATTTCCTTCCTTCATAATCATTTCATCTCTCACTCCTCCTCTCCCATACACCTACCCTCTCCAATCATTTTACCTCCCAATCCTTATCTTCCTCTATTCCTTCATCCAAAATCCTTACTTCCATCAACCCTTGTCTTTTAATGCTCCAACATCCCCTCCCCTAGCACCTCATTTGTCTCTCCATCCCTTGACATTGGAATCTATCTCTAGACTATCCCCATGCACCCCATGCTATCTAATCCTATCCCAATGCTCCTTGAAATCTACAATCACATGCAAATCATATCCACCTCCTCCAACTGTCCAAAAAATAAAACATCAATCAGCCCATCCAATCACAGCCTTTGGCTTGTTCCCATCCTTTTTGCAAGCATCGTGATCCACTCATCATCATTGGGATGCCTCCTTCCCAATCCTTATGTTTCTTTAGGTACATCATTCCCACATCAAGAACACCCCATCCACCATCCATCCATCTTGGAATTTTAGCTTGACTAGGGAAACATCATGTGTGTCCACATCATCTCATCCATTATCCCAAGCCTATGTACATCTTGCAATTAGTGTCCTATATATAGCGTTAGTCACATATTTTCCTAACATCATTTGTACATATGTGCCTTTGGGTCCATCCCTTTTTTCAGCCAGTCCTTGTGTCATCAGGGCCATTGTCGCTATCTAGCTAGTGCTTCAACAATCATCCCTTAGCCCCTTTGAGGTTCTTGTGTCTTGTTTGTCTCTTTTCATAAGGAATCCTAGTTTATAAATCCATCATTGGTCTTTGTGTGATGTATCCTTCCTCATATTAGACCAATCAAATCATTCATTAATCCACCATCCTCCCTATGGAAAAAGGTAAATGAGATACTTGTTTCTTTTGTACTTTTGGATTTTTTTTTTAAATCTTTTGAGCTTCCTTGTTTTACCTCCTCATGGTCACCACTAACCTTTATATCATGGTTTGTTGCGAATGGTAAAACTAGGGGCAAGGTCTTGATCTTTTTCTTTATGCTTGTGTGTTGTTATGTCAGTCTTATGCAACATTGGTGGCAAGGCCTTGCATTCCTAGTAAACTTGGTAGGTCTCTAGCGTTTCTATATCAAAATAGGGTGTGCTCTCTGACAATAACATAATTTAATCCCCAAATATTTTTAGTTGCATTAGATTCATGATTGCATTCTACTATTAGGAAAGGCTTCTATTTATTCACTATCCCCCCACCATCTCTTTTTTGTTCCCCCTCCTCTTTTATTCCTCTCTCTCTCTCTCTCTCTCTCT
>MU225707.1:459481-478477 GCA_018584345.1 Thuja plicata | reverse complement strand
TCTCTCTCTCTCTCTCTCTCTCTCTCTCTCTCTCTCTCTCTCTCTCTCTCTCTCTCTCTCTCTCTCTCTCTCTCATGTTTGCATCCCTTTTCAAGAAAATTCCACAACGCTTTGCTTGTTGTGTTGTTTTCTTGAGGGGGCACAACCTCACACCATCGTCACTTCAGCATGACTCTTAGATACCTAATTTATTTTGGGGAAACTTATTTTGTTTTCTTTGATGCAATGCCACTTGTGGCGCCACATCAAACAGGGGTAAAATGTAGACGTCTAAAATAACTCTTATAAATAATCAATAACTTATTAATATTCATATAATTATTTAATTTATTCAATTAAATAGTTTTCCCTTTTGGTATTTAAATGTAATTTAAATACCATCCCAATGTATTTCAATTCAAAAACATTTGCCTCACAAAACCCTTTTTAATAAATTCATATTTATTAAAATTCCCTCACACTCCTAATTCTTCTAAACTATGATTAATTCAATTTTAATATAAATATTAATCTAAACCCAACCTAGAAACCTATCCTACTCCTACTATCCCACTTGCTAAACCTATCTTCTCACTTAACTATCCACTAATCACACTTAAATTAAAGGTGATTCCTAAATTTTTTAGTGCTAATGGATTGCTCACACATGTGTGAGAAACCCATCCCAAGGAAGCTACACAACTTCCTTAAATGCAACCACCTTCTTATCCCCCATAGATTTCCCCAAGGTTTCTCACACATGCGTGAGAAACCTTGAGCTTCACAATGTATTAAATGCTCTAAATTGACCTCTCCTCTAGCCTGTGTCCCTGATGTGGCTCCCATGTGGATGCCACATAGGTGCCACCTCATCCGATCCCTTCCCTTCCCTCCAAAAATCTATACATAGGAGGCCTTTATCCTTGCAAATCATCTCTCATCTTTGCATTGTTATCATGCTATAATAGCTCTATAATTTCGTAGTTGTTTCATGCTTTCAAATCTTAATCCATTAGATATCACACGTTAGAATAATTGGTGAATGAATCTTGTTTGAATATTTCATTTCATCTCATTTTAGCTTAAATATTCATTGTAGGAAGCTTGAGACTAGTTTCTTTATACCAGTTCTTGAGCTCTTCTTCCATCCATTAGCTTTTGCATTGTAGTTGCATCCACAATAAAGCAAGCATTATCACTTAGGGATTATCCATTTTATGTTTTTGAGAGAGAGAAGACCCACATCTCCAAAAGAGAGAAAAACAAACAAGCCTTTACGTGTGCACTTGTTTAAAGCTCTATCCGATGTTATGGAGTATTTCTTGTTGTTTCAAGTTTATACATACTTTTGATCTTTTATATGTGCTAACCCACTAATGTTTGCATGTTTAAGCTTTCTCCCATCAGACTGAAGATTTCCCCATACACACTATCAAAGTAATGTTTATCTAAAATATGTTAGAGGTTGACCTAACAACATTATCCCTTAGCTAATGAGGTTCCCATCAGTACCTTTATTGGCTAATTTTTTATTATGTGAATTATCTTGCCTATAAATGTGATTGAAGGTTGTTTTATTAAAGGATTGAATCAAGTGAAGGGCCCTTTCTAGTATTGCATTTAACTTCCAGTTTGGCATGGATCCTTTTCTTAATGCATTAATCACAATAGAAAAGTCTCCTTCTATGTCCAATTTTTTATCCCCATCTTTCTGCTAATCAGAAGTCCTTCCATAAGAGCCATTAATTATGCCTTATTATTAGTCTCCTTTCCTATTGGTTTTGCGAACCTAGCCACTTCCACCCTGTCAAAATTATGAAGACAACCACAATTCTGACTTGCCCTAGGTTTCCCAAGGAGGCTCCATCAAATTTGAACTTAGGCAAAACTTTATTTGGTGGTTTCCACCTACGTTCAACCTCTTTTGTTTATTCCTCTCATCCCTAGGTCCAACATAAGGAGGGACCTTTAGTGTTGATGACAATTATTTAATTGTGTATTATCATTGATGTTTACACAAGTATAGTGATGTTTACACAAATCTCTAATCCTATCCTATAGTGATGTTTACACAAATGTTTAATCATATCCGAGCATAGTCAGTGTCTGCTGAGCTTTCTTGGGCATTGAAGATGACCAAAGTGATTTTTAGTTCTAACCAAGTTCACTCGGGCATTACAGTGTTGGTCAAGCGTTGAAGGTTTTCAGTGTTGACCGAGTAAAATAGTTAGTGTTAGCTGACTAACAGTGGCTTATATTTTATGGATAATTGGTTATATGTAGCCAACAGATATAAGTTTTATTATTTATTTGGAAGGATATTAAGGCCGACTTGACAAGGCTTATCATATATATATATAAGTTCAAGTTTGGATTGAATAGTGTGACAAGTGGTGATGTGGAATTGCATGTGAAGTGTGATATGAAGAGTGAAGGCGAAATCAGATGGGATTCTGATTGAGGACAGAATACAGAGGACTGCAATAGGATATCTAATCAATAAGGATCAAGTATTTAATCTAGAACAAAGATCTAAATCAGCAAAGACAGTTTCTTATCAAAAAAGGTCAATCTATTGTTACTCTCTAACAATTGTAGCAGTGATCAAAATCTCTTAACAAAGTAGACTTAATGGTCTTTTGTAAATCCTCTCACAAGGTGACATTTCTACATTGAAGTGTTTGAAGACCTCTCATAAGGCCACTCCTTATAGGTTTATTAAATCCTCTAAGAGGTCCACACATAACAGTGTGTTATTGTAACCTTTAACAGGGTTGGCTCCTAACAGGGTTGGCTCCTAACATGGTTAGCTCCTAATAGGGCTCACTTCAGAAGAGTGAAAAATAATGACTAATTGTTATTGGTGGTTTTCCCCATATTGGGTTTCCATGTTAAATCTTGGCGTTATCTATGTACATTTCATTTACTTTATGGTTTATGTTTCTGCAATTAATTACTAAAGATAATCACAGTTAATATCTTCATATTTGCTATGTTAATCGAGTGACAGTGAAATATCTATGTTAACCGAGCAACAGTGCTAAATTTGTTTAAGAAATCTAAGGGACTTGGATTTTTTTTTGTGGTAACTAATTCACCCCTCCCCTCTCAGTTACTCAACTCATTTCCAACACTTTAGGTCATTCCATCTGCCCCTCATCTTTTCATCCCAATAAGTCATCTTTGCATCCACATTAGACTCGTTCATAATCCTACAGTTCATTATTTCTACAATCACTTCCTCAAATTTATTTGTAAGTTGTCTCCAATTCATATTCTTATCTTTAAATAGGTGCCTCTTGTATTCCTTCCATAGCTCACATATGACAATAGACGGTGCTCCTATCCATAAATTTCCATACAAAACATTCTTTTTTATAAAATGCTATAATTGGAACATACTTGATATGGAATTGGATAGGGATGAAAACCATCCCATCTTGTTACATAACCACTTCTAGAAATTATTGGAGTAATTTCATGTTAGAAATATATTGTTTGCATCCTCCTCCTCTTCCTCATATAATGAGCACCTACTAGGGCCTTCATATCCCATTCTTTTGAATCTATCTGCAGTTAGGATCCTTTTTTGCAATGCAATCCAAGATAACAGTTTAGCTTTAGGTAGACAATTGTTATCCCAGTATAATTTAAGGGGAATATCAGTCTTGGGTATCAGTTGTCTGCTGATGAGGTAATCATACTCATCCTTAGTGTTATATTCACTTGATTTCAAGACTTCCCAACCCAATCTATCCTCCCCTAGATGAAAGGTAATGTTTATCTAATCTAGGATTTTGGTTAGATTCTCTCTTTCATTTTTTGGGATATTAATGCTAGCCATGGATTTACACTTTCATCCCTTACCTATGTCATTATCCTTAATTTCTATGTATTCCTTCACATGTTTTCCCCATTGTGTTTCCAGGATATTCTTAGAGGTTACAAAGTTGGATAGTTTATCGATAGTTGCATACCCTCCCCAAGAGTATGACCAGAACCATGCTTATTCCCCTTTACCTAAGTTCCAAGTCAATCTCCCAGATAGGACAGTCCTACAATCCATCATGAAGTTCCAAATTTGTGAACCCTTAGGAGGGATACCATTCTAAAAATGGCTATAGGATCATTATTATTAAGGTATTTATGTCTTAATATCTTTACCCAATTCAAATGAGATATTTTGTACATTTTCTATACCAGTTTGGCTCCTAAATATTTGCTCTATTCCTTAATTACTTTTATCACAACATCCCCTTCCTCCCTGGGTCTACATACCTTGTCCCATGCCAATAATGAGATTTTCCTTTTTTCCCATGAACCTTTCCAAAAGAAGGTTCTTAGGTGTTTGTTTATTTCTTCCCTCTTTGTTGTGGGTAGGTTGATATAGGACATTTGATATATAGGCATGACTAATAAGACCAATCTTAACATTGTAGCCCTCCCTGCAAAGGAGAGCCACTTTCCTTTTCAAGATTATGATCTCTTTTTTATCTTAGATACAATATGATCTCATAGTTTTGTGGAATTATAGCCTTTGTCTAGGGATAGAAAAAGATATTTTCAAGGCAATTCACCTTTTTTGAAGTTTAATATATTACACATTGCATCTTTTGTGTTTGGGTCAGTATTAAAAAACAAAATTTCCTATTTATCCTTACTGACTTCCTAGCCCGAGGTTTTTTTTTAGGAGTCTAATATATTTTTTAAAGATGTTTCCTCTTGTGTTTTCCCTTGACCATAAATCATGGTGTCATAAACAGACTTTTGATCTGTAGTGGGGTCTAGTTCACTAGTTATTTTGATTCCTTTAACCATTTCCCTTTCTCTAGCTCTTGTTATTATTCTACCAAGATATTCTTCCATGGTAATAAATAAGAAGGGGGATATAGGATCCCATTTTCTAAGCCCCCTAGATATACAAAAAAATCCCTCAGGAGTGTCATTAACTAAGATATATATTTTTGGGCTAGGGATACATTTGAAGATCAAATTTATCCATTGATTTGCAAAGCCAAAGGATTCTAGGAACTTGCAAAGGAAGAGCCAATCTACCTTTTCATAAGCCTTCTTTATATCCAACTTGATTAAGATGTCCGATATGTGATTCTATTGAATGTAATGTATAGCTTATTTGGCAATGATAATACCTTCATATATTAATCTACCAGGAACAAAACTCATATGTTCTTCACTTATGATGGCTAGGAGTAGCTTTTGAATTCTATTAGATAAATTCTTTGTTAGTATTTTATAAATAGTATTGCATATTATTATAGGCTTGTTAGTATTTTATAAATAGTGAGCATGTTTCCAGAGTTTGTGACCCCTTGCAAAGCATTAACCACTTCATCCCCTATAAAGTGCCAACATTTCTGGAAAAAGAGAGCAAGGAAACCATCCAAACCTGGTGCCTTGTCTGGATGCATTTGAATTACTACAACCTTTATTTTAGCCTGATAACTTTAATGTTATTCCTCTATTTTGTTCATCCATTATTATTTTAGGAATATTTGCAAGAATTCCATTTTGTTTATCCAAATTAGAGCATCCCAAGTTATTTAAAAAAATTTCATAATATCTTATTTCCTTAGAAACAATTTGATTGGGGTCTTCTATACTTAGTCATTTTCTTTCCCTTATCTTAAATATTATATTAACAATCCTTCTTTGTTTGGTGCTATTATGAAAGAAATTTGTGTTCTTGTCTCCTGCATTTAGCCAAGTCTCTCTACACTTTTGATGCCAAAAGATTTCTTCCTTCGATAAGATGTCTTGGTAATCTGCTAATAATTTCTTCTCCTTAATAGATAGCTTTGTATCCATTCCTTTGTATATTACTAAATAATTGACTTCTTCTATTTCTTTCTCAATTTTTTCCTTTAACTCAAAAATATTTCCAAAGGTATTTTTGTTCCATTGTAGTAGCTTATTCTTTATTATTTTTAATTTGTAAACCAAACAATAGAGCTTTGATCCAGATTTCTCTACTTCCGACCACCATTTCTCAATTAACTTAATTAGATTCTCATCCTTGAGCCACATTTGTTCAAAATTAAAAGGGTGTCACTTTGGTTTAGAGTCCTCTGTAATATTCAGCTGAACAGGGTAATGATCTGATCCAAATTAAGGGTGAATTTCTGCAGACATGGTGTAAGGAAATTTAATCAGAATCCCTTTAAAGATTAATTCGTCCATTTTTCTTCTATATGACTAAATCCTTGTCGCTTATTGTTCTATGTGAATTTTCCTTTGATTTTTTTAATTTCCATTAAGTTGTTTGTTAATCCACTCCATGAAGTTGATTATTTCCTATGACTCTTTCATAATCACCCGCCCCAACCATTTTATATTGGGATATTTATGGTGTTGAATTCTCCACCAATGATACAAATATGGTTTGGCATTCCTTTTAGATATTGTTTTGTCTCACTCCATACCCTCATTTTTCATTATTTTGTATTGGACCATAGACTTTTATAAGTAAGAACTACAAATTACTCTTGATGCTTTTAACCAATCTACTCATACAGTTTCCTCGACACTCTACTTTCTCGCAAGTAACTGATCTCGGATCCCATATTACCACCAGAACTTTGAAAGCATCATTTTCTAGTGAACCTTCAATTTCAATTATTCCAAATCTCTATCTAATTATTTGTAAATTCTCCATAGTAAGCTTAGTTTCCTGAATCATTGTAATGTATACTTTTGTTGTTGTAATGCAATGTTTGATGACTCACTTCTTATTAGGGGCATGCATGCCCCTAATATTACATGTATTGATCCTCATGGGTCCCTAGGAAGGACCTTCCCCTTCCAAAAATTAAACATTGTAGTGAGTTTGGTCTGATCCTCTGCAGACCCATCTCTTGGCCTTAATTCAGACAAGGATTTTCTACCTCTTTTTTTAATACTCTTAACACAATTCAGGGTGTCCTTCCCAACTTTAGTTTGTTCTATTCCAAGGAGGACATTGGCTTCTAAGTCCTTTTTGTTCAACTCAATCATCTATTGGAAATAATAGAATGGTGTGTACTGAGAGGGGAGGGGTGAATCAGTACCCTTAAAACTTTTGTCACTTAACCTTAATCATTTTAGTAATCAATTGTATTACCAACCATATATGATATTCTATCTTTATGTATGTTATATCAATTCATTAACTCAATTAGCATGTAAAAATTCATAGAAACATTCATGAAATCTATTGACACATGACACAAGATTTGGTAACGTAGAAAACCCTTGTTAGAAGGTAAAAACTGCAGTGGGGATGAAACCCACAAAGCTTCACTACCTTCAAAATGGAAAGGGTTGGTTAAGGCTTACAATTTTGATCACTTATGATGATCTACCCTATTAGGAGTATCATGTAGAGACTAGTTAAGGTCTACTCTATTAAGAGCTTTAGCAACATTGTTTATTGTACACTCGGTTAAGAGATTTACAAAAGATTGTTAAATCCACCTTTCTCAAGGATTTCTTCTATTTTCTACACTTGTTAGAATGTAGTAAAAAATATTCATTGACCTGAGTATATGCAATCTAGAACTTTTGATTACATATCCATTCAATATTACATATATATTTATCACCTATAGTGATTGATCAATACCTTTGTTCTGCTCGGTAGCCTTGAATCTGGTTCTTGATAACCTATTTCATCTTTTGTTGTTCTTCTATATAAAACTCTCAGTTTGATCCATAGATGTATTTCTTGGCTACAATCATCATCACACACATGGTTTTATTGATTACATATATATTTATACAATGAGCTTGACCTAAAATGAGTTTCACGTATTACAATGATAACTCTATGATCGAAGGTTTACAACTTGACCTTGATCTCTTAGTTTGCATGTTTCTAATCAATTAGACTAATTAAAATAATTACAATTACATTGCTTTTCCCTCAAGGAATGGATTTAAAGCGAATCAAAAAGATAAATATAAAACACAAGTGTTTTATCTGACGTGGAAGTCAGATCCACATTTCTCAAAATTCTAACTGTCTCTTGGTAGGATGGTGCTTGAGTTGCTCTGTAGTCTATTGGGTTCCTCTGTTATCTAATCTATTGGATTACACTGTAATTTTCTTGTTGGGTTCCTTTGTCGAGTTTCTCTGTTGGGTTGCTCTTGTATCATTTTTGGGTCGCACTGGTAAACTATGTCGTCAGGTTCCCTTGTGAACTTGTCTGTCAGGTTGCACTAAACCTGTCTTTCGGTGTTGGCGTTACCGACAGTTTCAAAACTATTTTCCTTTGCATACTAATGGAAAAATATGTCTTCAATCTCCCCCTTTGACATTAGAATCAAAAACTGATATGTGCAAAATACTAAAATGTTTAGTAATGCACATCATGTGTTCACCTAGTCAGTATGACTCCCCCTATGTATATGTCAGTATTCTATAAGTATATGTATGTACACTTGTCGTTATACTATTCTCCCTTTTCACCTTATCTTCCCCTTTTATTATATAATTTTCTTCATTTTCCCCCTGTATTGTATCATATCATTTTCCCCCTTTTTTGATAGTAAGGGCAAAGGTGTAATTACTTACAACTTGTCAAAAATGTGGGAATGATAGTTTTTCATGTCCTCCATCATAGTTGTTCATGTCCTCCATCATCTTCTCCCATTTTTCTTGAATGTGGTCTAGAGCCATGTGCTCCAATGTGATCCTTGTGTGCATATCATAGATGTTGTCGGTGACAGACATCTCCGGGGTGGCAATTAATTATCTTTTCGTTGTCATATGTTGCTATAGTAGTGTAATATTGGGTAGTAGTAGAGCTTGTAGCTCGGTTACCTCATCTCTGAACTTTGATTATGCCTCTTGAATCTGAAGTCTCAACTTGTTTTCTTCCATTACCTTTTCATAATGCAAGTTTATTGCATTGTCATTTGTTGAGAGACCTTGAGCACTAGAAGTAAGATTTTCATCTATTTTTGTAATCTTTTCACTATTCTCCTTAGTGAATTTCTTTAATGTGTTTAACTTCTGAACTAAGGTGATTTCTTCTGAAATGATTGGTTCTAATCCATTTACTTGTTTAGATAGCTTTACCTTGTTCTCGGCAACTTCTTGGCTGATTTTCTCTATCAATTTATATTGATACTTTTGCTTTGCTCGTTCTTCTATTGTCTTTTTCTGCATCCACATTCTATGATTGGATTACACCGGTAAGAACAACTATTTGATTAATGATTGAAGAATTTTGATCAATGTTTGTATTAGGTACTATTTTTTGAAGTATATCCTTTGTTGTTTCAAGTACTTGTGTTTCCTTTGTTTCCTTCTTAAGCTTATCTTGGATAGCTTTTCTTCGAAAAAGTTCTGCATAGTTTGTAAGTGCCCCTGGATCCAATGTCCTCGGATCACAGGATGGTATCTCAATAATCTCTTCCAGTGTAACTGGATTCTTATTCTTTTTCTTCTTCTTCTTAGATAAAATTGTGGAGGGACCTGTATGTAGTATAATAGCAAGTTCCTTTTCTTGGTCTGATGTGCTTGGTGAAGGCTTTGGAGTATGTGTACCTGTATCCTATTGCTCGGTGTCTACCTGTTGGTTAAGAGTGGACTTCTCCACATCAACCTTATCCTTATCTATATAATCTCCTTCGGTATCCTTAGGAGTGGTATCACTTTTCTTCTCTTCCTCACCTTTGTCTTTTTATTCTCCTCCTGTTTATTTTTGTTCTTTATTGGTTTCTTTTTGCTCTCCATCTTTATTCTTATCATCGGTTGTGTTTTTTGGTTCCTCTGCACCCTTATCTTCAGGTATGCCTGCATCCTTGTCAGGTGATTTCTCCTTTTTCAAGATAATATTGATAGATTGTATCAATAGTGGTATTTATCCTCGTATATTTACTTGAGTAGCATCTATTTTTGTTTCATGTTCCTTGGTTTGGTATGGGGCAACAACGACATCTTCATCTTTCTTTACCTCATCTGCAGGATCTTCTCCAGTAATATCAATGATAGTATTATCAATGAATATTTCATCTGTAGTATCCATATCCTTGTTTTCCTCTGTGTTCAATGTTTCTTCATTAAAATCCTCACCATTATTTATAAGAATGTGTTTTGGGCTTGGTTTAGCCCGATCTTCTTCATTGTTAGGATCCTCGTTAAGAGCTAATTATGGCTCGGGGCTTGAATCCTCCTTAGGTGGATTGATGATTTTATTCCAGATATCATCACTTTCTTTGTCAAGCTTAATGAATTTTCCATCCAGTACTTTTTAGGCTCTTATTTTTGTTAAGCACTTATGTGAATGTGTGTTCATCATTTCATCAATTTCTTCCATCTTAGACTCAGGTGGCATAATTGAAACTAGGGATCTTTCCCTTATTTGTTTTTCTTCCTTTAGTTCATATGTCCACCTTGCTGAAATTCTGTCAAGAAGTTTTTGTGGCATAATTTTATCAAATTGGATAGGCACATATTTGTATCCAATCATTTCCTTAATGATGGCATCTTCAATCTTATTATTATCCTTGGGGTTTAGAGTTAACCATTGTCTAACCTTAGGATCTGATATACCACCTAATTTGACGATTGATGCAGCAATTTCATCAATTATTTTAGGAAGTTTACTCTTTACATGTTGTTCTTCCTATTCAGTATCTTCAATATCTTCCTTAGTTTTGATGAATCTTTTTCTCCTCTTAGGCTCTGATGTTTTCCCTGTTTGAGGCTTCCTTTTGTAAGTCCTCGCCTGTCCTTTCTTCACCGGTGATGAGTCTATTTTAGCAGTTTGAATCCTTGTTCGTGATGCAGTCGTAGTCCTTGGTCTCTTTGCTAGTGGTTGTGATGCATTAGAATCTTTAGATTTGGAGTCACTCAAATTTTCTTCTTCACCAATGGGTGTCTATCCCTCAGTGTCATCCTTTTGTCCTGACTCTTCATCATTTACCGACAAATTTTTCTTCAGTGTCTTGACTATTTTCTCTTTCTTTCTATTAATTTTCTTCACAACTAAGCCTATTTTAATTCTTTCCTTGGCTTCCTCAAAGGTTCCAAACCTAGGTTGTGACTTGTCCAATGGTTCATTTATCATAGCTTCAATAGAATTGGTGGCTTGATCTATGTTGACCTCATAGTCAAGAAGTGCTAACCATGTTTTCCTTGGTACCGCTGGTTTGATAAAGGTGTTATTGGTGTCCACCATAAATAAAATATCAGTCTTATACTTTTCTACCAATTTTTCGAGTATCCTCATTATTTTTTGCATTCTTTCCTTAAATCTAGTGAAGTATTCATCCATAACTGATGCAAAGTTGTCACCTAGTGACTTGATGAATTCACTGATTTGAATGGTCATTGGTCAGGTAGTATCCCAGTTGACATTACCTATAGATGGAAATAAGTTTTGAAAATAGAAAAATGTACACATTAAAATTGATCTGAACCTACATGAATTGGACTTTGTAGACCTGATTGTCCCCATGTTTTCATCTAACTGCTTTAGTAGAAGCTCGGATAGATCTAACTATAGACCCTTCTTTACAATTTTGTAAGCAGTGTCAACTGCTCCACATGCTATGATGTTTAACCTATTGGATTGGTATATCTTATATCCTAGTACACATGCACCAAACTTTAGTTCTAGATCGGTGATGATGTTAACCTTCAATCCTTTGTTATCCCATACTACACCTGTCATCTTCTCAATCTCAAGACGAGAAGGGTGTTTGAGTGCCTTGGCCTTGTCGGTTATAGGATAACTAGTCACAGTATGTATCACATCTCTGGTAATCAATTTTGGCTCATCCAGCCACATTTTTTGGTCATGCACTCTGCTCAGCACTATCCAAATCCACTTAGTTTTAAACTCCCTTAGGAACATTAGGGAATTTTTTAGCCCTTTGACCTCGATGTGTTTATATTCCTCCTTGATGGTTTCACTTGTACAAATCTTCTTGTAAGCTTGATCAACCTCAATATCTCCTATCTTGGCAATCTTTGAATGTATGTAGGTTCATACATCTTTAATCAGTAAAACCCTAGGTGGAATGTTGGAGAACGCACCAGCATCGTCGGGTTGTGAAACAACTTCTGGATAGATTTTATACTTAGGTTCTTCACAAGTGAAGTTCTTGATCAGATTAACCTTCTTCTCTTTGGTGTTCTTGATCTTGGTTGCATGGGAATTGGTTGCCATGATTTTTGAGAATTTAGGGCTCTTTTTGTAAAACAAATAGTGAGCTCAGTGATTATAGTTACTTACTTTAACCTTCTGTAGTTGTTGTTCAGAATCTAAATGTCATGAATCTACTTGGAATGCTCTGCAATCGGGTCACTCTGTTTCACTCTCCTCTACTCCACTTCTTAATTTCTTTGTGACTAATGAGCTCTTATGTCGCCCTATTTATAGATGATGTCCTAAGTGGTGCAATCAATACTCTACCCACTTTTCGAGTGTCAAAGATGAAGTTGCTCAGGTTTCACTCAAAATTTTGGCTCGGGGTAAGTGATAACTTACTTGACCTTTCATAGGTTTACCGATGGTGCTCAGTAAGTGGTGAAGTCTTCAATGCATTTTACATGATTACCGACGTGTCTCAGGTTACATTGATTAACTTGGTTTTCACATGTACACCGATGATGTTTGGTTTACATTGGCAGCTCAGCTTTTGTATGTTAATCGATTCTTTTTAGTATGCATTAACCAACGAGATTGAATTCACAGAATCATAACAAGTAATACCATAGTGCATCTTTAATCATGCTAGTTTGGAATTTCATTAATGTATAATGGAACTAATGTAAAGTATAACTTAGTATAGTGCAGTTCTATACTTACTTGTTCATCTTAGGTGGGGGTGGTGATGTCACCACATCTATTGGATAAGGTGTCACCAATTGCATTGCTTGGTCCAGCATCATCAGTGTTTGTAGCTTTCCTCCGCATTTCATTTCTCATCTTCCCGATATCTTCAATCGTGTTAACATTGGCAAAGGTGCTTGTCTCTATCACTCGGTCTCTACAGTCCTTGCTTAGATGACCAAATTTATGACAGTGTAAACCTACCATTCCAGGGTTAGTCCAGCTCCTAGACTTTCTCATCCATTTTTTCATGCAGTTTGCAGCTATGTGTCCATATCTACCACATACAGTGCAGTTTTTCCATGTGTTGTAATCCTAAACATATGATTTATTGACTCTTTTCGGTTTATAAGTAGTTTCATTTTCTTTAGGCTTCCATGCTTGCTTTTTCTTCTTCCTACATTTGAGAGATGTGTGCCCATGCATTTTGCAGGTAGGATAGTATTTTTCCATGTAGGTTTCCTTCTTTGTTTGTTTCACCTCAGATTTACATTCATATGCTTTATGTCCTTTCTTGTTACATTTATAACAATTTCCTATGAATGAAGATGTGGATTTAGGAATACCTTTTATTTTGCTTCTGCAAACATTTGATGTGTGGCCTAATTTTCCACAGTGATTGCATGACTGCTTTCTTGATCTTGGATTTGTGTAGACATTCTTTGGATCAGCTTGGTATGGTGATTCTCCATTCTCAGTATACCCTAGTCTGGTATTGTTTTTGACTCTTCTTTGTCCATCTAGAAAATCATCCATCCTTTTGGTAGTTTCTTCAGCTCTCTTGATCATGTCATTGTATTGTTGCTGAATTCTTACTTCATACTTCATTCTTTCATTTTATTCTCTTAGCTCACCAATAGCTTCCAACTTTCCATCTAGTTCTATGTTCATTCGGTTTACCTCCTGACTCATAAGAATAATCTAATTGGTGATCCCATGATGATGTTTAGTAAGTTTTTGTATTTCTGACTCTTTCTCTTGTAGATTTTCAGTGATCTTCCTCTTGTCATCAATAGCTATTGTTCTCTCTTGTTTAGCATGTCTAGCATTATTCATAACCTCAATCATTCTTACCATCTGTGTCTCTTGACCGATTTGCGATTTGCAGTTATTTCACTTGTCCAACCAGATGTTGATTGATTTAATTTAGACTTGTAATGCTTCCTTCATATGTTTCTGATGTATTGCTATATGTAGATCCTAAAGACTCAAATAAATCAAGTATCTCTTCTTCATGATAGTCTGTTTCATTACAGCAAGATGCCATAATCTTTCTTTCATCCAATAGTTGTCTCATCTTGATTCTCGCTTCTTTATATTTCTCATAGAAGATCTATATCTCTAACTTCTAATTCTCAATACTCTTGTCTATCTTGTACCTTTCCATTGTATGATCTTTTCTCTTGTCTGTTAAACTTTTCCAAATAAGAGATCTATCTTTGACACCAATTGTTGGAAATAATGGAACGGTGTGTACTGAGAGGGGAGGGGTGAATTAGTACCCTTAAAAATTTTCTCACTTAACCTTAATCCTTTTAGTAATCAATTGTATTACCAACCATATATGTTATTCTATCTTTGTGTATGTTATATCAATTCATTAACACAATTATCATGTAAACATTCGTAGAAACATTCATGAAATGTATTGACACATGACACAAGATTTGGTAATGTAGAAAACCCCTGATAGAAGGTTAAAACTGTGGTGGGGATGAAACCCACAAAGCTTGACTATCTGCAAAATGGAAGGGTTCGGTTAAGGCTTACAATTTTGATCACTTTTGATGATCTACCCTGTTAGGAGTATCATGTAGGGACTAGTTAAGGTCTACTTTGTTAAGATCTTTAGCAACACTGTTTAGTGTACACTCGGTTAAGAGATTTACAAAGGATTGTTAAATCCACCTTTCTCAAGGATTTCTTCTATTTGCTACACTTGTTAGAATGTAGTCAAAACTATTCATTGACTTGAGTTTATGCAATCTAGATTTGCTGATTACATATCCATTAAAGATTTCATGTATATTTATCACCTATAGTGATTGATCAATACCTCTGTTCTTCTTGGTAGCCTTGAATCTGGCTCTTGATAACCTATTTCATCTTTTGTTGTTCTTCTGCATAAAACTCTCAGTCTGACCCATAGATGTGTTTCTTGGCTACAATCATCACCACACATGTTCTGATTGATTACATATCTATTTATACAATAAGTTTGACCTAAAATGAGTCTCGCATATTACAATGATAACTCTATGATCGAAGGTTTATAGCTTGACCTTGATCTCCTAGTTTTCATATTTCTAATCAATTAGACTAATCAAAACCATTACAATTACATTGCTTTCCCTCAAGAAATGGACTTAAAGCTAATCAAAAAACTAAATATAAAACACAAGTGTTTTATCTGACATAGAAGTTAGATCCACATTTCTTGGAATTCTAATTGTCTCTCGGTAGAATGGTGCTTAGGTTGCTCTATAGTCTATCGGGTTCCTATGGTATCTGTTCTGTCAGATTACACTATAATCTTCTTGTCATGTTCCTCTGTCGGGTTGCTCTATCAGGTTCCTCTTGTAACATTTTTGGGTTACACTGGTTAACTATGTCATTGGGTTCCCTTGTGAACTTGTTTGTCGGGTTGCACTAAACCTGTCTTTCGGTGTTGGTGTTACCAACGGTTTCAAAACTATTTTCCTTTTCATACTAATGGAAATATATGTCTTCATCATCATCATAGCATCATCTATCTTATTTTTTCCCTCCTCTTCTCTTTCTAAATCTCAGCTATTAGTAGTTTTTTTATCCAGCTCCTCTTCTTCTTTACTGATTAATTCTTCAGCAAATCCTTCTACAAGATCATTCAAGACCTCATTACACAAGTAGTTTATTGCTAATTTCATATTATTTTTTTCTTCTCCTGTTTCTTTCTTATCTTCCTCAACAGTCATTCCTTTATCCCGTGTCTCTCCCTCTTTGACTAATGCCAAATTATATATCTATTCTTTCTCATCGACTGGACAAATAATACTCATGCTGCCAATTTTCTCATCAGTTGCACTCTTGTCCTTCATATTATTAAGTTTTGGAGTCTCCACCTCTTCGGGGTGACTTCCTTATGAGCCTCCATATATCTTAAATGTTGGTTATCTTCTACTACTAGCTCACCTTCTTCTAATTCCATCACAACCTCATCCCTTCCCAAAAATATAGATTGTCCCAAACTCTTTCATCAAGAATCTTATCTTCTGATGATGAGGAAGGAATGATTTCTTCATTGGAAATAATAGGTACTGAGAGGGGGCGAATAAATTCTAATAAAACTTTAAGACTTCTACAAATACCTTTGAATAACAACAAAATAAACTTCCACACTAAGTAGCATAAACTATAAGCGTAAATTAAAATTATAATGACTGAAATAACAACACATTCACACTCATAACACTTAGATTTTTTATCGTGGAAACCCTTGGTTAGAGGGAAAAATCACGGTGGGGATAACACCCACAATCTTCTCACTATAGTAGAAAAGAGTGATATGTTTAAAGGTTACAATATATCACTTTCTAAGTAACTCACCCTATTAGGAGTGGCTGATACCTTGTTACAAGTATCTAAAGTCCTATTAAAGACTACCTTGATAAAGGATTTAATCCCATTATTACAATATTAACTCTGTTAAGGGATTTACAAGAAAAATTCTTATTAGAGACTACCATGTTAAGGGATTTAAGATTGTTGAAACTATCAGGCATAAAACAAATGATTTGACCTGTGTAATGCACTCCAAAATACTAATTAGATCCTTTTATGCTATGTTTTAGGGTAAAAGTACAAACCTATGTCACACTTTTATAAAAGGAAAATGACCACAACATGCAAACTGTTCAACTTTAATGACATAAAAGGTGGCATTTGTATTTATAATTTGAGGATGATATAAACTGATGAAATATTTAAAAATGGATAAAGTTTAAGCCTATAATTTTTAAAAGAAAAAAATTGAACAAGAATTGACATAGTTTTTAAATTTTTGAAGTCCATTTTTTAATTGTTGAAAACTGCTAAAAAATCTGGGGTCTAGTTCCCACCAAACAAGTATATGCAAATAATCTATTTTTTCTCTGATTTCAAAATATGTGATAGATAAAATGTATATCTAGTGCAGAAAAGAAGAAAGATTAGTTTTCAATGTATATTTTCTCCATTATAACTACTCAAAGTTTAACTTATCTCAAATAGACAGTTTTCATCTCCCACCAAATTTCCCCTATCAAATCTACACCATTTAGAAAAAAAATTACATATTCTAAAAGAGGACTCTCTCCTCTAGTGTTAAATATAAATTTTATTTTTTTTATATGATTTACTATTTTTTTTTTATTTGAAGCAACATCTTCTCGAATGTTAAAATACCTATTTGTTGTATTTTGAAATTATAATATATTAAATATAATCAAAATACTATAAACTTTATATGACAATAATCTTGACTCTGAGCTCTACAAAAGGGTATTTTTATATTTTTTTAAAATATCATTAAAAGAGTAGGGGTTATTGAAACATCAATTTTCTAAAATAATTTTATTTCTTTGGTAATTGGTATAAAACATGCATTTAATTGACATTTTCAATTAGAAAATTTTAACCACTTATCTAGCTTAGCTAGAATGAATCTAGCTAGACCATGTACGCATGGACTGAGATCTGTCACCCAAGCTCAAATTAATGAGGCATTTAGTAGCACTGATTTGCAATGGGGGAAATCGATGGAAATAAACTACTAATAACAAAACTACGAATCAATAAAATGGACAAGCAAATAAGAGGAAAACAAATTAATACAAACCCAATTGCTTGAAGCTTCTATTGTCTCTCTCTACTCCTTCTGAAATGTTATTTGTGTGATGCTTAGTATTGGTGTGGGGAGTGTCTATGACTTAGGAGCATCGAGAATATGATATCAAATGTGTGTGTGATTGCAAGATGGCTTGATGCTTGAACCAATCTAACAGAGTAATGGCGCATGTGAGCTTGAAATCCTGGATCCTTCAAATTGTTATGAAGGTTTTGTTATATAGGAATTGAGAATGAGATGAATGGTTGAGATCAATCCCAAAGATAGGAAGATGAACGATTGAGATCAAAGGGAACTGGAGAAGCCATCAGTAAACTCCACCTCTTCAACTGAGAGAGGGGAGATAGAGTTTGGTTAACTGAAGAGGTGGGTGGAGTAACTCATGTGATCTGATTGGGAGTTATCTCTTTGAAGATAAATGAATATTTAATTCATTTTTTAAATTAAAGTTTTCAACATGTGAGATTATTGAATTCTTTTTTATTTAGAATTGCATTATTGAATGAAATTAAATTAATTTAATAGGAAGAATTTAATTAGTAAGTTTAAATATTTCAATTTAAACTTTATGAAATTGATTTTAATTGATTAATTTCTACCTTAACTGATTAATTTCTATTAATTAATTAATTAATTTTGTGGATTTGATCAGATGATTTGGGGAATGATTTTAGAAGAAAATAGATGATTAATTAATGATTAAAAAACCATTAATTAATAGATGAAAATTAGTGTTTTCAATGTAAAGTCGCAAGTCTATCCATTTTAGGGTGTCTATAGACCACATGTTTGTTGGAATTAATGGGAAGTAGTACTAAGAGGGGAGGGGTGAATCAGTACCTCTAAAACTTTTAGCACCTTAAACAATTTATCATTAGTAATCATTCAATTCTGATTTACCAACCATTATTGTTATTCTTTCTTATGCATTTAATGTTTGTTCACAATCTTTAATAGTTTTCAATCATTCATAGAAACATTCATGAAATTGACAAACACATAACACAAGATATGGTATCACAGAAAACTCTTGTTAAGAAGTAAAACTATGGTGGGGATGGCACCCACAAAACTTTACTATCTATAAAGTGGAAGGGAGTCAGTTAAGGCTTACAATTTGATCACTTCTGATGATCTACCTTGTTAAGGGTATTAAGGTGGAGACCTGTTAAGATTTACTCTGTTAAGAGCTTTAGCAACACTAATTTAAGTGTGCACTCAGTAATGAGATTTACAATAGGATGGTTAAGCCCACCTTTCTTGAAAGGATTTCATTAGTGTACTTCACTTGTTAGAATGAGTACAAATGTT
>MU225707.1:396972-422301 GCA_018584345.1 Thuja plicata | reverse complement strand
GTGCTAAGGTGTAGGCCTATGTTCCTCATTCAGCAGTAAAAGATATCCTTACACAGTCAGAGGTTACTGGTAAGAGATGTAAATGGATTACAAGAATACAAGAGTTCAATCTTGAGATCAGTATCACAAAACTGATAAGAGGACAAGGTCTGGAAAAACTTATGACAGAAGAAAATCTAGATTTGGTGCACCTAAACCAAACAGAGACACATGACCAAGCTATTACTAGTATAGAAAGGCAACCATATTATGCTGATATTGTTTTCTTTCTCAAACATGCTAGGTGCCCTGATCATTTTCTGAAAACCAAAAGAGAAGTCTGAAATTACAAGCTCAAAGGTATATTCTAATTCAGGGAGATTTGTTTTGGAAAGATAAGAATGGTATACTGTTGTTGTGCCTTGACAATTTCCAGGCTAAGAGGGTTTTATCTGAGATGCATGAAGGGGAATGTGGAGGTCATTTTTCTACTAGGACCACTACCCATAAGATTTTGAGGTCAGGATATTATTAGCCTACCTTGCTCAAAGACACATATGTTCATGTCAAAAAATGTCAACCATATCAGAGGTTTTCCAACAAATTAAAATTTGCAGGTGCTCTGTTGCTGAATCCAGTGAGTATTGAGGCTCCTTTTGCTATGTGGGGGATTGATTTTATCGGTGAATTTCAAGAGAAATCTAGTGCAGGACATAGCTAGATAATGGTGGCCACTGATTATTTTACTAAATGGATTGAGGCTATCCCTACCAGGAGAGCAACAAGCAAGGTGGTTACTGAGTTTCTCATGGATAACATTTTAGCCAGGTTTGGTGTGCCTAGTAAATTAGTGATGGATAATGCTATGAGTTTCAGATCAGAAGAAATGACAAGCTTTTGTGAAAGGTATGGGATTAAAATATCATACTCATCCCCATACCACCCACAAGTTAATGGACAAGATGAGTCTAGCAACAAAAGCATATTGAAGATACTAAAGAGAACTCTGGAACAAAATAAGAAAACATGGCATACAAAGTTGAGGTTAGCCCTTTGGGCTGATAGGATCACAATCAAGAAGGCAACTGGTAAATCCCCTTTTGAATTGGTATATGGTTTGCCAGCAAGGTTGCCAGTGAATAATTTATTACATGTTTACCAGTTTATACAAGAAGAACATTTAAATATCTCTGACCCAATGCAAGATAGAATGATGTAGTTGATAGAGTTGGATGAAACCAGAAGAGAGAGTCAGAGGGAGAACATAGGGTTACAACAGAAAATGAAGTATTTGTTTGACAAGAGGGCTACTAACAGAAATTTTCAGGCTGGTGACTTAGTTCTCCAATCGAATGCAAGGGCAGAAGACAGAGGTAAGCATAAGAAATTTGAGTCTTTATAGTTAGGGCCTTATATAATCTCAGAACATTATGGCAAAGACTCATATTCATTGAAGGACATGGAGGGAGCAGGTTTTGAGTTGCCTGTGCATGGGCAATTTTTGAAACCTTTCTTCAAGTGAAAATCATTGTAGTGCACGAGTAAATATGTATTATATGTTTAGTATTTTCCCTGTTTGTAAGTTCTGTAAATTTTTCTCTCCTGCCTTTGGTGTTCGGTTCTATTTTTGTGGTGGTCTGCAACCAGAGATTCTGTGGTTCTTTGTCATAAACCTTGTTTAGCCAATCCGCATCAGAGACAGTGTTGGTTGTATTCTTGGTTTTGCCTTCTTTCCTGCGGTTCCGTGGTCTTCCCTCTCCCGGTTTCCAATTTTTCATGTCTAAAAGCCTAAAACCTGTGAAAATATTCAAAGACTTGAAACCCTAGCTCTTGTTCAATGTTTAAAATTGAAGAAAAACCCTAAGGCGTTGATTCTCTTATGTTTCTCAGTTACTTTTTGCCTCACTTAAGTCATGAGTTCTTTTCCAATCGCTTAGTCGCGCAACTTAAAAAAGCATATTCCTTTTTCTTTCTGACTTAGCGATTAGCCTGTGTCGCATTGTCTCATGTAATAAATGAATATTCCCTGTTCTTTCCTAGACTTCGCGATTCACTCTATGTCGCGTAATCGCTGAATCTTTTGAATAGAGCAGTAATATGTCATTGGGCCCACATATAGGTCAGGTGGTCGCAAGATGTTTTCCACAGTTAAGAGTTTATTAAGAGACATCGCAATTACCTTTTGTCACATAATCGCTAAATGAGTCTAATATTAAGTATCATGCAAAGCCTTTAGTCGCGCAGTCTCCAGAAAAGAGGTCGGTTAAGTTTAAACTGCCAAGACTTGGCGACTAACCTTTTACGGTTTGGGATAAAGCATAGTTGAGTTGTTGCCAAATAACTCAATTTGCAAATTAGAAGAAGACATCTGTCAGGAGGTAAGTGGATTTCAGAATGATCACTTAAAGATATAAGTGTATTCAGTGACTACGAGACTACTTAAGGGTTACTGTTAGTCGCAGGGTCTCGAGATATTTTAAAGGCATGATAAGTTACTTGGCGATTAAGCGGCAGCCATCAGATGAAATCATTGAAAGATCCTATGGTAGTTGCCAAGTCTGAGAATAAAAGAGTCGAAGGAGAAAGGTCCTTGAGACTCAGCGGTCAAGGGTATGTCGCGAGATTGCAAGATGATTTTAAGGATAGGATGCTTTGTCGCGATGTCTCATGAAGTTTTTGGCATTCAACATTTTCATTCAGCGATCAGGCGACTAAGGGTTGTCGTGCAATCTGGCAGAAGAGAGATAATATTGGGCGACTAAAAAATAACTACAAAAGATAACACTAACTGTTAGTCGCATAGTCTGAGAAAAGAACGTGGGTTAGTGATAACCACTGGTGACTTTGATTTCCTTATGTCGCGTGATCGCCAAATGTTGACTATGGTTAGTAAAAGTAAGGAAGTTGTACAGTCGCTATGTCTCTGGATAAATCATGGGTTAAGGATTGGGATCAGTGATAGAGAAAATGAGTGCAGTCGCCTTATCACTTAATGTTAATTTCTACGAAAAGGCGCCAGTATTAAATATGTTAGTATGAATTATTCGGCAGCCAATCAGATTTCCAGATTTTGATTACTGTGCAAAAAAAGGTAGCTGAGATGTATGACAGAGGGCCAATCCCAGGGTGACATGTCAGCTCATTTGAATTTTATAAGGTTTAGCCAAGGATTCAGTTTTACAAATTTGATTTTCCTGTCACACTCAGGAAACTACGGCTAGGTTTTCAATTATGTTCATAGTATGTGGAATTTAAGATAGAATTGATGTTCTGAGAATCATGAGCTATGTACTTTGAATGGTTACTATAAGGAGATGATTGCTTGTTCATTTAAATTCACCTTGCTTTCAGAGTTGCTAAATTTAAAGAGTTCAGTTGCCAAAACAGAGTAAAATTCAAGGATTTGCAGAGTTTTCTATGATTTAAAAGTTCATTGTTTCCAGAATTGTGCGCAAGACAGTCTATGAGTCTCAGTGATAGATTTGTTTTAATACCGGTGAAGAAGAGATTCAAACACTGAAAACATGAGCAGAGTTGTGAGTGTAGCTTTGACCAGCAGTGAAAGTGAGAGGGTGGAGGATGAGGCAATGGGAAAAGTGAACTATTCAGATGAATTCCTCCATCTCCTTCCTAGTTTGACACAGAATAAAAAGGTCAATGCAAATGTGCTCATTGATGAATAAAGAGAAATGGGTTGGCTTTTGGGGGTTTTTACCCTAATCTCCCATATTTTGACAGGATTAAAGCCATGATAGACAATTGTTATGTGCTTATAGAACAACTAGATACAGTTCTTGACAAGAAAGGTGCTCAGACACCTGATCATTCAGAGTCTGAGTACAATAGTAGTAGTGACAGTGATTATGCACATCCTACTATGCATGCTCCACCATAGCAAGATATTGCTGAAACACCACAGTTGCAGGGAGCAGAGGGTCACATTATAGATTTGACAGTTGCTACCCAACCAGATGATATAGAAGAACTTGCTGCAAAGAGGCAGAAATTAGAGATAGGTCAGCCTTCAACTGAAGGGAAGAATAAGAAGAAAGATAAGGCAAAGGCTTTAGTACCTGGCAATAGGTTATATGATCATAACCTAAGAAAGGCAATTAGGGAAGGTAAGAAACAGCAGCCTGATTTAGATGATGAGGTTGAGATGCCCCTTAAGGCCTGTATTGATGAGAGATTGATTCATCAACAAGAGTTTTTAAATGATGATAATTTTGTAAAAACTGAGGAGTTTAAAGACTTCCTGAGATGGTACAAGAAAGAACAAATCAGAGCAGAGCTGATAGTTGATGATAAAGAGACCATAACTAATGAGGCATTGATGGCTCTGCAAAACTATGATCCTGAAAATGAGGATATTTCACCAGAGGATGCCAGGAAATTAGTATTGGGAAGTGGAATACTATTGGCTGAGGGTTGGGATTTAGCATCCGCCTTCATTATTGATCAAATAAGGAAACAACCAGATCTCAAAATGGCTAGTGAAGTTCAAATTGGTGATGTGATAAAAGGATTTGGGTATAGCCCAAAGTCTCAAGCCTTTGCAATGTGGAGCCTGTGTCCAAAAGCCCAAAAACCCCAAGTGGTAAATATTCAGGAAAATATGGTGGGCAATCAGATGGTCTGGACAATGAAAAATACAGGGGATTTGGAGATATCCCAAATCATGACACATTGGGCTCACTTGAATGAAGACAAGACTAAACAATTGTCTGAAAGGTGCAACACATTGGTGGAAGAGACTAGTGCATTGGCAAAAGATAGAGAAATGTGCTGAGTGCAACTTTATCAGAGGGATCATATGATAAAGAAATTGATGGAAGAATTGGAAACAAAGCCTGAGGTGATGTATATACCATAGCCCCTGCAAATTGAAGACAAAGCAAAATCTAAAGAGGTAGCTAAGGAAAAGGCTGAGGAAGAGAAAGGAAATGAGGTTGCTTTAAGAGCATTGAAAGGTGTGCTGCAACATAGAATTGACATCTTAAAACATAAAGCTGATGTTATATTCAATACTTATAACAAATTTCTAGCTTTGCACACCGAGGTAATGGGGTATTTGGCTATCCTCAACCCCTATTTTACTATGTGGTCTACTAGGGTGCAGTTAATTGAGAAGCTTGCATCATTACAATCCCTAAGATCAGATTTTCCAGAGATAGTGACTGAAGTTGAAGATGAGATCAAAAGAGTTAATATTTCTCTCTCATTCTTTAAGGGCAAATTGAACCAAATTGAGGTAAAGTTAAGCTTCTTTTCTGATGATTTTAACAGATTTATACCTTTCTTAAGAGGAGATGATGATCAAGTGAAGGCCTTAGATGCCTGGAGGGGTGAATTTGACAGCAAAATGCCTAGTAGTGAGGCATTTATTTCTGGAACTGATATTGATATAGAAGGGTTCAATAAGATATTGGACGAAGCTTTCAAGGCAGAAACTGACATCAATAAGTTTCTAGTAGACATCAAAAATATCCTTGATGCGAGATGGGACAAGAAAAAGGTCCAAATATAGAGTACTCGGGACTTCAAGTGGCCATCAGATGATGAAGTGAAAGCATGGGAGGTGATGACTACACCCAAGAGAAAGAAGCCAGCAGTAGAAGAAGAAATTTTGGACAATGAGTAAGGATGACTACTTGGTACCTCACCATTGAAGATAAAGAGGACAGTTATTGCAAAAGGAGAATGTAGGTAAATCTGAAAGCACAGTCATCCAGACTCGACATAACTACTGGCATCTACTATGTACACTATCAGATCAAGTCGCTAGATCAGGAGAAGAGCAAAGAATATCTATTTTTATCTTTTTGACTTGGTTGTTCTACCGCTTCTTCTCTCTCTTTCTTTTTGTCTCTTCTATAGTTTTAGGGTTAGGTTTTCTGAGACCATCCGAAGCTTGTAGCATCCTTTTGAAAGGGATTCCAAGATGGTTGAAGACCTATATAAATGGAAGAGAGTTGTATTTTTCAGAAGATGAAAATTAATGTAAAGAATCAGTCTTTCTAAATTTGTGCCTGTGTTCTTTCAAGCTTCAAAGCTTTTTCTTATGTATGAAGGAAGGATTACATCAATAAAATATGGTGTAATTTTACTCTTCTTTATTGTTGTCTCTTTATTTCCTGTGTATGCTTTTTTATGATTAAGATTGTAAGGCAGTCTGAAGCTTTTTGGTTATAAGGTGACTATCTAATTACTTGCGAGTTTCTTTCATGTAAAGAACTAAGTTTTGTGAGTCATTTCAGGAAGCATATCAGTATTTAAGGATTTGATACAGTATTTTAGAGGTAATCAGATAATTTGTAAGTCAACTTATCCTAATTGCATGTAGGTTGTAAGGCAGCTTACAGTGTTTTGTTTATGTGAAACTTCAAGCTTTTGACTCTGTAACCCAAAGGATAAGCACTAATCTAGACCTGGGTCTGATAATCTATCATCATCTAAGTTTTTAAGACCTTCAAAATTATTCAAAATATACTTGTCACTAAAATATATGAGCTGAACTCATCAAGGACTTGTGTCAGCAGGACAGTGTCCACTTTGTTGATTCTTTTGAGAATGAATCATTAGGTTATCCCTCCTAAAGACAAAAGGAAGAAGGATGCAAATCCTTGACTCATTGGTGTATATTCTCAAAACCATAGCTTGGCTTATAGTACTCTATTTCAAACTAGTCATTGCAATCTCTGAATTGTTCTATGAGTTGTTACAGTGAGGTTTCTGGTTTATACCCAGTGAATGAAACAATCCACCAAATACATAGACTGAGATATCAGTAATCTTTAAAAGGTAAAACCTGCCTGAGTTTGTGGAGCTCAAAAATGAAGAAGGATCTTATCCAATCATTAGAAATTAGTCTTTCTCTTGCCTAAAAGAGGTTGCAAATGAGTATACAAGGTATACTGTCATCATTAGGTAAGTATTGCAAGAAAAAGAGCTAACACCTCCCATGCAAAATTCATACTAGACAAGTAAAAACATGCCATTAATCTAGTATAAATACCCAATGATATTGCATTTGAACTTCTAATTGAGTGCATGTCACTTGATCATGTAAGTGTACAACAATCTTGGTATTTTTCAATGTTAGACTCACCTATCAACCAAAAAAATCTATTAACCATATACTTACCTTCATTACATGTTCCCATCATAGAGTTTCACTATCGCATAATTGTTTCTGCATTTATTAACTTTGCACCACCTTCGTACTTCAATTCCTCTTTGGCAAGAGTTCTTTTTACACATGCACCCACACCATCATGCTCGCCTTTTCCATGCCCCGCCTCAGTGAAATTCAAAAAATGTTGAATGCCACTTGTCACATGCATCCTACCCAACCAATAGAACATCCTTGCATTCTTGAATTATGAGGTGCAATTTTCTAACCATATTATTTGTTGGTTGTACTCAATACCTCTTTCCCTTAAAGTGTCATAGAAAACTTTGAAACAACCTTGCACAAACTCTGATGAATGTGTGAGATCGTCATTGATGTAGAAGTGATACTCTCTTAAAACCTTTATATATGTGTCTGTGCTATCATGTGCATGCAAGGATGCTCTATGTACAAAGATCTTCACTTGTACAATTGAAATACAATGCTTGCACTTCATTCTGAGGTTTAAGTGTATAATTCTGAGCAAAATCAACAATGGAGACAATAGTACCAAGGGGAAAGTTTCCTTACATATCTTGAACTGCTCATCCAACCACCTAGCTCTATGTGAATGACATATGTACTCATAAACTAGTTTCTCTTGAAATATCTTCATAAAATCAGCTACTCATATATCATTTTTCACTAACTCACACCTCTTAAGTTCTTTTCCATCTTTTAGACCATAAGTTACTGTCTTGTATTTTCCAAAATAAACTAGTGTATTTCCAATCTCATTTGTGCTCTCTAGATGGTGACATATCCACAACTTTCTCATACCACCACATGCACTATAATATCCATTCAAACACATCATCTTATAATAAATGCAACCATCATCTCAATTGCATAATACACTTGACATAAAATCTCTTGATAATGTAGGAGGTGCTTGAAGACCACATTCCTGCAAAATAGTATTAGTGTGCAAAGTACAACAAACATGATGATATATATCATAATACATGGAAAATTCAATATGTACCCTACAACAACATGTGGTGCATGCATGATTAATCTTGACGTAAAAGGGTTTTGTCATTTCAAAAAATCTTTGACTAATTTTAATTTGAGGAAATCTTTGGAGGAATCTTTCATAAAATTGTGTTTGTGTCATATCCAAAAAGTCTTTTGGATGTGGCATACGATTTTTAGATCTGATTCTCCTCCTAAAAATGTCTCTTTGGTTGGGTGAAACCCTTATGTTGTCATGCCAAAACTTTTCAATTAATGTTCTTAATGCATCAACAACAACCTTGTCCTTGTGTGGGAGTCTACCCGAGAATGACCAAAGAGAATTAGTGTTTGGATCCTCAATTTTGTCTGACTTGTGTAAGTCTCTCTATAATGTTGATCTACCTATCCTTAATGACTTGCTTTTTTTGCTTATTATACAAAAAAATTTCATTTCCTTTCCCATTATAGTTGATGTGAGGACACGTCAAGTAACATTAGCATCTTTACTGCATGATTTTGAACCAATGGCTTGGTATGCATCAAATAGATTTCTCACAATGGTTCTCTCAGTACTATTTTTAGATGTTCTCAACCCCACAATTTGCATTGTCTCTCTAAATTTCAAATTCTTAATCATTTCAACAACTACTTGACATCTTCCACTTTGATTTAATTTTTCAAAATAGTTATTCCAAATATTTTTAATGATTCTTCTACAATTTTTTCTGACATTTTATCATTCATTGGCATCAAAATATTTTCATCAATGTCAATTAGAAACTTTGGTTTTCTATGAATTATTCTAGGAGGTGTTAACACGGCTGCTTGCTCTACATTTTCATTAGATGAATTAGGTGAATTTATCCCCATCATTTCAATTGGTGTATGTTGAACATTTTCATTTTCAGTATGTGCATTTTGTTCATTAACAACATCAAATTGAAATGGTGCATTAGATGAATTAGGTGCATTTATCCTCATCATTTCAATTGGTGTATGTTGAACATTTTCATTTTCATTATGTGCATTAGATGAATTAGGTGCATTTGTCACATTAACATTAATATTTTCATTTTCATCACTTACATTGCATGCATTTAATGATGTACCTTGTCATATTCTCCTCATGCACCCCCTTTGTCTTTCCTTTTCTATCTCTCGTTGTTCAATTGTTCCTCTTTTGTTCTTTCCCATTGTTCGTATTGAATGGACCCTATGAATAATATCATGAACATAGAATAACATGTGAACATAATATCAAAAAAATAAGAAAAAATCAACTATTTTCTTGAAATGAGAACTTACAATGGTAAAATAACATCAAAAACACCTTGATAAACAACACAGTTCAATCATTGCAAAGAAAAAACATGCAAAAAAGTGCACTTCAAAAAATCACAGAAAAAAAATACTCATCAAAAAATTCAAAAAAAATACACAACTTCTAGATCTCACTCTTACCTATCATCCTACCAAAGGGATTTGAAAAATACTGGATATAAATATATCGTTTGTACAATGCACGAAATAGCTATGTTATGTTTTTCTCAAAAAATCAGTAACAGGTTTTTGTGCGCGCAAGGTTTGACCCTCTTAATCTTATTGGTTTTTTAAAAAAATTAGTATTTTAGAAACTAGATTCAGAGTACTACAATTTTTATTTTTTACACATCTTATTTTGAGTGCATGACCCTCAAACGTCTGTTCCAAGTTCAGGTTTACCTAATTTCAGAAAAAATGTGTCCACTTATACCCCCCTTTTTGATTCACAACTTGGTGCACATACCCCCTATCTTTTTTCCAGGTTACTGTTCCCTTGCCAGTAAAATAGTTTTTCACGTAGAAAAACATACATACCAAAAGTGCTCCAAATTTCAGTGATTTCTTCTTGTATGTTTTAACTCTCTTTAAAATTTTCCAAAAGTTGTGACCTCGCCATTTCAGCTAGGTCGTATCTCATTCCTTCCTTCACTATCCAGTAAGAAGTGTGACTAGATCCACAGGGCACACTATTCAACCGACTAGATTGATAAACTTTATACCCAATAATCATTGTTGTAAACCAAACTTCTTGATCTTCAATATTGTCAATCTTCATCACTATGTGATCTTGTTTCAACTTTGTGGGTTGTGCAACCATCTATGTGGATATCTTCCTTAGGGTACACGGTTCCCCGTCTGTTGAGAACCTAGTTATCAAATGTATCAACTCCTTCATGATCTTGATTGGTTCCTCCAGCCATATGAATAGGTCATGAAAATGACTCAAGACATATCTAATCCACTCTTACTTGAAAATCTTAGGTAAGTCCAGAATATGTGTCAAACCCTTTGTTTGAAGATGTTTGAACTCGTCTTTAAGTTCATCGTCATTGCACATAGACAAATACTCCTTTTGTATCTTCTCATTACCTAATTCAAAAATATTGGAGTGAATGAAAGTTCTTACATCTTTAATCAATAGAACTCGAGGTGGAATTAGGGAGAGGGCACTGGTTTTGTCAAATTTTCATTCCTTCAATGGATGTAAATTATGTTCAGGTTCCACCTCCTTAGATATCTTGATCAACGTAGGTGTAGAAACCATTGATGCCATATTAATCAAAATATTTCTTCTTATTAACTTGAAAAATCCAAATTCTTCACAAATGATCACTACTCAGCTTGATATATCAGTTAGGGATTTTGAATTCACAATTTGAATCTCTGTAATTAATTAGCTCAGATAGTTCTCACAATCTATTTCAAAATCAAAACACTCTTAGCTCTCATAAATTTTCTTTGAAATCTAAGGTGCATAATGAATAGGTTTACCTCTAATTTATTTGCTCAAAAATTTAACCAATGGCTAATTAAAACATTAAATATAACTCACCGATCTCACTTCACCGATTACAACTTCCACCTGTTAATGCAAAAGGTGGCATTAACACATAACTTTTCAAATGATGGAATCAGTGATACAAAATGACTTATCTCTATGAAATTCATCAAATATGACCTCAATGCATCTCATTATGCAAGTAGATATTACCGTTCATCATTATAAGGGACATGTTAGATGTAACAATGAAATTCAGTCCCTAAGAAAAACTTAATAGCTTAGTTTGAGGATGAATCCCCTAAGCCAGAGGATGTAGGGTTACCTTTCGATGCATTGGCATCTTCTTTACTTTCTTCTTTCTTCACCCAAACCTTTTTCTTCTCATTCCTCACTTCTTCAACATTAATAGTATTTTTGCCTTTCTCATCTTCATTGCTTGGTGATTAGTTCATGTATCTATAATCTCTTACAAGATGATCAATCTTATGAAAATAAAAACATGCCATACCTATTGTAGTTAATGATCAAGAAGTACCTCTAGGGTTCCTCAATCCACAATTCAAAGCAAAATGTCCATAATTTTTGCAAACAGTGCATGAAACATTCATGTTACCTTCTATTCTTAGAAAATTCACTAGTTTGATAGGCGTTATTGATCTGCAATATTCTGCCTTATGTATAAACTTATTGCTTGAATAACAGTAGCCATTGAAACTCCTTTCAGATGATCTATTACCAGTTCTTGATCTGCACTCATAATCTTGATGACCATACTTATTATACTTGTAACAATAACCATTAAAATGAATGGTTCTTGGAACATTCACTGGTTGACTTCTACATACATTAGTAGTGTGACCAGGATTTCCACAATTGTAACAAGTGTGTTTAGTAGGTTTCTTACCTTTTGGACTTTTGTATACCTTAGGAATCCTCTATTCTTTCTCATGGTCAAACTTGGATGATTCTCCTTTCTTGAATTTGTTGTCATCGGTAAAGCCTAGGCCTGAAGTATCTCTAGGTCACCTTTGGTTCTTTAGTTGCTCATTGATCTTTTGTATGCTTTATTCATATTGCTTAAGTTTTTCATTTTTCTCTCTCTCAGTCTTCAAGTCTTCTTTAAATTGTTCATTCTGCTTTCTCAGTGATTCATTTTAAGCACACATTTTTAAGTTCTCATCACTGGTGTCACTCAGTTGTTCATTCAGTGCATGGTTCTCATGTGTCAATATTTGAAGTATAATGTATTTTTCTCTGATCAGTTCTTCAACATTCTTCTTTGCAGTTTTAGTAGTCTTCTTTGCATCTTCAGTAACCCTCACACCTTCAAATACTTCACACATATTTATAACTTCACTTTCTTGTTCTCTTTTCATCTTGATTGATTGTTCAGTTAGGGTTTTTTCTTTTCCATTCTCTCTGCTATAGCTGCTTCAGCTTCCTCTGAGTTAACACTACCTTCAGATAATTCATCAATGTTGTCTAGACTGTATCTTAGCTATTCAGATAATTCTTTCCTTTTTCCCAGATAAGTCTTAAGTTTGTTCTTCATTTCTTTAATCATCTCATTAGCTGCATCTAGTTGTCTTTCATACCTATAGCTTTCCATCTCCACAGATCTACTCCCCAAGTTGTTAAAGTTTCCTTCTAGAGAGTCTAAGATCTAATACCAATTGTTGGAAATAATAGGTACTAAGAGGGGGGGGTGAATCCGTTCTAATAAAAATTTCAGACTTCTATAAATACCTTTGAATAACAACAAAATAAACTTCCACACTAAGTAGCATAAAATTGTAAGTGTAAAGTAAAAGTATAATGAATGACATAACAACACATTACACTCATAACACTTAGATTTTTATCGTGGAAACCCTTGGTCAAAGGGGAAAAACATGGTGGGGATGACACCCACAATCTTCTCACTACAGTAGAAAAGAGTGTTCTATCATAAGCTTACAATATGTCACTTTCTGAGTGACTCACCCTATTAGGATTGACTGATACCTTGTTAGAAGTATCTAAATTCCTAGTACAGACTACCTTGTTAAAGTATTTAATCCCACTATTATAGTGTTCACCCTGTTAAGGGATTTAGAAGAAAAATTCTTATTAGAGACTACCTTGTTAAGGGATTTAATATTGTTGAAACTATTAGGAATGCAACAAATGATTTGACCTGTGTAATGCACTCTAAAATGCTAATCAGGTCCTTTTATGTTATGTTTTGTCTCTGAACTTTGTTCTTTATCTTCACTGTATTTTTCTCTATAATTATTGTCCAAGATCTAACACTTTAACTTTAATAACAATAATAATACTAATAATACCTCACATATTAACATCAACTATCCTCTTATATCCTTATACCTTTGATTGTAAACCTAATTAGGGTTTTGGTTTCTCTCCAAAATTGCTTTATCATTTACAACCAACTCATAGAAATATTGCAACCTCACCGCGGTGTCCATAACAAACTTCAAGTTGTCTTCTCCAATGTGAAATAGTTCTTTAATATTATTGGTCCAAAATGTGCCTTGAATGCATAACCAGATCTGTACACAACTACCAAGAAATTAACTTATTCAACTCTTGAAACAATGTACTAGGTTTTTCATTCTATCCAGATTCAATGAATCTTGCACCATCATAACCACTTTTGATAACCATTCAAAACTATTCTTTAACCTTTAACTTTTACCTGCTCACTGAACTGACCGGTTGGTAGTATCTTCACTAATGTCCTTTACCGGTGTGAATAAACTAGCACGATCACAAATCTTAGTTCACCTATAGTCTCTAAACCTTCCATTGTACTAATTGTATACTTGACTTCTTCAACTGATTTGACCTTCACCTGTTCTCCTATTCACCTATTTGTCTGTTCACTTGTTCATTTGTCCACCTGTTCTACTTAACGTGTAGTTACCGGTTTGGCAAATTGTCTACCACTTGGTATTACTCCATGTACTCATACAAAAATGACTTACCTATGTACTAGATTGCTAGCAATGCCAATCATAACTTTATGTGATCATCATTTATGTCAGATCTCATCAATCTGATATCATAATTCTTCCTGATCTTCAAAAAAAAAACCTCCTTTGTTCTCTAGAAATCTAATATTAACCCCTGATGATTGAGGGAGGTTCGGTTCTGATTGAGGTACTCTAACATATTCTTTAATTGTCTTATTATGAACAAGACCATCATAGAATGCAGGTCTAATAGTATATGTGGCTTATTTTATTCTTATTTCAATTGGTTTGAGGGATTTTTTTTTTAATATCCATGATTACTAAGATTATAATTTCAGAATATGATTAAAAATGTTCCTCAAACCCTATAAATTCTCCCAATTGGTTGCCTATATCTTTCAAAGTTTCACTGTGGATTAGCTCCACTTGTAAGTTGGGAAAACTAATCCATCAAGTGACACTAAATGACTTAAGATTGTTGGGATCAAAAGTACCATGCCAATAAATAAAATTAAAATGATGACCTTTGTAGCTTAGTTTTTTATTAGATAAGAATTCCTTTTTTAGATTGACATATTTACAATCAATGAAGAAAAAATTCTCTAGAAGGATACTGATACTTATCTAGTCCTTGTAAGTGTCTTGAAACCACTCCAAAATGTCATCAACAATATAGCCATATCCACTCCACCGAGCAAACAAACCATAAGTCTTGCAATGATTACATAACCCATATGTATATTTGTTGTTCATTTCAAGTGATATATTTTCCTCCCTTTCCACAGGGTAAGGATTTTGTAACAGGACTATTTGTTGTGCTTGTGGTAGCAGTTTAGGGTTACTATTGGCTTGAATTGCCTCATTATTATTACTGTCCCAAGGTTTTCCCTGATTATGGTATGATTTTAATGGGGCCCTTTTTCCATACCATAAACTAGTGAAGGGAAACATTTGGTGAGATTTCTGAGAGCTAATTCTTGATCTAGGGTTTTGCTGAGAAGCAACATTAACATGGATCTTGCCAAAATGGGCCAATTTTAGGGAACCCTCTACCTTATTCTATAGGGGTTGGAATCTGTTGTGACAAGAGGGAAGCATATGAGCCAATTTTGTAGAGGGAATAAGGAGAGTGTTCCTATTACCCAATGTCACACAATTAATACCTAGACACAAAGTATGGGGTCTTGGAGGTGATAGGGATCACCCATATTTTGGATGTCCTTCCACTAAAATGCATGTCCTCCCATTTTCTCCATTCAGCCCTATCCCATTCTGTCCTCTTTGTTTTTTTTAATTTTTAACCACTTTCCATTATGTTTCCAGTCTTTCTTATGGAAGGGGAGCCCATCCCCTATGGTTGAACACAGTATAAGCATGTCGGGGTGCCTGACAATTTGAAGCCTCAAATCTATGTGCCATTCATCTACCATGAGCATGCACCAAATTTCTATATTGATATGCTTCATTTTCCCTTCATAAACAATCTTCTTTTCTCAATCATTTCAAGACATTTCTTTTTTAATTAGTGATAGGAGGTTTCTTCAATGTTATTTTTGCAAATATGGAGGGAAAATAGGATTTTGTCTAGAGGAAACTGGTTCATGGATGGACATCCTTTATATATACAAATATGGTCGCCCAACTTCAACCCACTAGAGTGCCAACTGTATGAATATCCTATTTGGATCAGACTATATAATTTTCCCATCAAGTATTGGAATGATGAATGTATGGAGAAGATTGGACACACTCTGGGAATCTTGCTTGACATCAATTATGATTTAATAAGTGATGACCTGTATAAATATGCTAGAATTAAGATTTATGTAATCAGGCAAGTCCCAGAAGAAATATTGCTTAGAGACTCAAACCAAATCCGATGACAAGTAGTTGAAATCGAGACTGCCAAGTGGTTTTACCTGAGTTGTGGGCACAAGGATCATAGGGATGTGGATTGCTAGAAATTTTCAGCACCTAAAATGAGATGGATGCCTAAAAATAATGATGCCATCAAGAACACTGGAGGAGTGACTGATCACCAATTCAATGAAGTTCCAGTGCAAGGTGTTGAGAATGTTGTCCTGTCAACAGTACATAATATAGTTACCAATACATTAGTTGGAGTGTCTCGTGGCACTTGCACAATGATTAATGAGATCTCACAAATCCATCCCTTGTCTCCTTCTAAAATTGTTGCAAAGAAGGGCATAAACAATTGAAATAAGGAAGGTGTGATCAGATCCAGTAGATCAAACTTAGCATGTTATGAGAATAAGTCACTTAATATGGATGAAGAGGCACTTTTAGAATAAGATATAAAGGGGGAGGGATGGTTTTCAGATGGTGATTAGTCAGGTGAAGACATCATATAAAATTTAGACCCCAGATGTATTAGTCAATCTATTGCATCCATATTTGACAAAACCAAAAGGTGGAGAGGCAGAAAAATGAATAAAAATAAATGTGAAGATGAAGCAGTGATAAAAGGCCTAGTGAGTGTTTCAAAATTTCTAAAAAAATCTAAGGGAGATATGTCCTCCCTTGGGGGAAATGAGGTTTCTCTCATGGAATGTCAGGAGATTATCTGCCCCTAACAAAAGGCACTTTGTCAAGCGTTATCTCATGATAGAGGATGCAGACATTATCCTTCTCCAAGAAACCAAGTTGAGTTCTGATCAAGGGAGTGCATTTATTAAGTATTGTAAAAGATGGGATGGTATCTTCTAGTTGGCCAGGGGATCTTCATGTTGTTTGGGAGTGATGTAGAATGCTAACTCTTTCTCTTTTTCTCTATTTTATGTTGGACAACACTAGATGATGGGGGAGGTTCACTTTAGATTGTCAAGGATTTCCTTCATCACTATCAATGTATATGGCCCTTCTAGTGTTGAGGATAAAAATACTCTGTGGATAATTCTGGGTGAGAAGTTGGATTCTTATAAATCCAAAGAAAATGTCATCGGTGGTGATTTCAATGCTTTCCTAAATCCCGGAGAGAAATCAGGAGGTATCATCAAGGCTAATAGAATCATGGCTAATTTTGGAGATTTTTTTGAGATAACCATCTTGTGGACGTGATCTCTAAGAATGGATTATTCACTTGGAACAATAGGCGGGAGGGTTTCACAAATATTGCGGAAAAATTACATTGTTTCTTCATTGGAGAACAGTGGCTCTCACAAGATTACATTTTCTTCTCTAACATTATTCAATATTCAATTTTAGATCACTATCTAATCTCGTTGTCTATCAATTTACTGGAGAAGGTTGGTAAAAACTTCTTCAAGTTCTAGTCTATGTGGTGGAGTGACATTTCTCTATATTAAGCAAGCTTGAATCTTGGTGGAGGGAAAGTAATAGATTTGCTGGCACCATTAGTATTTGTTTTATCTAGAGGCTCAATTATGTTGAATAAAATATTAAGATTTGGAACAAAGATGAGTTTAAGAACATTTTCGAAGAAAAGATCCTTGTATAATCAGAAATCAACAAGTTGAATGAAAATATAATCAAGGATGGCATGTTTCATGCAAACATCAATTCTATTGGAAGGATTCATGTTTGAATTTTTGCTAAGAGAAGAATTATATTGGAAGTATAAGGCCTAAGAATTGTGGCTTTTGGAGGGAGACAATAATTCAAAGTTCTTCCACTCATCCATGAAATTAAGAAGGAATGTTAATAGGATTGATAACATTCATAATTTGGATGGGGAATCCTTGGAGGATACAATAAATATTGGTGCAGAGGTTGTCTCCTTCTTCAAAACAATATCATGTTCTAGTGGTTAGCCGGATAGAAGTCTTTGGTATGACATATTGGATTAGCTTCTGAGGTTGGTAGGGTTAGATGACAATGTTATGCTGGTGGATAGGTTTACGATGGATGAGGTAAAGGATACAGTGTTCCAACTCCAATCCTCCAAATCCCCGAGGCCCGATGGGCTTCCCTCTAGTTTCTTCCATAGATGATGACCTTTCATGGGACACGATATATATAATTTAATTGAGGATTTCAAAAAGAAGAGGTTCATCAAAGAAATTAATAATATTGTGCTCATGCTTATACCCCAAAAAAGGTCATGTGACACGATGGGGGACTTCAGGCCCATCTCTTTATGTAATGTCATATATAATATTATTTATAATGTGTTAGCTAACATACTCAAATCTATTATTTATAAACTCATATCTGAAGACAAAAATGGTTTCATTTCATTTAGGGACATCGCTAATAACATTATTTTGGCATCGAAAACACTTCATTTCATGAAATCAAAACATATTAGGGGAATGACTATAAAATTGGATGTCAATAAGGCTTATGACAAAGTGTGTTGGGACTTTATTTTTGCAGTCCTTATCAGATTTGGATTTTCCCAGCATTGGATCAAACTCATCTCAGCATGCATTGTGGCCCCAAGGTGTTCTATTGAGATTAATGGTTCCTTATTTGGTTTTTTTGAAATCAAAAATGGTATCCAATAGGGGGATCCATTATCTCCTTATCTATTTGTGCTTATGACTGCATCACTTAGCAAATTTATCAAATGGAAGAGAGATCATATTTTGGAAGGGCATCTCTATTGATGATAGTTTTGATCCTATCACCTATTCCCAATTTGCGGATGACACTATCTTCTTTGGTGAGGCAACCATTAATGAGGTAGAAGCTATTAAATCTACTCTCCAGACTTGCTCGTCTATATTAGGACAATATATAAGTATGTCTAAATTCAAACTCTTCTTTTTTAATACTAATAAATGCATATAGACTAGGATTGTAAGGATTTTGGGAATCCAAATATCTTGTCTGTCATCCAGATATTTAGGATCCCCCTTATTCTCAGGTACTTGCAGATCTTCATATTGGAATGATCTGATTAAGAAGGGATAAGACAAATTTGTCTCATGGAAGACTAAGTGGTTGTCACAAGTCAGAAGGATTGTGATGATGAAAGAGGTCTTGGGTGCCATACCAATATATGTCATGTCATGCTTTAAAATCCCTCAAAAAATCATATCCCACTTGGAAGGGATCTTTAAGAGATTCCTATGGTTAGGGGCTAAAGAAAATTATAAAAATATGCTTATTAAATTAGAGGACACTTTCTTAGGTAGAAAGGATGGAGTGGTTGATTTGAGGAGGATTAATCTTCAGAACTTGGCCTTGGGTGCAAAACTTACATGGGAAATGTACAAAAAACCTCATAAGTTATGGTACAATATTATGAGACACATATATCCAGATTTGAATGATCCTGTTAGGAATCACTATTGTTGATTCCAATGGTAGATCAACTATTTAGAGATTTATTTGGGACAACAGGAGCATTATATGTGGTCATATTTTATGGAAGATTAGGAATGGAAGAAAAGCCAAAATTTGGAGGGATTCATGGAATGGAGATATTATTCTCATGGAGCTCTTTGATCATGTGGATTGGATTGATGAGGTTGAACTCTGTGTAGGGGATCAGGGGGTTGATTATGTTATATGCAGAGATCAATTGGGCATGGTTTTTGAATGGAAATGCATGTAGAATTTTCTCCTTTCTGATGTGGATCCTTTCAGACTCAGAGCGGAACTAGGTAAGAGAAGAATTATATTATCATCCAAAGAAGATGAGGTTGTATTTTACGTGGCCAAATCTGGTTCTTATAGTGTGAAATTAGGTTATGAGGTGCTAAGGAGGAGAATTGACAATTCAAATTGGGCAGCTAGACTATGTTGGAACCCAAGAGTTTCTTCTAGGGTGGGGGCATTCCTTTGGGTTTCCATAAATGGTTGGATTCTTGTGGGGGAGAGACTCAAGACCATTGGTATATCTGGACCAAGCATATGCCTTTGTGTTTGCAGAGTGAGGAGGTGACTAAGAATTTACTTTAAAGTGTTCATTTTCTTCATCCTGTTGGGATTGGTTTATGAATTTATTGCAATGGTCCTCTCCAAGACAAGACAATTTGAAAATTATTTTGAAGAGCTGACCTATTGGAGGAAGAAACACTTTATGGGGTGATGTTTGGGTAGTGGGCCCTTCTTTTTTGGTGTAGAGGATATGGAAAGAGTGTAATAGTAGGATTTTCAATGAGAAGGCATGCTCAGTGGAGCAAGTGATTTGACTAATTCAAAGGGGTATTTGTTAAGTTGTGTTTTTGAAAAAACTAAGAAGAATATTTCAGTTGTCTCTAATTGGGAGTTCTAGATTCAGAAAGTTTGGACTGATTAGAAAATCCCTTTTGGAATTTATCCTAAAGAAACAAATTGTAGAAAGGATGTGAGGTGGTTTCCTCCTTCTTTTGGATGAGTGAAACTAAACACAGATGAAGCTTCGAGAGGGAATCTAGAGGATGCAGGGTTTGGATGTGTGATCAAAGATCATATGGGTATTTTGTTGTGGGTTGTGTATGGATTCATGGGAGATGTCACTAACAATGAGGCAGAGATGGCTACCTTGGATAAAGGTATCCATAAATCTATTAGAAAAGGATTCAAGAAAGTTAATATCAAAAGTGACTCTTTATTATGCATCAATGCTATTAGTAAAGGACATGTGACAAATTGGACACTCAAAAGAAGGATTCCTAGATTTAGTAGAGGGATGGAATTACTAGAGGAGTTTACAATTGCACATATATTCAGAAACACTAATAAGGAAGCTAATCATTTGGCTAATAGAGGAATTTATGAAGGATGCAAGGATGCTTCTTTGAAGGGTGAATAAGTTGACCAGATGGTTGAAGAGTTGGTCTGTTATGATAAAGAGAGAATGATGGTTCTTAATAAAATAGGGGTTGGTTGAGCGTATGTTACAATAGTTCGCAATGGAAATACCCTATTAGTGTCTCTGCATGAGCCCTAAAAAGGGAACTTGTGTATTGGGAGTGTTTTTCTATGACTTTCGTAAAGTGTAGATTGAAAGTGGTAGCACAAATCCAACTTTTCCAGTGGTCTTAGAGGTGGAAGGATAGATATGAAGATAAGATCTTCTAGGTACATGCATATCTATTATGCGGTAAGATTGATCAACTTGATGAACTACAACTGATTATATGTTTGAAGCCATTTGTTGATATTCATCCAAGTTGCAGATGTGAGGATAAACATTATCAGTTAATGTATTGTCATTGATGTCAAATTATTTGAGTATTATTATGGTGGAAAATATATGTTATGGATTGAAGTTCTGGAACAAACATGGTTTACGTGGTTGATAAATGAAGAGTTTTGTATACACCGAGAGACAGTGAACACTGAGAAAAACACAGTGTATACTGACCATAGTGATAATCGAGCAAGGGATTGCCGACACAACTATTGACCGAGCAAGGGATTGCCGACACAACTATTGACCGAGAAATTTAATCAAACCGCAACTAACTAGAATGCTAAGCTGGAAATTGATGATTTCAAGGTAAAAGATAAATTTTTTTATTTGATCAAATGGTAATGAAGATCAAATGACAAAGATTGAAACATGTTTTTAACACAACTGTTGAGGATGGATCAAGCAGGAAAATCAACGATGGAGATTAAGTGACAAAATATGAAGGATGAAAATTAAATGAGACATGATTTCTATATAAGGGACAAGAGATTCATTATGAATCATACATGATGCTATGATGCGCACATGCAAATTTTATGCATGATTGATTAAACTGGTTAAAGATAGAACCGAACATTTTCTACAGACATCACCAAGAAAACAGAGGAAAGAGCATTACCGAGCAGAACAAGTATGAAGTATGAGATGAACTAAAGTAAAAAAATTGATCAGAGGTATTATGTACTTAGCATAGATCTGAAAATCTGCAAAATAGATTTGTATTTGAATTAGATCATTATTGTATCAATTTAACCATTGTTACTGATAAATCACTTAACTGAGTAGGACAGTGAAAGTCCTCATTATGACATTCTAATGAATGTTGAGTGTTTTCTTGTTGACCCCATAGTGAATGCATGGTCAAGAGAGAAATATTAGTTTTAAATCCTCTAACCAACTCACATTTAACAGTATGCATTGTAACCTTTAACAGGGTTGGCTCTTCACCGAGCTCACTTCAGAAGAGTGAAAATATTTTGGGTTACTGGTCACAGGTGGTTTTTCCCTTAGCAGGGTTTCCACGTTAAAAATCTTTGTGTCAATGTGAATGAATGTTGTGGATTTTTATTTTACTTTACACTTTACTTTACTGACCTAGATTGGTAATCACAATATTAATTTACTGATACTCGGTAAACACTATTGACTAAAGTTTGAGATTACAAAATACATTTTCACCGAGTTGAATTATATGTTTGAATTTGTTTTGGATATACATCTGGAGGAATTTGGGACTATAGGATAATTTGTGAGGAAACTAATTCTAACTTATTCACTTCCCCCCCCCCCTCCCAGTTATTCTAACAATTGGTATAAGAGTGTACAGTGCTTAGAAGAAATTTTTGAAGGACTTAAGCTAAATATCACAAGATGTATAAGAGAGATGCACAAAAACTGAACAAGGATTACTTCCTGACATGGAAAAGAAGAATGAGACTATACCTATCAGGGATTAGAGACAACATTGCAAATTATCTGGATAATAAATTCATTCTACCTAGTGGGCCTTTGACTGTTAATCAGATGAAAGAGAAATATGAACATAATCTTATCATGGTAGAGATTGCTTCTTCACTTACTGATACAGAATTTGAGGATATCAAGACATGTACAACTACAAAGCAGATGTGGGACCAACTTATAATACTTTATGGAGGAGATGTAAATTTACTGAGAGCCAAAGTTGAAATCCTTCGATGAAAAATTGATGATATGCGAATGAAGGAAGGAGAGAACATAACACTATTAGTAATAACTGAGAGCGGGGGTGAATCAGTGGCCTCAAAAATTTATCCTTCAAACTTAACTACCAATCAATAAATATCAAGTTATTATGTCCCTACAAGATGCATTCCATGAGATACTAATAATGATTAACTGTTTGTCAGTTTTCTCTGTCAATCCTTATTCTTTCTTGATTGCCAGTAAGCAGTATAACTATTTACCAAAACTCAGTAAATAAGCAAAGTATACCGATCAATCCAGAGTTAGCTATGCAAGATGCAAGATAGTAAAGAAATGAATCATACACACATAACACATGAATTTTTAATGTGGAAACCCTATTAAGGGATAAACCACTGGGACCGGTACCCCAAATTTTCACTCTTCTGAAGTGAACCCTGTTAAGAGCCAACCCTGTTAAAGGTTACAAATACACTATTAAGTGTGACCTTGTTAGAGTATTTTATACATAGAGTTGTCACTTAGTATCGGGCATCTATTTCTACCATCCTTGAATCAACCTCCTTCTTAGACTGTCAATAGGTATCGGGCAAGTCCAATGCTACTTTCATGAATCAACCTTTTTGGCACTCCTTGAGATGTACCTCAATATATAGAAGACTGTTAAGTCCTTCTCGGTTAAGAGACTTGATGCTTCAATGGTTAAAATGAAACACTATGACCTATTCATATTGCAACTTGAATTGCATATTTTCATATCTATTTAATTACATTACCTCTCTAACCAATGTATCAATTCAATCCTTTGTGCTCCACACTTTCTACTCTGTGATGTTGTGCTCATTGTTCGTTGGTGTCTGCAAAATGCCTTAGCTCTTCCTTCAGCTTGTTTGATCAGCACTGCATGAAGTTTTTCTTCATCAGTTTCTCTTCAGCATCCTCTTTCTATTTACTCCCCTTAATCCCATTCATAAACGAATTAAGATTGTCTCTTGTATAGACATAATATTCCTTGTTTCTTGGTTCTTGATTCTTGGCATGATAAACAATCCATCCAATTAGATTTAAATCATAACCCCTAATTTGTACCATAGATATCTTCTTGTCAACTATACAAATCATCTTTAAATCAATCACTTATCTCTAGTCGAATAAAATAAATTAGACAACCAGTTAAGTCTATTTTTAGCTCTGTTAGCTAGATATTTTGTTATTTTCTGAACTCTCTATTCTGTCAGTCACCACTGTAGTTAGTTTTTGGTGACAACTGACTGATCTGACAATGAGACTTCAGTTAACTTCGTGATCTCTGTCCTTTGGGCATCATTAGAATTTTACTCGCCTAGAAAATTTGTATCTTTGGTCGTCGAGCACTTTGAGTCTTTAGCTCGTCGGGCAACTTTCTGACTTTGCTCGTCGGGCATTCTGTGGTTTTTCTTTGTCGAGTATCACTATGACTATTCTTCTTTTCCCTGTCTATCAGTGTGCACTCCATCGATGTTGTTTGTCACTTAGTGAATACTTGACTTTTATAAATTGCTGAAAGCATAACTTTGTTCCTTTGGTTATGTTAAGCCTTTGGCATTATGTACATGATCGTATAGATGATATCAAGTTGACATAAATGAAAAAATAGTCCATTAACTAATTTAATGACCTGCATTATCTTCAACTTAACATTATCAAACATTCAATCAGTTACATGTCATCAATCTCTCCCTTTGGAATTGATGGCAACATACTATATTATCACACTATACTATTTCTAATACAATATGAAATACAACAGTTGAGATTCATCAAACTACCAATCTTTTGGTTCTGTTAACCGATAAATGTCTGACCATCGGTAAGCTCTGTTTTAGCTTAGATTTGATTCTTGTAGCTCTCTGTCTTCTGATGTGTTGCATTCTCTCCTTGTGTCAATTTCTCTCCCTTGATTGTTCTTCTCTTTTGATGTCTTTTTCTCTTGTCTTCAATTCTCCCTTTGTATAATATTTCCATACGATTTCTCTCCCTAAGGATATAATCTCTCCCTGTTGGAGTAATGTGATAATGGATAATCTCTCTCTTTTTCTAGAAAGATGTGATAATATGGATAATCTCTCTCCCTTTGACAACAATTCCAAATAAATATCTTACAGATATCTGACATTAATGTCAAACAATCATTTCTCTCTATCCATAATATATTCCTTGAATTTCCCTTATCCATCAGCAATACAACAATATGCTCTGGTGCTCGATGATGATATATACCTATCTGTATATAGATGTATCCTTGAAGTTCATCTCTTTTCTTGCATCAATATTAATGATATTCTGATAATATGTAGGTTGATCTAGCCTTCTAGTCATTTTACTGACTGGTAGACAAGGGTTTGACCCCTAGTCTCTCTCTCAAGTACTCAAATATATCCTTGGGCAGTGGCTTGGTGAAGATATCAGCTAATTGTTCTTTGGATTGCACATACTTAAGTATCACCTCTTTTTCTTTAACTTGTTCTCTCAAATAATGATACTTGATGGCAATGTGTTTAGTCTTAGCATGCATGACTGGATTCTTGGAAATGTTTATTGCACTGGTATTATCACAATAGATAATCACTGGTTCTAGGATCTTCATATG
>MU225707.1:384752-396527 GCA_018584345.1 Thuja plicata | reverse complement strand
TTCCAATCATTGATCTGTACAAAGTCTGATTTACCTCTGATGTCTTGTCCTCCTTTGTCAACTTACATCCAGTAGCCATCAGTGTTCCAACTGGTTTGGAATCTTCCATCTTGAATATTTTCAGGACATCTTTAATGTTTTTGGACTGTGTAATAAAAATACCTTCACATTGTTGCATGATCTGTAGACCAAGAAAGAACTTGATCTCTCCAAACATAGACATCTCAAACTCTTTTCTCATCTCATTAGCAAATGATTTGCTTAGCATATCATTGCCTCCAAATATTATGTCATCAATAAATATTTCAGCAATCAAAGTGTTAGCATCAGTATTTTCCTTCAAATAAAGATTATTGTTTTCACTAGTCCTTACAAATCCAATACTTATAAGATAGGAATGAATTCATTCATACCAGGCTCTAGGAGCTTATTTCAATCCATACAAGGCTTTATGAAGTCTACATACCATGTTTATCTTGTGTGGATCTACAAACCCTTATGGTTTCTCAATGTATACCTCTTCTTCAAGTATTCCATTTAGGAATGTTGACTTGACATCCATCTGGTATACCTTGAATCCTTTGAATTTAGCATAAGCAAGTAGTATTCTTACACCTTCTAGCCTAGAAATAGGTGCAAAGGTCTCTCCATAGTCAATACCTTCCTCTTGTGCATACCCCTTGCATACTAGTCTTGCTTTGTTTCTTGTGACTTCTTCATTCTCATTCAGCTTGTTCCTAAATATCCATTTAGTACCAATGACATTCTTGTCATCTGGTCTTGGTACAAGTGACCATGTCTTATTTTTCTCAATCTTCTCAATCTCATCATTCATAGCACTTATCCATTCTTCATTATCAAGTGCAGCATCAATAGATTTTGGTTCAAACTCACAAATTAAACAACTTGAGTTTAGAGACTTACTTCTTGTTCTTGTACCATCTTTCTTATCTCCTATGATCTAGATCTCTAGATGCTTCCTTCTTACATATCTGGAAAGAAATGGTTCATTTCTTTGTCTATCATCTTGATCATCATTTTTTCCTTCATCCTGTTCTTCATCACTTTGCACATTATTTTGATTATTATCCTGATCATCAGTATTTGCAGTCTGACCGTCGGTTAAAACATTTTGTTGCTCTAGAATTAAGCATTGTTGCTCAGGAAGAGTGTTAGATTCTTCACAGTATACAAACTTGTTGTAGTCTTCTGGTTCTTTTGTGCTTTCCAGCTCATTCTTTTCTGCAAATTCATCTATCTTCACATTTGCACTTTCAACAATTTTGTTAGAAGCTTTAATAAGACATTTATAAGCCTTGCTTTTGGTGGAATACCCTAGAAAGATACCTTCACCACTCTTGGCATCAAGCTTTCCATTTCTATCATCCTTTAAGATATAACATTGACTACCAAATATTTTTAAGTAACTTACATTGGGTGTTTTACCATAACATAGCTCATAGGGTGTCTTCTTTGTGTCCTTCTTATATTGTACTATGTTTAATGTGTAGAAAATAGTACTAACAACTTCCCTCCAGAAGATTTGGGTGATACCTTTCTCTATCATCAGTGTTCTAACACAATCAACTATGGATATGTTCCTTCTCTCAATAATCCCATTTTGTTGTAGTGTTCTTGGTGCAAAAACCTGTCTTTTTATACCATGCTCATTGTAGAAATTAGTGAATTCATCTGATATAAAATCTCCTCCTCTATCTGATCTCAAGCATTTCAAATCCTTACCACTTTGTTTCTCTACCATATCCTTATACCATTTAAACATCTTGAATGCTTCATATTTATCTTTTAGAAACATGACTGTCATCATTCTAGAGTAATCATCAACAAAGAGAATAAAATATCTATCTCCATAATAAATATTTGTCCTCATTGGTCCACATAGATCAGTATGGACTAATTCTAGAATATCATCAGATGTATGGGTTTTACTTTTGAAACTAGACTTTGGCATCTTGACTTTTTGACAATTTTTGCACATCATGTTGTCGGGCTTTGACATTGTCGGTAAGCCTCTTACATTTCTCCTTCTTCTTATTTTCATCATGCTGTCAAAATTCACATGACACAATCTTTTGTGTCACAACCATATGTCTTCATTTCTAGTCATTAAGAAAGTGGTGTTAGTATCATTCAGATAGAATAAGTTACCTTTTGCCTGTTCACCGGTACCAATCAATCTTCCTAATTCATTGAAGATCTTTGCCTTCTTATTCTCAAATGCTACTCTGTGACCTGAATTATTCAGCTGAGAAACACTTAATAGATTATAATTCAATTGTTTTACCCAATAAGCATTTTCACATTTAATCAGGTTATTCAACATTCTAGTTCATTTACCTTCAACTAGACAAGGTGTATCATTTCCCATTCTTACTGTACCACCATTGTAATACTCAAAAGTGTTAAAATTTTCTTTTTCACCGGTCATGTGGTGAGTGCAGCCACTATCTATAATTGAGATGTCATTCTTGCTAACCTTAGATATGAGTGCAGTTTCTACATACCTTTCATCTTCATCTGAATCATCTTTCACAGCCACATATCTTTCATCTACATACCTTGTATCTTCATCTTTGCAAGTAGCTAGGTAGCTAGCTTTCTTGCCTTTGTCTTTGTAGTCTCGGGTATCTCTTCTTTCTAATTGTTGGTAACTTTTGTAATCTTTATTATCACCTCTATCAGGTTTCTTCTCAAAAGATATATCTTTAACTCTATCATCTTTTCTTCTGTTAGGACATCTTACAGCAAAGTGTCCAATCTCTTTACAATTAATGCATACAAGTGGTAACTTGCCTTTGTATTTACCTTTGTCTCTCTGCATTCTTCTATCCATAAGTGCTTCTATTTCATCTAGATCTTCTTCTTCACTTTCACTTTCACTATCTCTTCTAGATGTGTGTCTATGACTTGATTTTCTTATTTTCATAGAAGATTTAAATGCAGACTCTAAGTTTGGTAAGACACTATTATCAAAGTTATTCATCTCAAATGAAATCAGTCTACCAATTAAACTATCAAGAGTAATTGTATTTTTTCTACTGCTCTCATTTCTTGAATGGCAGAAACTCTAATAGCATATACAGGCAGTAAGGTTCTTAATATTTTACTTACCACTGTCTCCTCTTCAAGTGTACCTCCAACTCCTCATATAGAATTGACTACTTCTTTGATTCTTGTGTTGTAATGTGTGATGTTTTCTCCTTCTTTCATTATGAGATCATCAAACTTTCCTCTAAGGCTTTCTGCCTTGGCTCTCAGAACATTTGTATCACCTCCATGTACAAGCTTCAGTTTGTCCCACATCTTCTTTGTAGTTTTTCAATCTTTGACATCTTCAAATTCAGCATCAAAGAGTGAGGAAGAAATCTCTATAACCATGCATTTGTGCTCATGCTTCTCTCTTAATTGATCTACTTTCAATGCTCCTGTGGGAAACACATATTCAGTATCTAGGAATTGAGTAACATCATTACCAATACCTGTTAAGTGGATTCTTATCCTGGTTTTCCATAAAGCAAAGTTGTCTTTTTTCAACTTGGGCACATCTCATTTTTTCATCTTGTGATCTTTAATTCGGTCTTGAAACCTTCCTTCTAAGCATACAAGCTCTGATACCAATTGTTAGTAATAACTGAGAGGGGGGCTGAATCAGTGGCCTGAAAAATTTATCCTTTAAACTTAATCACCAATCAATAAATTTCAGGTTATTATGTCCCTACAAGATGCATGCCATGAGATACTAATAATGATTAACTGTCTATCAGTTTTCTCTGTCAATCCTTATTTTTTCTTAATTACCGATAAGCAGTATAACTATTTACCAAAACTCAGTAAATAAGTAGAGTATATCGATCGATCCAAAGTTAGCTATGTAAGATGCAAGATAGTAAATAAATGAATCATACACACATAACACATGAATTTTTAGCGTGGAAACCCTGTTAAGGGAAAAACCACTCGGACCAATACCCCAAATTTTCACTCTTCTGAAGTGAGACCTATTAAGAGCCAACCCTGTTAAAGGTTACAAACACACTGTTAAGTGCGACCTTGTTAGAGGATTTTATACATAGAGGTTGTCACTTAGTATTAGGCGTCTATTGCTACCATCCTTGAACCAGCCTCCTTCTTAGACTGTCAATAGGTATTGGGCAAGTCCAATGCTACTTTCATGATCAACCTTTTTGGCACTCCTTGAGATGTACCTCAATATATAGAAGATCGTTAAGTCCTGCTCAGTTAAGAGACTTGATGCTTCAATGGTTAAACTGAAACACTATGACCTATTCATATTGCAACTTGAATTGAATATTTTCAAATCTAGTTAAGTACATTACCTCTCTGACCAATGTATCAATTCAATCCTTTGTGTTCCACACTTTTTGCTCTGTGATGTTGTGCTCATTGTTCGTCGATGTCTGCAGAATTCCTTAGCTCTTCCTTCAGCTTGTTTGATCAACACTGCATAAATTTTTTCTTCATCATTTTCTCTTCAGCATCTTCTTTCTATTCACTCCCCTTAATCCCATTTGTAAATGAATTAAGCTTGTCTCTTATATAGACATAATATTCTTTGTTTCTTGGTTCTTGATTCTTGGCATGATAAACAATCCAGCCAATTAGATTTAAAGCATAACTCCCGATTTGTCTTGTAGATATCTTATTGCCAACTATACAAATCATCTTTAAATCAATCACTTATCTTTGGTCAAATAAAACAAAGTAGACAACCAGTTAAGTTTATTTTTAGCTCTGCTAGCTAGATATTTTGTCATTTTCTGAACTCTTTGTTCTGTCGGTCTCCACTATAGTTAGTTGTTGGTGACAACTGACTGATCCATTGGTGAGACTCTAGTTAGCTTTGTGATCTCCATCCATCGGGCATCATTGGAATTTTACTCGTCAGGAAACTCTATATCTTTGGTCGTCAAACACTTTGAGCCTTTAGCTCGTCGGGCAAATTTATGACTTTGCTCGTCGGGCATTCTGTGGTTTTGCTTCATCGGGCAACACTATGCTTCTGATCATCGGGCATTCTGTGGTTTTGCTTCATCGGGAAACATTATGCTTCTGATCATTGTGTATCACTATGACTATTCTTCTTTGTTCTGTCCGTCGGTGTGCACTCCATCGGTGTTGTTTGTCACTTAGTGAATACTTGACTTTTATGCATTGTTGAAAGCATAACTTTGGTTCCTTTGGTTCTTTTAAGTCTTTGGAATTATGTTCATGACCGTACAGATGATATCAAGTTGACATCAATGACAATATAGTCCATTAATTGATTTAATGACCTGCATTATCTTCAACTTAACATTATCAAACATTCAATTAGTTACATGTCATCAAACACAGTATAGTACCCGACTTAAGGAAGTTGTGAATTTTATTCGAGGATCTGGTGGAACCATTGATGAAGACACAATTGTGAGTAAGATTCTTAGAACTCTATTGCATATTTATTCTATAAGATTCTTTGTAATACATGAAATGAGAGTTGCACCTTGAAATAACATGACTTTTGATAGTCTTGTTGGAAGATTGATTTTTTTTTAGATGAATAATTTTGACAATAGTATTGTACCATCTATGGAATCTGCATTTATGTCTACTTTGAAAATTGGTAAATTTAGTAGCAAATACATAATCAGAAATAAAAGTGATAGTGATTGTGATGGCAAGGAACTTGATGAACTTGAAGCTTTAATGGTTAGAAGATTGCACAGAGGTAAAGGTAGATATAAAGGTAAACTACCTTTGATATGTTTTAACTGTAAAGAGATTGACCATTTTGTTGCAAGATGCCCTAACAGAAAGAATGATGATAGAAATGATAGATCTAATTACAGAAAGGATGACCAAGACTACAGAAGCAACCAACAGTATGACAGAAGAGATAACCGAGATTAAAAAGATAAATGTAAGAAGGCTTGTTACATTGGTAAAATAAAGATAATCACAGTGGTTCTGATAGTGATGAAGATATTGAGACAGTGTTTGTAGCTTTGAACGATGATTCAGATGAAGAAGAAAGGTATGTAGAAACAACACATATCTATAAAATTAGTAAGCATGATATTTGGGTTATTGATAGTGGTTGTACACATCACATGACTGGAGATAAAGGAAAATTTGAATTTCTTGAACATTTTGATGGTGGATCTGTAAGAATGGGAAATGATACACCCTGTCAAGTAAAAGGAAAAGATACTATTATCCTGAAAAATCAAATAAAATGTGAAAATTCTTATTGGGTAAAAGGACTTAACTACAATATGTTGAGTGTTTCACAGTTGAATAACACAAGTCATCGAGTTGCATTAAGAATAGAAAAGCAAGAATCTATGATGGAACAGGAAAGTTGATCGACACTGATGAACAATCTAAAGGTAACCTATTCTATCTTGACACTGATGAAACTACTTGATTATTGACAAAGAATGAGTATATATGGTTATGGAATAAAAGACTTTCTCATGTAAATTTTGACAACATGGTTAAGATTAGTAAGAAAATAAAATTTAGAGGCTTACCGAGCTTATCTAAACCAGACCATGTAATGTGCAAAAATTGTCAAATGGGAAAGATGTCAAAATCTAGTTTCAAGAGCAAGAATTTTTCATCTAATGATATTTTGGAGTTAGTTCATGCAAACCTATGTGGACCAATGAGAACACAGAGCTATTATGGGGACAAATATTTTATTTTATTTGTTGATGACTATTCTAGAATGATGACTGCCATGTTCCTAAAAGAAATATCTGAAGCATTTAAGATGTTTAAGTGGTATAAAGCTAAAGTGGAAAGAGAAACTGGTAGAGATCTGAAGTGTTTGAGATATGATAGAGGAGGAGAATTTATTATTGATGAGTTCACTAACTTTTGTAATGAGTATGGAATTAAAAGACAGGTTTCTGCACCGAGGACACCACAACAGAATGGAATTGCTGAAAGAAGGAACATATCAATTGTTGATTGTGCCAGAACACTGATGATTGAAAAGAATGTTGCACAAACATACTGGAGAGAAGCAGTCAGCACAGTTGTTTACACACAGAACCAAGTACAATTGAAGAAAGATTCAAACAAAATACCTTATGAGCTATGGTATGCTTATACACCTAATGTGAGCTATTTTAGAATATTTGGTAGTTGGTGTTATATTCTGAAAGATGATCGAAATGGTAAATTTGATTCAAAAAGTGATGAAGGAATTTTTCTTGGATATTCTACTAAGAGTAAAGCTTGCAAATGTTTGAACTTGACATCTAACAAAATCATTGAGAGTGCAAATGTGAAAGTTGATGAATTTGTTGAGAAAAATGATGAGGACAACATGAAATAACTAGAATATTATAGTAGATTTTTCTACTAGGAAGAACCTGATACTACACTAACGCAGATGCATAGCGTTACCGTGCAATAGGGTAATGTCACCGGGCAACAGGTAGCACAGACCAAGAATCAGGAAAATGTTGAAACTGAAGATCATGAACCAAAAGACAATGAACCTATAGGAAAAGACAATGAAGAACAGAGAGTTGAACTTGTACTTGCTAAATATGTGAGAAGACATCATCCAAAATCAGATTAGTAGAGATAAAAGAGAAGGCATGTTGACAAGAAAACACTTGTTTGATTTGTGAATTTGAGCCTAAGAATGTTAGAGATGCATTAGAGAATGAAGAATGGATTAATGCTATGAATGAGGAAATTGAGGAAATACAGAAAAATAAGACGTGGACATTAGTACCGAGACCGAGTAATAAAAATGTCATTGGCACCAAATGGATTTTCAGAAACAAACTAAATGAGGAAGGGGATGTAACCAGAAATAAAGCAAGATTAGTTTGCAAAGGATGTGCACAAGAAGAAGGAATTGACTATGGAGAAAATTTTGCACCCGTTGCTAGACTTGGAGGAGTAAGAATACTACTTGCATATGTTGCATATAAAGGATTCAAGTTATATCAGATGGATGTGAAGTCTGCATTTTTTAATGGAATACTGGAAGAAGAGGTATACATTGAACAACCTGAAGGATTTGTTGATCCTGATCAAACACACATGGTATGTAAGTTACACAAAGATTTATATGGATTAGAACAAGCACCAAGAGCATGGTATGAAAGATTGAATTCTTATCTTATAAGTATTGGGTTTATTAGAACAAGTGACAACAACAATTTGTATTTAAAAGGAGGAAATGGTGATAAGACACTTATTGCTGAAATATTTGTTGGTGATATTATATTTGAAGGTAATGATAACTTATGCACTTCATTTGCTGATTAAATGAGGAAAGAATTTAAAATGTCGATGTTTGGTGAGATCAATTTTTTTCTTGGGCTGCAAATTGTATAATAGACTGCAGGTATCTATATTACTCAATAAAAATACATCAACGAGGTATTGAAGACATTAAGAATGGAAGAATCAAAACAAGTCAAAACACCTATGGTGACAGGATGCAAACTGACAAAAGAAGATAAGACACCGGAGGTAAATCAAACTTTGTATAGATCTATGATAGGTAAATTGATGTATGTTGTACACACAAGACCTGACATAACACACACAGTTGGAATAGTTGCAATATTTTCTACTAATCCCAGAGAATCACATATGACTATTTTAAAAATAATTTTTAGATATTTGAAGCATACTAAAGATTATGGACTTTGGTATAAAAGAGAAGGAAAGTTTGAATTGAAAGTTTATACTGATGTTGATTGGGCTGGGAACATAGGTGATAGAAAGAGCACTACTGGTGGAGAATTTTTATTGGAGAAAGATTAATTACTTGGATAAGAAAGAAGCAAGGATGCATATCTCAGTCAACTGCAAAAGAAGAGTATGATTTTGTTACCACAAATTGTTTGAACATAGCATGGATCAAACAATTGTTGAAAGGAATGAATGAAGAGATCACTAACCTAGTGATAATTTACTGTGATAATACAAGTGCTATAAATATTTCAAAGAATCATGTGATGCATGCAAAGAAAAAACACATATCTATAAAATATCACTACTTGAGGGAACAAGTACAAGTCAAACAAATAATACTAGAATATATACAATCAAAAGAACAACTTGCAGACATATTCACCAAACCCTTACCGAAGGATACATTTGAGTACTTGAGAGGTAGACTAGGGGTTCATCCCTTGTCTATTGGTAACTAAGGTAATTAGGAGGTTGCATCAACCTACATGAAATTAGAATATCAATCATGTTGATGCAAATCTGAACTAGACTGACATAGAGATATCAGTACACTAAAAGTTACCTACTGCACCGAAAATCAGAGATATTTTATTTGGCTATTGAAGAGTTGTATATTTGTTTTTGGCATTGTTGACAAAGGGAGAGAAGAATCAATGAAATATCTATCCACTAAAGGGAGAAAGAGCAAGGGAGAGACATATCTAATCTACAGAGAGATTCAAGAGCTGAAAAGTCAAAATTGCAGGGAGATTCTGCATGGTGAGTTTTTATACATGAAACAGTTTATATATTCAAGCTAGGGAGAGCTACAAAATTGTTGCAGTTGTAGAACAGAAGTTTGGTATTTGTTGTATGACATATTTTTACATTGCATATTTTATATTATGTTTCCATCAATGCCAAAGGCAGAGATTGATGAACTACAATTGATTGTATGTTTGAAGTCATTTGTTGATATTCAACCAAGTTGCAGATACATGATTATAAACATCATCAGTTAATGTATTATCATCAATGTCAGCTTATTTGAGTATTATTATGGTGGAAAATATTTGTTATGGATTGAAGATCTAGAACAAACAATGTTTACGTGGTCGGTAAATGAAGATTTTTGTATACATTGAGAGACATCGAACACCGAGCAAAACACAATGTATACCGAGCACAGTGATAACCAAGCAAGGGCTTGCCGACAGAACTATTGACCGAGCAATTTAATCAAATTGAGGCTGACTAGAATGTTGAGCTGGAAATTGATAATTTCAAGGTAAAAGATAAAGTTTTTTATTTGATCAAATGCTTATGAAAATTCAATGAAGATCGAACAACAAAGATTGAAACATGTTTTTAACACAACTACCGAGGATGAATCAAGCGGGAAAATCAATGATGGAGATTAAGCGGCAAAATCTGAAGGATGAAAATTAAATGAGACATGATGTTTATATCAGAGACAAGAGATTCATTATGAATCATACATGATGCTATGATGCGCACATGAAAATTTAATGCATGACTAATCAAACTGGTTAAAGACATAACCGAGCATTTTCTGCAGACATCACCAAGCAAACAGAGGAAAGAACATTACCGAGTAGAACAAGTATGAAGTATGAGATGAACTGAAAAGAAAAAATTGATTAGAGTTATTATGTACTTAGCATAGATCTAAAAATATGCAAAACATATTTGTATTTGAATCAGATCATTATTGTATCAGTTTAACCATTGTTATAGATAAATCTCTTAACCGAGTAGGATAGTGAAAGTCCTTATTATGACATTCTAATGAATGCTGAGTGTTTTCTTATTGACCCTATAGTGAATGCATGGTCAAGAGAGAACTGTTAAATTTAAATCCTCTAACCAGGTTACATTTAACACTGTGCATTGTAACCTTTAATAGGGTTGGCTCTTCACCGAGATCACTTCAGAAGAGTGAAAATATTTTGGGTTACCAGTCGCAGGTGGTTTTTCCCTTAGCAAGGTTTCCATGTTAAAAATCTATGTGTCAATGTGCATGAATGTTGTGGATTGTTATTTTACTTTACACTTTACTTTATTGACCTAGATCGGTAATCACAATATTAATTTACTAATACTCGGTAAACACTATTGACTAAAGTTTGAGATTACATAATACATTTTCACCGAGTTGAATTATATGTTTGAATTTGTTTTGGATATACATCTGGAGGAACTTGGGGCTGTAGGATAATTTGTGAGGAAATTGATTCTAACTGATTCAACCCCCCCCCTCTCAGTTATTCTAACATAACTTAGAACGAGTACATCTTCTGAGCCTATATTAGTCATGTTGGTCAGACTCTAATAGTCCTAAAAGATTTCATCCGCATTATTAAAGCTTGTATTTTATTTGAGTTTTACCAAAGTGTCACATTGGCAGTTGATTTGTCATTGAATCAGGACAGTCATATGAGAAATTATGATCACAAGAGGTGGCCGTTATGAGCAGGTGGGTTGGAAAATAGGTTAAGGGTTCCGTTACTCAAAATATTCAGAGAGATATGAATGAAGGTGGGAGGGGAAGAGGTAGATTTAGGGGTTGGAACAGAGGAAAAGCTAGCTGATGCAAATACACTGGCAACGATTTGGAATAATTTTTGGGTCAGTGATAGGTAGAATAATTTTGGCAAGCTTCACAACATGATATTCGTAGATGGTTCTCGCTCCTCATCCAAACAGGCTAAGAATTTGTTATTTTTGAGTAAGGGTATGTGCTTCTCTGGGAGGAAATTCAATGTATAAGGGTTGGTCTTTCTGGTTTCATGTATACTCATGCATTTTTAGGCTCTTAAGAGTGATGATATTGTGAGTTAGGGGATGAGGCATTTCAGTAGTATCCTAGATGTGTAGGGTCAGGAGGTGTGTGGTGTTAATATTTTCTATATGTTTGTTGCTTTTATTATCAATATAGGGAACTACCCTCGTTATCATAGTGCTTATCCATAAAAATAAAATTACACACACACATATACCTGTGTGTGTGTGTGTGTGTGTATA
>MU225707.1:364735-375133 GCA_018584345.1 Thuja plicata | reverse complement strand
TGCTCTCATCCTGATGATGGATCACGGAGTGTGATCCGAAACGTTGATGCTAAAAACTACACACAATCAAATCCAGAAATCAAATTGTAAATTCTTATGGATTGTGGAAATCTGATTGATTTAACAACAACCTATCCAACAACAACAACCTATTCAGCAACAACAGTCCATCTAGTATCCATCCCAACAACAATAACCACAACAGAAAATCACCAATCCATTCACATCCCAAGCACCACAGCAACAAATCAACCCCTTCGCAGCTGCACATCCCACCATCCAAACTACACAGCAGCCGCAACCACAAACACAGGGGGCAAATCCTCTCATGGCACAACTACTGCAACATTTTGCTAATCCTTTTATCCAACCCATGCAATAAAAACAAACTCATTCCACCAATTACATAGCCATGCCATCTTCTGCTGCATCACAAAAAATTCCACCTCCACAGCAAGTCAATGTTCTCACTAGAGGCATTTCACCACAAAAAACCTATCCCCCATCTTATACAGGTGCACAACAAGCTCATCCCACCTATCCAACCCTGCAGCAAATACAATCATATTTCCAGCAATTGCAACAATCTTATCAAGCACTGACACCTCCTCCACTACAATATTCCCCTCAACCATAGCCTCCACCACAACAACCCATATATGTTGACCAACAACCATCATACCAAACACCACAATATCCCCTACAGAATCCTTCATATTTTCCATTCGATCCATATCAGGTTCAAGGAAACCATGCAATCACGATTAACAATCCTCCCCCACAAATCAATCATGAATGGGAGGAAATGAAGAATGCTCTCAAGGAGATAAAAGTTGGGACAGAGGCTAAAACATTCAAATTTGAAGAGGTATGTCCTTATCCGTTTGATCAATCTATCACTGCCATACCCTTCCCCAAGAATTTTGAGACACCCAAATTTGATAAATATCAGGGGAAGGGAGATCTTGTGAGTCATGTGAAAGAATTCTACATGGCCTGCCAAGAAGTGGCCTATAGCGATAACTTCCTCATGAGATTATTTCCCAAAATCTTAGGAGGAACCGCTCTTGAATGGTTCTACAAAATTCCTTACGGCACAGTCTCTACTTTCACTGAATTATCTAAAAAGTTTGTGGCCCAATACGCACATAATGTCTAAAATGAACTCTCACTCCTTGACCTATGCAATTCCAAACAAAAGGGAGGAGAGAGCCTGGCCGATTACCTTCAGTGCTGGAAAGGGCTTACTACAAGGTTGTCTTACCAACCCCCAAAGTAACACCTCATCAAAATCTTCATTAACAACCTCCATCCTAAGCTCTCCTATCACATGCACATGAACTGTATACAAACTTATCATGACATCAGAATCAAAGGTATGGATCTTGAATGAGGTCTTGTAGAAGAGGGTGCCATCAAGAAATACAAAGAATCCTAGCCTAGAAAACATAACAATGATCAATCATGATACTAGAACAAGAACACAGTAACAGATGGAGGCACTGACACCAAACACATTCAGGTTGTGGTAGCCAGTCCCAATGCACCTACCCAGACTTATCAGCAAGAACCACCAATGTACCCCCAACCTCCTCCCATGTATCAATAGCCCAATCCCATGTATTCCCAACTGACTTACTAGCAAAATATGCGCCCTCAAGGCACGACTATCTATCCCCCTTCAGGGACATCATATCAACACAACTATCAAGGTCCTATGAATCAGATAAATGCTATATTAGTTTCGCATGGACAACAAAGACCTCATGCTTTGAATGTGCCACAACGCATGTTTACCCTTTAGGTGAACCCATCGATGTCATCTTTCGCAAGCTGGTCCAAGCTAACCAAGTCGTATATCCCAAAACACAGCCATTTGATGACTCAACTCCTAAGTCAGCTTGGTATAAAGAAAATGAGTACTGTGAATACCACCGTGTTAAGGGGCACACCACCCTCAAATGCATGAAGTTGAAACACTATATTTAGGATCTCATTGACCGCGAGGAGATCAAAGTAGACTCTCATGCCCAATCATCACCAAACGCAGGCCTTACAATTTATCAAAATGCATTCCCTAAACACACTTCAGGTACATGCCCAAGCAATCCTACCCACTCCTCTGATCAGGGGAAGGGTAAATAAGCGGAAAATGTTGACAGAAAAGATTATACCAATGCATATATCAACTACGATAATCTCATCGACTGCATATCCCAAGTCCAGTCCTCCGTCAATGTCATCCATGTCAAGGGTGCTAATAACCAATGCACAATAACCACTCGTAGAGGTAGGATAACAGTTACAGGTACCGGTCCCACCCCATCTGCTGGGACCCAATACAACATTTTGGAACACCTAGGGAATACTCTAGCCCAAATTTTCATCCTGGATCTTCTCTGCACATCACCCACTTATCAAGAGATCCTCAATAAAGCCTTGCAAGAATCTCGTGTTCCCAGCGACATCAACCTCACTGAATTCCAAAACCTTATCGGACACTTGTCTGCATCTTGTGGGGTCTCCTTTAAACCAATAGACGTGCCCTCAAAAGAAACCGATCATAATCTCCCACTTCATATCGCTGTCATGGTTAAAGATTTTTCCATTAAACGAGTCATGATAGATAATGGATCGGCCCTAAATCTGTGCACTCTAAAATTCATAAAATAGTTGGGTTGCACTGAAGTTGATATAACAAATGATGTCATCATAATAAAGGCATATAAAAATCTGGAGCGTACTTCTAAAGGTACCATATCATTGCCCATTCAAGTGGGCCCAGTTATCCAAGATACATTATGTCATGTTGTTGATCTTGACCTTCCCTTCAACATCCTCCTTGGACACCCATGGATTCATTCTATGCAAGTCATCCCCTCCACCTAACATTAGTGCATCAAATTTCCATATAACGGCACTGAGATTACCATCTGCATAGATCCCAAGCCCTTCACATACTGCAATGTGTTGGAAACCTCCTTTTCACATTCCAATCACTATCTTGAGATCAATATTGGTACTTCTATCGCCAGTTCATCTCAAACCCATTCAGACCCAGAAACAATCCTCTCTTCCACCTTATCCACAGTCAAGATCAACAACAAAGGTTGCGGTGAGTATAGTTTATCTGATGCCTTTGCAGTTGGAGCACTACCAATTGATCCACACACTCAAGGCTGCCGACCTAATCTAAGCAAGACAGAAACATAAATGACCAAGGCACTACAATTTGATTCTACCACTTTTATCTCAAAAGGTACTTTGACTTGCCAAGAAATGATACCAAACATCAACCAATGCCTCTATAAAGATCCACCACCCAAGGACACAAGTCACCTCAATTACTACAAAGATAAGTACCCCGTAACTCACAAACTGGTGACAGAAAAATGGAACTACCAAGGAGGTGGCCTTGGTTATGACAAGCAAGGTATGAAAGATCCTATTATACCTACCCAACTAGAAAAGCACCTGGGCCTTGGCATGGGCTCTGACACGAATGGGGGCACCAATGAAAACATCTTTGCCTCTTGTCCATCCCTGGGCGAAATTGCTGACATCGAAGATATCCTGGAAGAGAAAGTTGTGAGAGCCTATGATGATGTTTTTTATGATGAAACCTTCCTGGGCAATTTTGTCCTACAACAAATTTCCATCCTCTTCATTGACCTTCCCCTTCGCCATCTTGAACTCATAGACTGGAACCAACCATGTGTCATGCATGTTGATGAGTTCCAAAGTGAGGACGCACTCCTAAGCTTTATGGGAGCAATTGAGAAAAAGAAGTGACTTGAGGAAAGACTTAGCATATGTCTACAAACTAGACCCAAAGGCATACTTTGGGGAAGAGGAGAACTTCAGCCACAAAAATAAAATAGAAAACAAAAATAAAAAAGAGAAAAATCGATCCCTGGGGTGCTATCTGATCATAAAATAGTCAAAACAAAGGGTGTATCCCTTGGTGAAAACCTCTCTTAGGCACCAGAGGATGAAGATTCTCCTCTTCCTCTGATCCATGATTACAAGCCTGAACAGTCATCGATTCTCATTGAAGAAGTAAAACCTGTCAACCTGGGTACCAAAGAGAATCTCGCCATCACATATGTAGAAACATCTCTGACTGAAGAAGAAGAAAGTGATCTTGTCACTTTATTGAAGGAATCTATCAACAAATTCACATGGTCTTACTCCCACATGTCAGGATTAGACCCCAACTTGGTGGTTCACCATCTAGCAGTGGACCCAAACATCAAACCTGTCAAGAAAAAGCTCAGAAAGATGCACCCTAAAGTGGCACTACTTGTTAAAGAAGAGCTAGAAAATTTACTTCAAGCCAAGATCATCCACCCCATTGATTATTCTAACTGGATTTCTAACATGGTGCCCATCTCTAAGCCTGATAAATCAATCAGAATATGTACAGATTTCAGAGATCTCAATAAGGCATGTCCCAAGGACGATTTCCCCTTGCCAAATATAGACATGATTGTGGATCTCATAGTAGGACATGAGATGTTGCCACTCATGGACAAATTTTCTGGATATAATCAGATCCACATTGTAGAAGAAGATCAGCATAAGACAACACTCACAACTCCTTGGGGCACCTTCTACTATAACATGATGCCTTTTGGCTTAAAGAACGTTGGGGCAACCTATCAAAGGGCCATGGCTGTCATTTTTCATGACATGATCCACAAGATTCTTGAAGACTATGTGGACGATATCTTGGAAAAATCAGTTAAGAGGGAAGATCACCTAGATGTTCTGGAGTGCGTCTTTGACAGAATTAGACACTACTGCTTAATGCTCAACCCTAAGAAATGTGTCTTTGGGGTCACATCAGGCAAACTCCTAGGGTTCATTGTATCTAGATGAGGCATTGAAATAGATCCAAAGAAAGTACAAGTTATCATAGAGATACCTCCACCAAAAACACTCCGACAACTACGCATCCTCCAAGGAAAGCTATAATCTGTGCGTCATTTTATCTCTCAACTAGCAGACAAGTGCCAACCATTCACTCATCTCCTGCAAAAAGATAACACATTCAAGTGGGATCCTTAGTGTCAGAAGAGTTTCAACAAAATCAAAGAATACTTGGCTAATCCACCCATCTTGGTACCACCTGTACCAGGTCGACCACTCATTCTATATATTTCTACTACTACAATAGCACTGGGGGCACTCCTTGCTCAATTGGATGACAAAGGAAAATAAAGAGCTATTTATTATATCAGTCAAACCTTAGTGGGTTATGAGCTCAATTATTCTCCTATGGAAAAAGCATGTCTGGCAGTGGTCTTCGCCACTCAAAATTTTTGCCACTATATGCTTAGTCATACAACCAAGCTCATTTCAAAGGTGGATCCTCTCAAGTACCTACTCTCTAGGACTACACTCACAAGTCAAATAGAAAAATGGGTTATGTTGCTAAGTGAATTTGATATTCAATATATCGACAGAAAAGCCATTAAAGGGCAAGTCATTGCTGACCAGCTAGTAGAAGTGCCATTGGTAGATGCATATCCTTTGGTCATAGAATTTCCAGATGAGCATTTGTACATGATAGAAGAACAACCAACTTGGCAAATCTACTTTGATGGGTCCTACACAGCTCATGGTGCAGGGGCAGGAATACTTTTTGTCACACCTCAAGGTGACTACATCCCTATGTCATTCAAATTGGGATTTCCCTGCACAAACAACATTGCAGAATATGAGGCACTAATCACAGGACTTCGCATGTCCATAGAATGGAACATCACAGATATACATGTCTTTGGCGACTCCCAAATCATCATCAAACAAGTCATAGATGAGTATCAAACCAAAGATGACAAATTGACGCCATATAAGCAGATGGTTGACAAAATGAAAGAACACTTTCTCCACTTGCAGATAACACAGGTACCACACTTGCAGAACAAGGCTACTGATGCAATGGCCACAATTGGCTCCCTCCTAGAGATTCCTCACGATTCTACGCAATATAAATTCTTAGTTGAGCAACTACATGCTCCCGCTCATGAGAATGATGAATCAAATCGTGTATGTGTCTTGGTTGGTCCTCAGTCCCCGTGGTACCACAATATCCAAGCTTACCTACAAAATGGTACCATATCCCCTCATCTCACTGCAACCTAATGCCAAAACTTTATTCACAAAGCATCCCATTACACCCTCGTAGCCAATGCCCTTTATCGTCGAGGATATCACAACGTGCTCTCTAGATGTCTAGATGAAAATGAAGCCACCCAGGCTTTACAAGAGGTACATGCTAGAATCTGCGGTGCCCACACAAGTGGCATGGTCCTAGCCAAGCAAATTTTATGTATAGGGTACTATTGGCCTACAATGGAACATGATGCTTGTGAGTTCGTCAAGAAGTGCTTACCTTGCCAACAACATGCCAATCTGATTCATGCTCCTGCCCAAGACCTCAGACCTATTGTGCCTCCTTAGACCTTCTCTTGTTGGGGTTTTGACCTCGTTGGTAAGATTACTCCCCTCTTGTCTAAAGGCCACAAATACATAATCATAGCTACGAAGTACTTTACAAAGTGGGTCGAAGCAATTCTGCTCACACCCACTACTGGCGTCCAGATATCCAAATTCATCCTCTATCACATTGTTTTCTACTTTGACATACCCTCCACCATCTTCACAGATCACGGTACACCATTCAAAAATCAACACGTCAGTGATCTCTGTGCTCGCCTCCATATCCATCACCGTTTCTCTAGTCCATATTTCCCGCAAGGTAACGGCCAAGCTGAGGCAACTAATAAAACCATTCTCAAAATCCTCAAGAAAGTTGTTAATGATACTGGTTGTGACTGGCATCTCCAGATAACCCTGCCCTATGGGCATATTGCACTTCCTATCATACTCCTACTGGCACTACTCCATACTCCCTAGTCTACGGTGCTGAAGCAGTCTTACCAATTGAGGTTGAATTACCATCCCTCTGAGTATCACTAAGAGGCTTGATTGATGATGAAGATTACCGAGTGGCACGACTCACACAGCTTGATCTACTACATGAAAAGTCTCAGAAAGCTTATGATCACTTGATTTTTTACCAAAATAGACTCAAGAGGAACTATAACAAGAAGGTCCACCCACGCCAGTTCCAAGTGGGGGATCTTGTGCTGAAGGAAAATCAAAAAGTGGGTATAGATCGAGAAAAGAAAGGCAAGTTTGAATTCACCTAGCAAGGCCCATATGTTGTCATTGCATGCTTCAGTTCTGAGGCATATCAACTCTCCACTCCTGAAGGAGAACCATTGAATGATCCTATCAACATCATTCATCTCAGGTGCTTCTATGCCTGATGGCTGGTTGTTCACTCCCGTTATCTGAGAAAATTCTATATATATATATATATAGTCCTGAAGAAAGCACAAAAACAATGCAAAACAGTCCTGAAAAAAAATCTCTAAAAAGCAGAAAAATGAAGCTGAAAAAATGGTTGTCCCAGTGAAAACCTGGAAAAAAGGCACTTGGGCAATATAAAAAACATCAAAAAGATCCAAAGAAATCAAAAAGAAAAATAAACAGAAAATTTTTGTCCAATGGTGAAAACTTGGCAATCAAGCGCCTTGGACAAGTATGTGTGATGAAAACTTGGAAACAGGCATCACACGCAATAGACCGCTACATTATCTATTAAACTCTCATTTCCCTCCATCACCAGCACCACATCTCCACTAACCTTTGCATTTCTCATATTCCTTGGGTGTTCGCATATCGTACGTGCTAGTCCGAAATGATCCTCATATCCCGTATCCTGAGCTTTTGTGCACATAGTCTTGTATATTATTGTCCATACATTGTACTATCACAAACCCTAAGCTTCAGTCCTGTATATTTCTCGTGTCCTCAGTTGCTCCTTGTACAGAAAATGATACAGTTACACTATTTAAAATCCTACGTTGGTTCTACAGTTTGCTCGTAGTGCACATTTGACCAATCAACTTGGTGAGTCCCATTTTTCTGGAAATGAGTCTATTGAGGATGTATCCTTCCTCTCGTCAACTTAAATCTAGATCATCATCATCTTTGGGTTCTCGTAGGATGTATCTTTCCTCTTGAACTAATCAATCAACATACTACACTATCACGTGCATCAATACAAACAACACGATCCAATCAAATCTCGACAGCAACCTTTGTACATAATCGTTGTAACTAATCGCTTGTAATTAAACACTTAGTTTGATCCTTGTATATTTGTGACATATTCGGTCTTCTTGCCATTGCACTAACATCCTGAGTCATCATCCTACTAACATTCCCTACCTGATCCTCCATAGTCCACCTGTCTGGTTTATCAATTGATTGTGACACACCAAAAAAATATGAGTCCTATTGCACCCGTTGCAACCATCACGTCTGTTGCCTCTAGTATCATTATTGTATCTATCATTGTTCATTAAGATTAAGTTGCATTATTCATCATTTTAGATTCATTAGATTCATTAGATTCATCTTTAGATTGCATTAGATCCATCATTCAAGTCACATTGATCATCATGTTAGGTCCATCATTAAATTGCATTGATCATCATTAAGTCAATCATTTAATTGCATCGTTAGTATCATTTTAGAACTTTGCATAATTAATCCATCATTTAGATTCATCTTGCATCACTTAGATTCATTCAATATCTTGCGTAATTCATTTAGACTTATTTTAATCCTGCATAGTTAATTCATTTAGATTCATTTCATATCTTTCATAGTTAATTCATTTAGATTCATTTCATATCTTGTGTAATTCATTTAGACTCATTTTAATCTTGCATAGTTAATTCATTTAGATTCATTTCATATCTTGCATAGTTAATTCATTTAGATTCATTCCATATCTTGTGTAATTCATTTAGACTCATTTTAATCTTCCATATTTAATTCACTTAGATTCATTTCATATCTTGCATAGTTAATTAATTTAGATTCCTTTCATATCTTGCATAATTCATTTAGACATTTCATGTCTTGCATAGTTAATTCATTTAGATTCATTTTAGTCTTGCATTGTTAAAAAATCATTTAGATGCATCTATATACACATTCATAAAACATTTACATACATCCTAAAAACACATCACATCCTGCATCCACACATGTCAGTACATCGTATATATAGCATCATCCACCCTGCATAAGTCATACATCATATATACATAATCATACATATACATCACATCCTGCAAGCACCAAATGTCAGTAATCATATAGACATATGCATAAAAAAGATCACAGATATAAATCATACACCATGGCATCATAAGAGTCCTCATCGATCATATATATATCAAATATCCATAAGTACATGTGTCTATCATCAATAAAATACATCACGTGCACCTCGGTGCCAATATACTGTTGGAGATTTGATTCTGAACAGTTGATTGATAGTATGTTTGTCATTAATGACAACATATAATACACAGTAGTAATTTTTGTATGTACTTATCAATATGATGACATGAAGACCAACATGGATAGATACATGTTGTTGACATGTTTACTATGCTATGTTCATACACGCAGACCCAGATATGAAGTTTCAGTAAAGATATGTAATTCTATTATTGACGGTTACAGTTCTGGAGGAATAACGGTTTAAGGCCGACGTATGTAACGTGTTGATTGAGTTGCACCTATCTTCAGGATATGCATGTGTATATTCATGATTAGTTATGAGTTGTTGATATTAATCTAAATGCGCCAAACATATTTCAAGAAGATTGCAAAGTTATGATTAATTTGGTGAAGCTGACTTAGTGAAGCGATGCGTCTGTTCAGCATTGACTTACGCGGTTGTAATTATGCTTGCACGCTTAGTAGAGCTGACAAGGATGTTAAGAAGAGTTTTCCTACATGTCCCATGATCTCATACTTGGTGTATGTATTTATAGAAGGTCATTTGTAATGAGAAGAGTTGCAAAAGCTACAGATTGACAAGCAGAGCAGAGTGTTGATACAGCAGAGCTATATTTATCATATGTTGATAATATAGATGTTTATGTTGAAGCATTCAGAATACATATTAGATTGTTATATTTCTTTACAAGAGGTTAAAGCATCGACGCATAAAAGGAACTGATCAGACAAGTAGTGTCACAAACAACAGTTCATCTTGTTGATACAGTGTGTATCAAATAACCAGAAGGTTGTAACCTTCACCACTTGGACAGTGAGTCCTTGGACAGTGAGTCCACCACCCCTAATAGGGTCATATGTAAAAGACTCCTAATAGGGTCTGACCCTTAACCAAGTCACTATACTACTGCATTGTAATGTACAACTCCTAACAGGGTTGGAAGATCTTTTAACAGGGATCACTATAAACAGTATAGTTCTTTGTGGGTACTAATTCCCACC
>MU225707.1:277091-305325 GCA_018584345.1 Thuja plicata | reverse complement strand
AGAATTGTCAAATTAGTTTATAAATTTAGCAATTGACATGTTTATTGATAAACTATTTAATTATTTACTTATAATGTCATCGATTAATATATTTAATTAATTGTTTATTTATTTATTTATTAAATACGAATTTGGGGATATTACATTTACTAACTTCTAAACAAAAATTATTTACTATAAGAAGTTTCTTTAGTGATGCCGTGTAGCAACAAAATTCTGAGTTGCTTCAAATTTCGAGCTTCTCCTCTATAGCAGTCCCTGGAAATCTTCCTCTTACACATTAGATGCTTTATGTTTTTGCAGAAGATTCCAATCTATATATTTCCCTGCTTCTGCTCCTGTATTTGGATGAAAAATTGACTCGAATTCAAGTCATACCACATTGATGACAAGGACACATTAAATACATTGGATCTTTAGTTTGATATAGCTTATAACAACTGGATTGACAGTATCTTAGCATAATTATGCAATATAAAATTGTAGGAGATGATGCTATGTATATGTAGTGGGATTCTCTGCGTGAAAACAACTTTCTAATTCTTTTTCTACATATCAGCCTCACAGTAAGTCATATAATTCAACTTGACCTTGTCATTTTTGGTAGTTCTGTCTCTGTCACTTTAAGAGGATTTAAGTTTTGTTAATGATGCTTATTTTTTATGTTCGGGACATTAATTATACAAGTTTCTGATTTAACCCAGTCATAGTTCAGTTTTGCCTTTTGTAAATCTTCATTTTCAATATGGAAATACAAATTTCTTGTCACCTCACTGTGAAATTTGTTTTTTTCAGGCAATGCCAAAGCAAAAGATTCGAATTAAACTAAAGTCGTACTGGATTAAGCCAATAGAAGATGCAGCCAAGCTAATCTTGGATGCAGCCAGGTCTACCAATGCAAAAACCATGGGTCCTGTACCTCTTCCAACCAAGCGTCGGGTTTATTGTATTCTAACATCTCCTCATGTGCACAAAGATGCCCGTGAGCATTTTGAGAAGAGAACTCACCAAAGGCTCATTGATGTTGAGGATCCAAATGCATCAACAATAGACGCATTGATGACACTGAATATTCCTCCTGGTGTCCATGTAGAGGTCAAATTGAAATAGGATATGACATATTATTGATTCCTGTTTTTGGCGTTTCTTCTTCCTGTTGTTTGAACAAATTGCAGAGGTTGATATTTCTGCTTGATGGTTCTGCAATAATCGGCAGATAATACTTCAACATTTACTAGTGCTTGTGTATATAATGGTAACATTTTTGAGTTGGCATTTAATCTCCCTGGTGCTGCTCCCTTCACTTTAAAAAAGGAGGATATCTTTGTCAAAAGCAAAGGTTTAGGAAATTTGGGTTATTGAATGTTATCATTTTTTGTCTTCTGTTTAAACATAACTTAGAAATGTTAATACTCCGAAGAAAGATGGGAGGGAAACTGTTCTTGATGAATAGGCTACGAGATTGGTTACATGTTTTTTCTGATAGCACTGCTGTTATCATTAAAAATTTAAATGCATTATTGGATTTAGGGTTGCAAGCTGGCAATGGCTGTAATTAGGTTATTGGTTGTGAATTGTAAGTCTAATCTTAATAGTTGGTTACATTTCTGATCGGTAACTGGTAAATTGAAGTAAACCAGATTTAATCTTTTTCTTCATGGTATTTGGTGCATCTTTCTTGTTCACTTGCATAGAAGTCTAGCGTATCTACTGGGATTGTTGTTTCCCAAGCTTGTTTGCAAGTGAACTTGTGAGTTGGATAGTATCAACTGGTTTACTTACCTTGGAGACCATTAGATTAGTTCAATCAATTTGTAAAGCATTTGCATATTATATTTTGTTATTATTAGCCGATAGGCTATTGTAGTTGGAAAATCACCGGAATCGTCATATCAGACGCCGAATTCCGGCGACTTTCCTACGTCGATGCACGGGTTATATCTGCGACTGTACATATATCTGCATACCGTGGTATGGTGGTATTGTTGCCCCATCTTTACAGATATCATCTATGGATCAGCAAGAGCAAATTGCATTGAGTGTATGCTATCTTCAAACACACGCAATTGGGTTTGTCAGGAAAATTAAATATCTTGGTCAATGTGTGCAGTTACTCTTCATTAGTACTCATCACTAATTTTCCCATTGACTTGATCTTTGCCTTTCATTTGCCTGCAATCTAACCAGTTACCGGAGTTTTTTTCTGCTCTAACACCCTGTTCCCTTTTTCTTCTCGAAATAGCACCCTGTTCCTTTTTTCATCAAAATTTTGAATCCAGAGCGCAAGTGAGAGCCCATATAATTCTGGTTTATGATCGAGCATTTAAAAAGTCGCAAGCAGGCTGCTGTACAAGGTTTCTCCCTTCCTTAGTTAGGGTATTACACTGCATTTTGTTTTTTATTTTTCTGAAAATATAAGTGTTTGATATGTTGTCAAAGTACAGTGTGCACGTTTAACCTTGTTAAAGCACATTGTGCACCTGAAAGCTTTCATTTTACCCAATTTTACTCCATCTGGGAGACATTGCAGGGTTTTGAATCCAGAAGTTGCGTCCAGACGTGTCTATCCTTACATTTTGTCTACCCTGTATCTTATATTGCATTTTTCTCTGTTCTCATCCATTGGGCATTATTTGCGGAGGGAAAAAGAAGATTCTACACAGTCAAAAGGCTCACTGGATTTTGTAAGGCAATATGGATGTGTCTAAGGCAAAGGAGAATATACAGCCCAGTCACAACAATGACGAAGAAAATAAGGAAATTGCCGCAGAGAATGCGCAAGAGCAGAAGAATAATGGCTCCTTCAAAGATTCCTTGAACACTGTGTGAGTTTCTTATCCTTTTCGGGCTTATGCCACACAGAAGATTGACCTGTTAGGTTTGACACATATAAGCGACAGTATGATGTCGAATGTAATTGTTTATAGTATTTGATGACATTGTATGTGTGGTTTTTTGGGTTGAGAATCTGGTAAAGTTTTGCACGGCTGATTAATACTTCCTTTGATTTGTTCTCACCATTTCTTTAACTGAATGTGTACCTGAGTTTTAACATGTGTTTGGTTTTAAAAGGGTTTATATACACTGTAACATACTTAAGGTTTAATATTTAGACAATAATGCTAAAATTAATGACAGTAATAATAATACAGGGAAACAAGGAGTGGCAAATGCGGATGCAACAGGCAAGGGAAATAAAGTCAATTTAGCGTCCCCTCAAAGAAAATGTCCTTACCCTTCCACCCTTCCACCCCTGTTACGCCAAAGACCCTTATGCCTCAAGATGAAGCCCAAGATTCCTGGGTTGAATCTCATCATCTGAGGTCCCTGCCTTCAGATATCTTGGTAAATGTTGAGTTATTTTTACAAAAACTTATTTGATTTAGTTTTATATGTTCAAGTAGCTTTTTTCCACAATTAGTAGTCTAAGATTTATCTTTTTCTGCACCACATTGGACAAGTTTTTGCATTTCCAAAGCAAAATCATGGGAGAAACTGCCCCTTTTGGGGGGTTTTCCTATTGTTGTTTTCCTCGGTCCAATTTTGAAGATTTTGATGATTCTGGTCACTTCGAGATGCAAAAAAAATATTTTAAAATTTAGAGTGCTTCATTTTCTATTTATTTTTCCCCCAATTTGAGTGAAACTTGTCACGGGCAATCGCTGGTGTTTTGTCTTGGTTATCGAAAGGGATTATCAGTAACTCCTCTTATAATCACGGTCTCTTTTGTTAGTTTGGCTGCATGGTATAAGGTGCCTGGTCAATGGACTATTCCCATTGGAAATTCTTCTTTGCATGGTGCATTGGCATGCTTTTTGAAAGATCGTGGGTGGTGCAGCTTTGGTTTGTGTGGCTGACCTCAAGCGTCATTTTTGTAGCTAGGCGAGGTGGTGGCTCGGCTCGTGATCCTCTGTAAAGAGGGAGTTGCCAACCACTGGCTTAAACAGATATTCCGCTGCCCTCAATGCGTCTTTGCTAAAGCAGTACAATTGATCCTGGCTAAAGATGGGATTAAAGATAATGTTGCACTTTGCTCCAGAGCAACTCTGTTAGTGAATTTCAAATTTACACCTAGTGATCAAGCACATGGCCATTACACACATTAAAAGGTTTAATGGAGGTAGTCAGCATTTACACACTCCCTCATATAGAATAAGTCAATCTTGTTCACCCTGTGAGTGGGCAGAAGTTATAAAAAGTGTTCTGATGGATGATTTGGAGGAGCCTGTAGAAGCAATACTGGTGAAGTTTAGGACAGTTGCAGTATCTGAGAACGGCATTTATAGTCAGGCATTCAATAGATGGAAGACTGCACCAAATAGTGCTGGAGTTCTTACTGGGGCTGGAGTATATCCCAACTTCAATAATTTTTCATTATGCATCTGCAGGTGGCTATATTGTGTTTTGGTTCATTTGGTGACCTTTGGTGCTGCTTACAGCTGTGCCCTCATAGACTGTAAGGCCAGGTTATAGCCTGCTTGCTGGATTTTGCTCATGTTTTTTAAATATGTTTTACTTTTACTTGGTCTTGTGCTTTGCTTAAGGCTGCTGCGCCCATGTGTGGGCTATTGATACAGGCCTTGTGTGCGCTATTAAGTATTGCATCTCTTGTTTGCCATCGACGCTGGGGCCCTGCAGAACCCCAGATACTGATCAAAAGAAACAATTTTAAGACAAAGAAGGCATTACAAACACTTAGGGCCCATTTGTTTCCTGGAATATGACTGGAATTGGCATTATCTAATTTCGGATGATGCCAAATTCCATGTTTGGGTCCATAAATAAAAATGGAATTGGAATTACGAAATTCTCATTTTGCCCCAAAATGAGCATATCAATCTTCCACCTAAATAGGTGGAATTGGAATTTCGAATTCCAATTCCAATTTTTACAAAAGCAAATTTAATATCTCGTTGGATCTGTGACATGATAGATGTGTAAATGTGTGTGTATATATGTGCGTATATGTGTATATTACTATATATACACAAATGTGTGTATATGTGCGTATATATGTGTATATACACAAATGTGTGTGTATATACACATGTGTATATGTGTATACATGTGTGTATATACACACATATATGTATGTATATATACACATATGTGTATATATACACACATGTATATATACATGTGTGTATGTATATATACACATATACATGTGTGTATATATATACACATACATGTGTACATATATACATATACACACACATGTATACATACATATATGTGTGTATATACACACATGTATATATACATATGAGTATGTGTATATGTGTGTATATATACACATGTATACACACACGTGTATATAGATAAGTATATATATGTGTGTATACACGTGTGTATGTATATATACACGTGTATAAACATGTGTGTGTATATATTCACGCATATGTGTATATGTGTAAATATGTATATATACACAAATGTGTGTGTATGTATGTGTAGACACATATGTGTGTATATACACACGTGTGTATATACACACGTGTGTATATATATACACATGTGTGTTAGGAATAACAGTCCACAAGACAACTGAGAGGGGGGTGAATCAGTCGTGATATAGATTATTAAACTTTAAACTTTATAAACCAAAACTGTAATGCAAAAGATAACAAAGTAAATGCCAACACCATAACACAATACTTGTTGTCGAGGAAACCCTGTTAAAGGTAAAACCTCGGTGGGAATTAGCACCCACAAATAATGTACTGAGAGTATAGTATCCCTGTTAAAAGATTTAGCCCTGTTAGGAGCTTATTACAACATTACAGCACACAGTCCTTGTTAGGAGACAGACCCTGTTAGGAGTCAAAGAAAAGTAGTACGCTCACTGCCTAGGCATACTGCCCAAAGAAGGTTAAAACCACCCTGAAGGATTCACAATCCGAACAAGTGTATATAACAAATATACAATCCAGTGAATTGTCTGATAGCAACTGTCTTTGCTTGGTCAGTTCCAATGAAGTATAATGATCAACTCTGCTCTACATCCAGCAGTCAACAAGCCTTGCAGCTTCCACAGTTCTTTGCCTTTCAATCTCTACCACACCTTTCCAAAAGAAAAGATCTCACATATATACCCTCTTACAATAATTCTTTAGGTCGGCCAATTAAGCTTTCCCAATATACAAATAATTGATTAGGTCGGTCAATTAAGGCTTTCCAATATACAAATAATTATATAACCGCTTGCTAAGATACACACAGTACCTATAACAAGTAAACATCAAATACAATCCATCACATATACTTCTAGATCTGCAATCCACGCTCACAATTCATTTTACACGCTACATGTCTGAAGTCGGCCATCAGATAAGTCTCCTCTAGAATATACGCCACATATGACGTCACCAGTAATCACACAACAATCGAACTCAACCCATTATTCCAAAATATGTCGGCTATCCACCAGTAAGCTCGCTTCATCTGAAATATCTTCGCCAGAAAGATATACTCGAAACACAGAGACATGCTCTGTCCAGTATTATAGTTACAGTCCAGAAACCAGTCTTCACCAAATTGATTGTAACATCCGCAATATGCAACATAAAGCTAAGCGACCTTAAAAATAAGGTCAACACACATCCTTCTGCATATATCCAACTTCGATCGTTCTGAATCATCCGTACAGTGTATGTACACTTCTGCCAGTCAAGTAACTAGTCTATCTTCTCCACAAAAACATATGTTGACATCAGTGACAAAACATGAATATCAACAGTATGATCAGTACCAAAACTGATATCATCCAACAGTGTGTATGTGTGTATATATACACACATACACACCGTATTAAAAAAAAATTAAGAAATAAACATTTAAAATTATTTATGCATCTTCTCAGTCATCTTCCGAGTGAACCAAACGGGTCCAACCCATATTCCGAGAATCATTTCTAGGATATGTATCTTCCAGAATTGTAGCATCTTCCAGAATTGACCATATCCAGCATTTGTTATTCCAGTACCCAAACGGGCCAGCTTTGCCAATCTGGAACAAGATTTGAGATGAAAGTCACTGGGTGGATACTCCAGTACTAGCATTGTTCACTTGTCTTGTGATTTAGCTAATGTGCATGAGTTAAAATTTTCCTCAAAGAGATAATTAAATAAACAAAATTAAAAAAACTCTCAAAAATAAAATACATGATTAATAATAAATATTAATCAAAATGCTGTAATATACCTATTATTTTGTTTACCAGTTTCTTCACAAAAAATCCATGCAATTGAAGATTATGTTTGGATATTGTGTAGTTTTTTATTGTAAAGGAAGTTATTCAGATTTGGAATTTGCCAGTTTCTCTTCCAGTAAACTCTTGAGATAAATAACCTATTAGAAAGATTTTTAATTTTTGTTATCGTCTTTTGGGTTTTATTGGTTGTTTAGTTTTTTAATAAATAAGTTATTTTTGTTGTCAAGTTTTTATTATGGTTTGTTTAGTTGTTCTTTTATTTTCGACTTTTGTTAGCTATCTTATTTTTTCTGGTTTTCATTATTGGTTGACCTTTTACTCTTTTGACCTTTGACCCTCCTGTTTCTCTCTCCTTTTGGCATCATGTATATATTCTTAGTCTGGTCTCATCTATATATTCTTGGTCTGGTCTGCAACAGTTCATTTTTTGTTTCCTCTAGCTCTTCTCATCCCAATGATGGATCACAGAGTGCGATTCAAAACGTTGATGTAAAAAATAGTGCACACAATCAAATTCCAGAAAACTGCATTGCTATTATTGATGGATTGTGGAAATCTCTTCATGTTAATAAATAACCTTTTGGATCTGCAAAATAAGCCTTATATTTTATCTATCCATAAAAAAACACAACAATCCCAATAATGAATTCAACTGAAGCACTAAACTTATTTCATATTATTCATGTAAATATGCTCATAGATAAATGCTATTTATATTAAACAAAACATAAGACAAATAAAAAAGAACGACAAAAATCATAAGACAAACAAGAGCTGCACTGCTGCAGCTGGAGTCCCTGCCTAACGCAAAGATAGCAAAGATTGACTCGGATGTGCAAATATAGCCCCATCAATATATTGACAATGTTTCTGTGGTCTATAAAATGCTTGAATCAAAATCTATCTTATAATTGACTGTAAAACATGCATGGCTCTGTGTTCCCTTATGTATCACTCTTGCTACTATGCCTCTAGAACTCCTACTAGCGTCATCAAAGACAAATTAGAAATGCACTTGAATGGGTGACCAGAATGTATACATTTCTTATCTGACAATTGAACCCCTGTTGTTCGTTCTGTCACATTTGAACAGGTTTAGAATTACATTTTAACTGATTTTTGTTACTGATGGGTTTGGAAGGGAAAAAACTCATTGCCTTGGTTGTCTAATTAATTTTAAATAAACATTATTACAAACATACTCTCTAGTTCTCAAAGAGTTTAAACATAGAATATCAAATATCCAAATGATATAGATCGTTACCTATGAGTATCTTGCTTGCACCAACTTGATACGTATCTAAACCCTTATCCTACAAATTATATACTCCCTTTTAATTTTTTTCTAAATTAACAATCATAAATGATTTTGTATTTTAGATTTATTGATTGAAAAAAAAAAGGATTTTAGACTGAAATCACAACTACACTCGGAAGTAGGAACAGGCTTTGCTATCGTTGCATATGCAAATTATCAAAGCAGAATTTTCTTTGACATCAGCTCCATTCACTTTATCCTATTCACCCCCTCATTACACTCAAAACTACTCCCATGTCACTAGCTAAGTGAGATTTTGAGCAAGTAACCACCTGCATATCTCTTTGTTGGGCCAGCAGTTTCATTTCTGCTAGCTTGTAATGCTGAAGCCCGTAGCCAGAGACAGCGAATAGCTTATTAGACTTGACGACAATGATATTTAAATTTTAAACTAAGATTCACCGAACTAAAAACATTATATCTCAACCAAATTATCCAGCAATGACAAGCCAACACTAAGAACTGTAGCAAAAGGTTAAAGTCAATGCAGGAACATGGACAAGCCTTACTAGCGGATAAGTGCAGGAAAATCCCCATAATATAGAAAAGGAAATTTATGATCACACAAAGATCTTATCAATCAAGGTTATAGCAATGGACTGTGCATCACAATTTCAAATTAAATTAATCCCCATACGGTGCACATGCCTTCTTTTCAATATAGAAACTGACATAAATTTACAGAATAAAAATCAAGACTGAAAGTAGAATGATTCAGACACCGCAACTATTCAGAATGTACAGAACTGCAGCTCGTTATTGAATATTTTGTCTTTGCTCCCTTTCAGCCAAAGCTTCAACATATTTTGTAATTAGAGATTTATACCTTCGGTAGATTGTCTATTGGGAAAACAATGGTACGCATAGACAATTTCAGTATAAAGTGTATCTTGCCACATGTCTAATTTGAATGCAGTACTAAGACTAGCACTTTCTCTACACATGAATGGAACTAATCATCTTAGACAATAATGTTTGGTTTCTACATGTGATAATCTCTTTATTATTTAAATGCATACTGATAAATTATAAGCATGTCACCGGTGATATCAAACCACTCTCATCTATGGCAGGCAAGCATCATTGTTGATTTTATCCAAATCAAACAGATTGATTTCAAGAACATGATAACGTAAGAACATAAAGTTTCTATCTAGCCATGGGAATATGTGTTTTGCATCTTACATTTTCAAATGATGCTGTTCATTTTTTAATTTTTATAATTAACCTGGGTTAAGCACCCAGAAGCCACAAAAAAGAGCATCAAAGGCTGGATTCCGGTAACCCAAGGTTCAGCAGATCCAAGGTATAAAATGTTTTATCCATCACGCCAGAAACAGCTTGCCATAATGGCATTTATCCATCTCAATTTTGAATTCTAATCCAAGCAGAGCACTCCTAAACGCTGCTGTCCTTTCCTGACCTAGGAGCACAAGGTTATCTTGTTTTCCCCAATGCCGTTTTTTTACCAAAGAGGCCTTCCATTTCTTATTTTCTATTGTGATCCACTCATTAAACTCTTTAGGAGAGCTTTCATGCACTGCGGCCACTATAGAGGAGCGTACCACACTCTTTGTCTGAGAGGAAGCACCGATCTTCACTGAAGGAGGAGCTGCAGGACAATTTCAATTAACAAAATCAAGAGAGGGATGCTCAGCATGAGTTATGAGAGTCAAAATATTCAGAAGAGAAACTATCCTCAGATGACTCTGAGAGAACATCCTCATCATAGTCAATCACCTGGGATTGGTGCTGAACTCCAGCCCAACAAGTAGCCTATCATGCCAAGGTGCTAAACGAGAAGATTAAGAGCAATGTAAAAGATGTCCAAAAGTGAAGCATGATCTACACTTTATGGCAATTCCTTCATAATCAATCTATTGTTTCCAAATCCTGCCTCCTGCTTTTTAAAAAAACTCTTCTAATAATTTTTCAGATAAATTGAGTCCAACAAGAATTCTGGCATCGGTGAAATGTGTATACAACTCCTCAAGAAAGTTGACACAAGTTAACTTTCTAAGTAATTGCCAATGAAGGAGAGACAATCCACAGACCAAAATGTAGAGGTAGATTCTGTAGCCTCGCCCATACTAGGAGATCAGGAAAGGATTCACAAAGGATTATATTCTGGAGTCCAAGGTTTTATACCCAAATAAGCTTTGTCCCTGAACCAAGGGCATCCTTGTACATTTCTTTCCCTATCAGAAGGAGATTACAGATCACTAAGAACCATCCTTTCACACAAGGACAGATAATATCTTTCACCAAATGTTTCAAGCGAAGAGACAACCATTCATGAATTTTTACCAACCTAGGCTAGGAGTTGCAAAATTTGCAAGTTAAAGCAACTTTTTGGAGCCATTCCACTCTTTCCTTTCTTTGGATATCAATATTTCAAATGTACTTTTTCTTTCGTCCGCATTAACCTGTTATGGTCATTAGTGACAGAATGTATAATTTTTATTTTCTAGTGCGAGGAGCATAAGAGCTCCCATATCAATCAACTTAAAGTTATGGTTTTTTTATATTAAGGATATATGTTGCCATAAAAAGCTTAGCACATCAGATGCTGTATTTATACCAGCATACCAAGTTACTAGACATATATGTTCGAAATTTTACATGACCAAAATTATTAGTCCAAAGAACCTACATATATGCCTACCAACACCTACCAGCTATAACTGTAATGGAAAGTACTACATTTCAAAAAAGATCATTACTGCAGATACTAAAAAGGAATCTGATGAACAATGAGCTGTCACAGTACATCACCCTCCCTATGAGGGAACCACACCATACAGCACTGTTGTCCTTCCATCCATCTAAGGATCCTGTCATCCCTTATATGTTGCTCATACGGGTGCCTCAATATCTCTGCTATAGGAACAGCTCTCCTGGTATAGCAGCAAGTGGAACAACTCTGATAACCTAAGCTCTCTGCTGCCTCTCTTCATTTTTGTGTACTGCTACTTCCTCCATAAAGCCATGGAGAGCTGTCTCGAATGGGGAAAGCTCCTGGTTCTTCCGCGTCCAAGTGAAGCCATGAGAGACTTCCCAAGAGCCAATCTTAACCATACCATCTTTGAACAAGTCCTCCAATTTCTTTTTTTAATCTTTATGACAACTGTTGCCTGCACATCAATTTTATGAAATATGAACCTCCTCAGAGACTCGGTAAGGTTCCTGGAAAAGCCACCAAATACATAATCATTCCTTAATTTCCATATGTGCCACATGATTAGGGTGGAGAGAAGGGCAAAAAACTTATTAAATGGTTGTTTAAGATCCTTAATGTTACTCGATAAAATCTCAAGGAGGGAAATATTAACTCTGTCAGATAAACTAAAAATATTCCAAATCTCTTTAGCAAAAGGACAATAAAAAAAGACATGGATAACAAACTTGTGAAGCCTACAGAAGCTACAAATAGAAGGGTCGCCCTTGGGGAGTTTGAGAGGGAGCCTATGCAAGAGAAGCCGCCAAAGGAAGCACTTGATTTTTGGTTCAGCAAAGGAAGACCAACGATTGCAAAAGATTCTGGTCTACTCAACAGAATCAAGACAGAAGTTCCAGCAGGTGTTCACATGGGAGAAAATGGAGGGATCATTAGCTAGGAGGGCATACATTTGCTTAGATTTGATCTTGGGCAGAAAGGTACCATCAGACCACTTAAAAAGTAGGTGGCAATTGCTGTCCACATAATAATCCTTAGGAAGATTAAGGTCTTTACAAGCATTCTTCAAAATAGAGAATGTTCTATACTGGGAGGCGGGTAGGTCATATCTTACTTTCAATTCTTCCCAACCAATAAGTGCTTCATCTTGAATGATATCAGCCAAATAGGAAATTCCTTTTTCATTACACAGTCTAGCTGAGCACCCTTGTAGTAATGCAAGAGGTTTTTCTTTGTATTTCAAATTCCAGAATATAGATCTTTTGCCACATACCATATTATTGCAGTGAATCACCTTATTATCCATAATACATTTTTTAACATAATTCCAACCTTTCCATAGTTATTTGAATACTGCTGATCCTTGCACTTTATAATCAAACTCTCCTGCAAGGATGTCATTAAGTGATAGGTTCATCCATTTCTTTCCTTTCTTAGGATATCCTCTTAATATATTATTTCTTATCAAAAATTTCCATGGTTCATCTCCCTCCATGGATACTACAATCCATTTAGTGGCAAGAGAGATTCCTTGAATCCTTAGGTCTTTCAGCCCTAATCCCCCATTTTTCTTCTCTGTGGTACACCATTCCCATCTTACAACATGCCCTTTTTTATTACCATTGCCATCAGACCATAGATAGTCCCTTATGATTTTTTGGAGGGTATTAAACTGGTAGTGACAGAATAGCCAAGTTGAGGAGTAATAGATTGAATAGGAAGAATTTTTTTTTTGACAAACCTGTACTCTACCTGCCATGGATAAATATTGGCTATCCCATTTGTTTAACTTCTTTTCTACTCTCTGTTTAACCCATTCCCACATTTTTTTCATGTTTGGGCTTATGGAGAATGGGATGCCCAGATATTTGACTTGGTAGTTCGGCCCCTCCCATTTAAATTTCCATTGGGAGAGCCATAGTGGAGGTTCCTCTGTCCATCCTAGGCAAATGGATTTCTCCATTGATATCTTACTACCTAAGGCTGTGCAAAAGTAGTCCATCTTATTCATAATTTTTTTCCAGACCTCTAGCCACAGTATCAATGCTGAATCATCATCAAATTGCACATTGGTAACTTCTTTACCTTTTGGAATTTGTATTCCCCTAACTCGAAAGGAGTTGATCATCTGAGATCAGATAGTTTACTGCATCCGCAACTATTACAAATAGGGCTGGTGCAAGAGGACAACCTTGCCTAATTGATCTAGTCAACTCAAAGCTATCTGATCTAACACCATTAACTTCTACCCTGGCCAGAGCACCAATCATCAAAGTTTGGACCATTCTCACAAATTCCTTTGGAAAGCCTAGTGCTTCCATCGTCAAATAGATGAAGTCCCACTCAATTTTGTCATAGGCTTTCTTGTAGTCTAGTAGAAGCATACATGCTTGCTGGTTGGTTTCTTTAGCCCACTCCATGCCTTCCCAACATGTAACCAAGTTTTCCAGAATGTACCTGCCTTTAACAAACTCAGTCTAGTTGTAGTTTATAATCTTGGGAAGGACCTCTTTAAGTCTAATGGCCAAGGCTTTGGCCAAAATTTTGTATGAAACATTAAGAAGTGTGATAGGTCGCCAATTTTTTATCAGGGACCTGTCACCCTCCTTGGGAATAAGCTTAATAAGTCCACTATTAATCTCACCTCCTAAGGTTCCTTGTACAAAGGCTTCCTCATATACTTCTAGCAGATCTTTCCCAATCCAATCCACGTTTTTCCTATAAAATTCTATAGGCAGACCATTAGGTCCAGGGGCCTTATCTAGTGCCATTTGTTTTATAGCACTATTGATTTCCTCTAAACTGATAGGTTTGCTGAGCAGGGTTAAATCTTCTTCCCTAACTCTAATAGGAACAACTTGCTTGATCTTATTTCTAGTTTCTGCCATCTTTTCCCTACTGTCCTCCGAAGTGAATAGCTTCTGATAGAATTGTGCAAAAGCTTGGACGATACTCTGTTGGTCCTCTATTTTAGCCCCTTCTTCCCAAATCTCCTCAATCCTGACCTTGGCCTCTTTTTATTTGAGGAGGTTAAAAAAGAATTTGGAGCCCTTGTCTCCATGCTCCACCCACTTACTCCTGGACCTGATTTTGATTCCTAAGAGCTTATCATTCTGCACTCATCTGAGAGCATCTTTAGATTCTATTAATTTAGTTATAGCCTCTTCAGAAGAGGGATTATCTTGCAGAACAACTTCTGCTCTGGAAAGATCATCATGAAGTTTTTCTTCTAACCACCTAGCATCCCTAGCTCTTTTCCCCCCAATTGTTTGAAACAATGATTTCCAGCTTGAGGTATTCTGGGCCCATCTACTCCTTGCATTCTTGTGATTCACTACTTCTCTGTTGTACCATTTGATCATATACACCGCATTATAGATTCCTGCCTCATCCAACAAGGAGGTGTTAAGGCAGAAAGATTTGTCTTGAGGGCAACTCTTAACAGTAGAGCCACTAGGAGTGAGTCTGGTAGAGATGGGGTGGTGGTCCGGTAATGTATAGGGGATCTCCTTAACCAGTCATCTTGCATCATCTTTTTGACAATTGAAAAAGTCACGATTAAAATAAAATCTGTCCAGTCTAGAGTAGATCCTTTTGCCTCCTTTCTGAAAGTTGCACCATGTATACCAAATGTCTTTGTGGTCATTTTTGCAACCACTAAGTGGGTCAAGGAGTCTGTGTCTCCCAATCATCCTGTTCCAAAAGAATTGTTCACTGCCCTTCCACTCCAATCTATTACCCCCCAACTTGTCTTGAGAGTTACTACCATGTTAAAATCTCCTCCTAGGATCCAAGGGACTTGCTCTAGTTGATACAACCATTTCCACAATTCTGTTCTTTCCTTATGGTCATTGGAGGCATATATTGAACATATTCCAATCTTTCTACCTTTGTAATCAAGGATCAACCAAACTGCTCTATTACATGGTGATGTTCCCCATTTGGAGACCAGTTTGGCCCAGTTAGGGCTTATGAGAATAGATGCGCTTCCTCTCCCTCTATTATGTGTGGTAGAGAATGCAGTAGCTTCTCTCCAAATACATTTAAGGGAAATGTGAAGTGTGAGTTGGTAGCTTTTACTTCTTGTAGCATAAAAAAATCAAATCTTTTATTGTCTCTCAAAAATCTCTGCACTATATATTTCCTCTCCGAGGATTCCAGTCCTCTAACATTCCAAGATGCAATCTTAATGTCCATAGAAATTATGTAGAGGAGTCCAAGCTAGTCCTAAAGTTTGAGTAGCATTTAGGCAAGTTATTACTGTTATTATTCTTGGTCTCCTTTTTATTAACTGAGCCTATATGTCTTCCCCTTTTCCTCTTGCCTTCTTTGGGTCCAATTCTGTCTTCTCCCTCTACTGGGATCTCAGAGTTAACGGGGCAGTTAGTTATCTTGGGCTTCCTCTAGATTTTGATAGAGTTGAACTTAACATCCCATGGCCTATCAACAAATGGGTGATTGCCCAATTCTTATTCACACCACTTTCACTAAAAACTTCCTCGAGGGATAAATCAGCCTTCTGAGAAGTTGCATCAAGATCTCCCTTGCCAACTTCCTCCAACCAAGAAGGGACATTAAGGTGTGAGTGGGTAGAGGGAGTGAGTAAAGGGAAGGTAGAGGAGGGAACATGGGGGGTTGCAGGAATGACAATCAATTCATAATCATTCAATGAACTTCTACTGGAGGGAATTCTGATTTTATTTCCATTCTGCTCTTCTGAGGTATCCATGTCATCCTGACAACACTCACTGCTCCCCATCTTCTCTTCTTCCACACTCTCTCTATCAATTCCCTTCTCATTGTCTTTTCTGTCTTGGAGAGAGTTGCCAGGAGGGGGGGTGTGTTCAACGATTCTTTCATTAGTATTCCCTCTCCTTCTCTTGAAGGGTCCATCATTCCTCCTAATCTTGTCCATAGCCAACTGTTGAGCATTTCTAAATTTGCGTCTGTTTCTACTCTTTTGCATAGGAGGATTCTTATCATCAAACCCATTGTTAACTGTCTTTCCTAGCTCCTCCACGGAAGCCCTTTCAAGACCAAGAGAAATAGAAAGCTGTTCAAGGGTTAATCTGATAGGGTTAGGATCAACCGTGCTGCAATCTCCAGAAACAGGGGTAGGGCTGGGCGGGGGGGGTCAACGGTCTGAGTTTTAGAGGAAGGTTGGTCATAGCTAGGGAAACTAGGTAGGCCATGCTTGCCCTTACCTTTGGAGGAGGTTTGGGGTTTATATTTTGCAGCCAAAAGAGGGCAGTTTCTCCTCTTGTGGCCGTCTCTCTTGCAAAGGAAACATGAGTTCACTCCACCCATAAATTCAACCGGATATGAGAAGAGACCATCCTCAAGATCAAAGACAAGATTATCAGGGATAACGACTCCCGGTTTGATAGAAATCAAAATTCTAGCGTCCATATGTGGGAGTAGGGCATTAGATTGGTTGACGCGAATGACTTTGCCTAATGACTCTAGGGCTTCTGGCAAGACATTCCAAAGAAATGGAGGAATCCCTCTAATGGTTAACCATCTAGGGCATGATAATGCCAATATTTCCTCAAGATTGGCATTGCTAGACCAACCTAGGGCACGGAAGTTACAAGAGCCAATGCTCCAGAATTGTTTGTCAACCACAACCTTCTGACTGGCTGAGTCGTAGAAGAAAATAATGAATAATCCTTTTTGAAGCATTCTGCATAAGGAGAATTTAAACCCCAGTTTTTTCCCCCACACCGAGTGAGCCAATTATTCATAAACACACGGGAAGGAATCTTATCGACATCTTGAGCAGCAAGGAAAATAGCAGTATCTACAAGCCTACACCTCTCTTCCTTAATCACATTGACCATATCTACGTTAGGAGAAATGACAAGGCGTTTGGAGACCGGAACCTTACCTCCTAGTCCTCCGCCGACTCCATCGCCTCCCTGGTCTCTATCGATGAATTTGGCGCCATCCTTGCAGATTGCGATACCCACCATCGCTTGACTGAAGGTTTTAATCTCCTCTTCACTGCCCGTGGTCTTAGGGTTAAGCCTCTCCTCTCCTTCTGCTGTTTCGACAGAAACATTTAATCAATCTGACATTGAGCCCATATTGCCTGGGCGAGTAGATGCGCATTGAATACGCCCTGCGTACGGAGGGCCAAGTTGGCTGCCACTCGTTCAACCCCGTCGAGCAAGTTGCAGAGTGAGTTTTTCTCAATTTCATATTCACTTAAAGTTATAGTTGTATACAGTTGCACTGTCCTATCCTCGAGGACAATATTGCAACAAAGTCTTAACTCTTTACACTATATTTATGAGATTGACTGCTACCAAGGGTTCAAAAAGCATAAATCATTTCACCTTTCAACAAAACAGATTAGAAGGGAAGATATTTTACTGATAATCAGAGGGAAAAAATAGTAACTTTGCCAAAAGAGATGAAACATGATAAACACTCGGTTAGTCTGGGCCATTCATTGTTAAAATTACAAATTTACAAGTAACGGGAAATGATGGTAAGTGCAAATGGCGGCATAAACAGAGAGCCGCTACACTTACATGGTATTTTTGCGGTGAATCTTGACAAAGCAACACATAAAAATAGCAACTAATTTAAATTCAACGTTTTGAATATAAGTTGACACATGTAGGGTTACAGGTGTAGTAACCTTTCTTGAAGGGCAGTGAGGGCAGATGTTGCATCAGAGGCGGTTGAATTCGGGAATGTCTGCACATCTTCCACAAATGAAGCCGTAGGAATACCTCTCTTTTCTGCAGCAGATGTAGATGCAGATGGATGCATTTGATGTCACTGAGCTAAGGCTTTAGGTTCCATTCGATCTGCGTGGAAACAACTGTTGAAAGAGAGCCAGTCAATCTATATAGGTAAAAACAGAAGCAGCATGATACTTGCAGCTTTAGGGTTTTAAAAACTGTAAAGTAAAGATTAAAATAGGCGAGAAGCAGCAGAAATTTCGGCAAAAACAACAGGAGAAAATGGAAACTGACCACGCTGAGCAAATCATTACATTTTCCAGATTCAAGGCCTGTCTACTAGAGATAACCACTGGGCACTCCCAGAAAAATGGATTCTAATTTGCCTAAAAACAAAATTCTTGACCAAAACCAAAGTTACAGGGGAATGCCCAATATATGTGCATCTTGTAGTTTTTCTCAGTACAGCCATGTTGAGGAGACAATCCAAAAGGGTATAGAGATGATAAGTTTAGAAGACTCAAGCTTGAATTTAGGGCTTGGTGTAAAGATTATCATTATCACTCATCTGAAATTCTGTAGCATTCGGGTGGTGTTGAAGAGCCATCCTAAAGTAGTGGGAGGCCTGGGAATATTGGTCCAGCTCCATGACGATTTTGCCCTTGCAATAGAGGTTTGGGGTGGCTTGGATCTATCTCCAATGCTCTGTTAACATCTTGGAGTGCGTATTCCAGGTCTTGCAGCCTGATTCGAGCCTCCGCACTGTTGGAAAGAGCCAAACACGCCGACTTGTTCAGCTCTACATTGTTGGGGACTTCTATTTGGGTTTCACAGTGGTTGATGTATTGAGAATACAGAGCTATGGCTTCTTCCCATTCTTCTCTCAGTAGTAGCTCGTTGGCTTTGGATCAAATCTCCTTGCCATCTTCTTGAATCTGCATGGTTTGCACTTCACAAGAGCCCAAATGATTACATCGCTTTTAGAAGATGATCTGCCTTAGGAATGATGAAACAATTCTGACACCTGGTTTCTGGAAACGCTGCCTTGTAATCTCGGCATGCACGTGACGCGTGAAAAGTAGACACCTCAAATAGAATGCCATAAATTATGGTAATCTTTTCCAATGGAAATAGAAAATATCACTGGGAAAAATCCAAATAGCCCATAGAAAAATGGGAATTAGTTGTAGAAAAATTCACTTTAACAGAAACATTGCTTGAGACATTAGATTTAGGCAGATTCCACATTTTCCAAGAAGCCGATTAACACCGAAAAAGCATGTGAAAACATAAGTCTCCTGCCTAAAGGCAGGGACTACTAATAAATAAGCACTACAACCAATATTTGAAATCTTAAACACCACGCCATTCAGCTTTCACACATTTTAAAAACATCCCTTATACAGATATAGCTGCTGCAGAAGCAAACCCTTTGAAAAAGGGCTCTTACACACAAATCTATCATCATTAAAGATGATGACAAAATGATCGCTATTGTTAACTACCACGAGTAATGCAAACTAAAGAAACGGGACATAAAGGCATGTAAGTCAACAAATGAAAAATTGGGAATCCTCCAAGTCATAGTAGAGCTCATATATTCAGATTGAGGTAACACTCGTTCCTAATCACTAGACAGGAAATGCTCTTTCCTTTGTTCCCAAAAGGGAATTCTCTGTAAAACTAAAAGGGACTTACCTGTGGTTGCTAAAACTGTGAAAGGTAACCTTCAAGGGATTAAAGTATCCAAAATTGTCCTACTGTATGCGCCTACACTAAACATCAGCATGCCATGCTGATGCTACACTTTCAAGCTCTGAAGTTTCTCCTCTAACAATGTGTCATTATCACCACTCTCCTCGTCATCCCCATTCTCATTTTCAGCTTCATTTTCTTCATCATCACTTTCACCTTCTTCATTATTGTCTTCCAGAGAGTCAAGTATGGAAACACCCTCAGTACCTTTTCTTAGCACTTCTTCAACAGTCTCGATTCCTTCTTCAGAAATGCAATTTCTATCAATATTAAGCAGATTGAAATCAGGCTTGTTTGCAACAGTTTCTGCTGCAGCCTTTGCTCCAATTCCAGTGATACCATTTGTACTCAAAAATCAAGTTCTTGGAGATGATCATGACCTTCCAAAAGTGCTTTGCACATAATAACTAATCCCTCGTCCTTGAGTTCATTTTCTGATGCAACAAATTTTGTCAGTAAGCTTTTTACAGCAAGGCATTCTCCAAAAGTTGGAGCAGCTTTTGGAGTGATTTCATTTCCTGCAATCTCAAGAACACTGAGAGATGGAGCTGCATCTTTGAGGCTGTTGGCAATAGCTATTGCCCCTTCATCCTCAAAATACAAATAGCTCAAGTACACTTCTGTGAGACCTAGGTGTCCAGATATAACTTGGCTCACAGCAACCCCACCTCTTTTCCCAAACATGTTATCCGTTAAATCAAGCTTTTTCAAACTGTGGCCTTTTCCCAAAGCTCCCGCTAAACTAATACCACCCCGGGATAATATGATAGGAACACTAGATAATTATGTCTTGTGGCTAAATGAAATGGCACTCGTTGTGGCGAAATTGTAGTAAGGTTTGATTTACATCAAAGTTCGATGCCATGCCATTTTGGCATTTGAAATATTCAATAATTCTGGGAAAACAATGTTTAATTGAATGTTCTTGATACGATTCTTGAACTTTTCAATAAATTGAAACAAGTATAATAACTACCTGAATATTTGTTCAGCGAGGCTTGTGGTTTTATGCTATTGTGTATGGAAAAGTATTGATTAATGTGTTGTATAACTTGCTTTCATATTTGAAACTTTAAATGTTAGCCGACATGGTAGTCAAAATTTATGATCTTTTGGGTGGCGCTGGTTGTATGTCATTTCAATTGAGTTATTATTGACCATGATAGTGAAGGTGTTAGCTGTATTGATAAACCATGTGGACTGCTCTACACCTTTTTAGGTCTCTACAAGAAACAAGGTTCAACCTTATTATCCTGCCTGTGTACAAATCTGTTCGTGTTTATTAATATGAACCTTTTGTTTATTAATTATTATCCTGCTTGTACACAAACTCACCCATCCTTGTAGTCTATGAAAATGGAACTTTTGTAAGATTGATGATTGCATTATCACAACCATAACATATTCTCTTTTGAGGACAATTTTGCGTCAGTTGTTATCAAAAGTGTTAATGATTTTATTACAAGCCTCAAGTTAGGTAGCGTGACCAACAATTCAAAGAATGATGATCCTGGTATTATACTTCAATCTCAGGCCACTGGATGTGGTTCCCTAATATATACCTTCAATAGGTTTTACAGTATTCTCTTTCTTAAGCCACATTTTCTGAAAACGTATCACCTAAGATAAATAATGTGCAATGGATGTGGTTCCCTAATATTTACCTTTATCATTTTCTGAAAATGTATCACCTAAGATTTTATTACAAGCCTCAAGTTAGGTAGTGTGACCAACAACTCAAAGAATGATGATCCTGGTATTATACTGTAATCTCAGGCCAGTGGATGTGGTTCCCTAATATATACCTTAAATATAGCCTTGAAGGTTTTACTTGATTCTCTTTCTTAAGCCACATTTTCTGAAAACCTATCACCTAAGATAAATAACGTGCAATGATTTGGTTATTTAAATTTGTGACAAGTCACAAAACTAAGAGGTGGATATTGTGAAAGAAATATCTATTTTTATCATAAATATTAGAATACCAACACAATTATTACTCAACCATGCTCCCGAAAACTCCCACCGCTAGTGTTTCTTCAGATCTTCGGCCGACGGTTGCAGGAAATACTGTGGGCAGCAGCCAACTTCATGGCACGCATGGCAAACAGGTGGGCGCCGTTGTCTTCGCGAATGTTGGTGGTCAGGCTATGGCGTCCAGTGCCTATGGGGAGGCTGCAATGTTTCAGAACGATGGGAGTCATGAGCAACTAGTGGGCTTCCTGGGTGAAAGAATGAAGGGCAAAGATTTTAAGGGTTTTGACAATGGTGGTCCCTCATGAATGAAACAAGATATTGCGAATGATTACAGAGGAAGCAAACAACAGTTACCTTTGGTATCCAAGGCCCCAATGAATGAAAATATTGCCCAGAACGATGGCGGGCTTTTTGGGTGTGGCCGGGTTGAAAGGAAGGATGGGGTTGGAATTGAAATGAAGGGCTTTTCTTCATATGGACACCAAATTGGATCCGTCAGTTTAGGAAGGGAGAAACGTTTGAAGGCGGAGCCGCATTTGTGTCTGAAGGGCGGATGCCCCGTATGGCAAAGGCTAAAACAATATGTCTCACAGTGGAGATTGAAAATGAAATTGAAAACAATATTGCTGTTTTCTCCAAGCTAGGTTTGGTGGGAAGATTTCAGGGTTTGTGGCCAAGTTTAGCGGAGCTTCACAAATGGATATCAGAAAAATGGGGACCACTCATGAAAGGCTATGTACAACTTTACCCATGTGCAAGGGGTTTCTTTATTGCAGTGGTTGAAAATGCTTGAGATAGGCTAAAGATCTTGCGTGAGGGGCTTTGGTGTTGGGAGAATAAGCATCCTCTCATGCTGAAACCTTGGCACCCAACTTTTTGCCCTGCATTGGAGACTTTTGACAAGGTTCCATTGTGGGTAAGTCTTCCGAATCTGCCTTTACATTTTTGGTTTGACCCTTGTTTGGAAGCTATTGGTGATTCTTTAGGTAATTTTCTGCTTGTTGATGAAGAATCGTCAAACCTCCACATTCAACATATGCGCAAATTCCGGTAGAGATGGACATTACTGATGGGCTCCCTGCAGAAATAAATCTTAAAACTTTAAAAGGAATTTGGGCACAACCTTTGGATTATGAGGGGGTACCCTTTCGATGCAGAAGATGTTTTCAGATTGGGCACCTTGCAGCAAAATGTGCTAAGTAGCGGAAACATAAATTGGCCACATGGTGGAAGGATGTTTCCCACCAACATTATACAGTGGAAAAAATTGATGATCAATTTAAGAGTTTCTCTCAAGCGGTTAGTGGAGCGAAGCATCCGCAATCTTTTTCAGTTGTAAATGTGGTTGCATTAGAGAGTTTGCCTCCTCAAGGTGAAACAAAGAAGACCATCGCTATGCCTGATGGTAGGGAGAAAAAGAGATCGGGTGAATCTTTGGGGGAGGAAGAAGAACCTCCACAGATTGAAGGGTTTCCAAACGATGGAAAAACTAAGAATGGTACCCGAATGACTGGCATGATGAGGCAGCGAATGTGGAGGATGGTTGGATGACTGTTAAAGGGAAAAAAGGAAAGAATTCACAACCTTCATTCGATATGACCCTGCGGTCAACCAAGAAGGGTGGTGCTAAGAGTAAATCTTGATTTCTACTTGATCTTTTTGTATGGTTTGATAATTTTTCCCATTCTTTTGGGAGATTGACTCATTACTATTGTCTTTGGAATTTCTGTTCTTCATGGGGAGTTGGCTCCCTTTTTGTAGCCTTCGCTGGGCCCGACCAATTTTTCTTCTAGGATAATCAATAAAATTAACCTATTACCGGCCAAAAAAAAAGAAGAATACCAACACAATTTTAAATGCACTTTGCTAATTTTTTGGGAGAAGGGTACATATAAATAGAGAAGAAAGAAAAGGAATAAAATTTTATGGTATTCTATTTCAAATATTTAATCTTGGTTGATTAATGTTAAATAATGATTTTGGATTTAGTGAATGATGTATTTCTTGATGTAATAAATATATTCAAAAGTCAAAGTTAAATAGTAAATTTGTTTATTTTGGAGAATAGTTTAAGGCCATATGTGACTAGATACAATGTTCAAACATTTCCATTTGGGAAAAAGGTATTACAATTTAGAGGTCTACTTATGAAATAAAAGACTGATATTTTTTTCTCAAGCCATGTACTTTGGATAGATTATGTGGAACACATAAAGAGTGTAAAGATTGTGTAAAGATAATAAAAGAAAGCAACATATTTGAAAATAATTTTCGCACTAATATTTTGAGGAGAGAATTCTACAAATTTTATTCGTTCAAAAATTACATAAATTAGAAAAACACACTCAAATAAAAAATAAATAATAAATATCATAAGTGTAAATTGGAAAAATGTTTTTTGAAAAAAAAATACTGCACACCAAAGTACCTGAATATAGGAGATACAAAAGTTAAATTGGTGCCTAAATTATCTATTAGATGACAATAACAATGCGTTGGAAGAAATTGTAAATAAATGGTGGATACTAAATACTTAAAAGTGGAATTTTAAAAAAAGAAAATAATGGGTAGAGAGAGATATGTCTCTATGAAATCCTTGCACATGAAGTTGTACCTAAACTAACATTGATATTCAGTTATAAAATTGTACTAATCAGTAGTTAACAATACTCTCTCTCTCTCACACACACACACACACACACACACACACACAAAAGTACTTCATGAAAAACACCAAAAATCATGTTTAAATTTGTTGTAAGCTTTGATTGGACATGTCCATTTCATCAACAAATACCTAATTTTACTACTTGTAGAAGAGAATCTAAAGTTTTGGTCAAATTGTTAGGGATTTTAAAAAACTTCTAAAAATTTTAAATTCTTTATTAGCTTCTTGCTAAATGCATTGTAAAGATTTGATAATGTTGTTCCAACCTATGTTGAGATGGATGAGGTGGAAGATGGAAGAGGTGTTATACAAATGTGTGAACAAATAAATATGAGAGAGATTTAGTACAAAATTCTAAAATAAAATTGTAAAGCAATTGACAACTCTTGTAGAGGTGTAAGGCTTCAATGCATCAAAAGAGAGATTCAAGTAAATTATATGTAAGAAGTATTTTAGAATATGAAGACATCATTTTGCTATTGTTCTTTAGGTCTTTAAGATGACAAACACCAACGAATGTATTGTACACGACTAATGTATTAGACTAATGATTCACGTATCTCATAAGAGTAAAGTTAATTGTCCTCTTACATTAGATTAAAATTACTTAAATTTTCTTCTTGCCCTTCAATATATTATCTGGATATATCTTCTTCTCGGCATAACCATTACACCTTGTTGAAGTGCAATTGCTACTTGTAATATTTTTCTGAAATCTTTTGGATAATGTATGCTCTGAAGATATCCTTGATTTGACTTGGGGAAAACGAATATACGATTTAATGGGGAAATGCCAAAATATTATCAATATATCTGCTTAGGGTTTGTTCTTCCCCCTGTTTATGACTTGCTAATTAAATAGGATGTTTGGGTGGGCTTTCTAGTCTTGTTTCCTTATTGCCACTCATATTATAACTATATAAAATAAAATCAGAAAAAAAAGAACCATACAACATAGCGATTGTACCCATTCATTCATTCTTTCTTTCTGGAAGGAGGGATTCCTCCAACTGCTTCAGCAATGTGAACCTCTCACTCTCTCAAACTCTCTCACTCACTGTATTCCACAGTAGACATATCTTAAGGAGCAATCTCATTTCTTCCTCTAGTCCAGGTGCTGTGAATTTAAAGAGCAATCCTTTTTCTTTCTCCGGTCAATCTATGCTTGTAGCCTTGGAAGTAGAACTGTAGCCCTAGATCAATCATCCACTACTCATTTTCATTGAATTTGATACCCTTTTCTTTCCTCATCAGTCCAAATTCAATTTGACCCTTTGGCTATTGCTTTTCTTGGCTTCTAACTGTAGATTGCAGGTGTTGTATGTCAGAACTTGTTGCCCCAAAAATTTTCCGAAGCCTTATTCCTGGGTGTAAATTGCAAAAAAATCTTTGCAGGATCTACTGCATTCCATTAAAAATCAATGTCCAGTTTAAATGGGAGGGCAATAAATGTTTGTATCTGCCATGGTCTCTCACTTGCTTCTACAACTACAAAGAGATCATAATGGTGAATGCAATTATTGAGGTTATGTCTAATTGTCTTCCATAATATCCGAGAGCTAAAAATGAACTGAATACTACAATTATTTCCTCAACTTAATGGTGGCATTTATAGCTCCCCTGTTTTTAGTGTTATTGGCTAAGAGGTTGTCCATCTTGTTGATGACAAATCTGAGATGACCTTTTTGCAGCATTACGTATTGCCTTGACGACCTTCATATCAAAGTTTTGCATATTTGATCCTTGCACTCATTCGAATTTTCATCTTTTGTTGTCATGGTCGAGTTCTTGGTTATGCATTTATGGCGGACCGATAGTCCTAATTTGAATGAAAGCCAATGGATTTTTCTTTGCTTATACCTTTGATGTCAAGTTTGTTCATTTACTTGTTAATGGTAGTCACGTTTCACTTAAGTCGTTCAGTTCAGTCTATCTAGGGACCGGGCATCTATGGGCTGGATTGACTGGTTAAATACCCATCTCTCGATCTGTTGCAATCGTCAATATTGTCAATATCATTATTAGAAGTATATCTTGCATGAAAGTTTCTTGTGGAAAGGTGACATGCATATTGTCGATTGGTCCTTTAGTGTAGCAAGTCTACATCTGAAGGTACTAGTGGCAAGGTGGAACAGTGTCCCTTAAACCTTTTTGACTTTGGGATCCATGGTTATGTGGTAGTGTTTAATTGGTTTTTGTATATTGGTAGACTAAATCACCCACACTTAGATGCTTTGCCAAAGATGTTGATCTTGGAGATAGGTTGATTCAAATCATTGGAGATCATTGTGCTTAGAGCATAGTCATTTGTAGACAGGGAGACTTGGAGACCGGTATCGGTATTAGTATGACTAATTTTTAAAAATACGAGACGAGATTATTTGGCGACGATAATTTTTTATAATATAATTTAATAATTTCCAAGAAATATCATAACATAGAGCTTTGAAAACAAGAACAATGGAAAGGTTTAAGTTTGAACATTAAAACCATTGAATCAAAATATCAAATCTGAAATTCAAATCACTAATACTAATAGTGATGTAATTTAATATTGTGTCATATAGAGTCAAATAGTTCAAAACTCACACTACATATCTAATTTCTGATTATCGCATATGATCATATTAGATTATCATTACGTATTGAAATTCAAAAATATATAGTTTGATGTTGAATCGGTGACATGCAAACAAAAAACTATAAACAAAAATCAGAAATCTATCATCTACTCTAGAATGTTTTGATCATCCATCTCAAGGTTTTTAGCTATGGCATTTTCTAGATTATCATCACTCTCCAACTCAAGTTCCTTTGATGGTAGTACAACTGAGAGTAATTCATTAAGGTCATCTTGTTCAACTGCTTCTTCCAACCACAACGTCCGGGCTTCCAACAATGACAAATGATATAATTTTTAAATTTTTTTTTAACATGCCCTTTTTCACCTGGAGATGCATGAGAGACACCATAAAGCGTGGCGCGAGACTTGGGTATGACAAGAGACTTTGAGATGAAGTCTAAGCCCAATTTTGAGATGCGTCTTGGAGGGATGAAGACGTGCCTCCCGTTTACTATGGCTTAAAGTGAAGATGGTAGGCATCAAGAAGTGGATCAAACAGAGGTGATTGTTGACATATGTTTTCATTTGGTTGACTTCTGTACACTAGATCTACCGTAACTATAAATATTGTGGTTGGATGAATCTTTGTTAATTGATTGTGGTGGATGCATGACCGGTACAGAAAGAATATGGTCGTCAAAGTGTGATGAAGTGTACACAAGGCATGCTTTGGTGAATAACAACCTATTGGTAGACAAAACTACCTAGCGCTTGAACATACTTTTACGACCATTGATCTTGACAGGAGAGATCAAAGTCACTGATTTGAAGCAATGTTATGTTGGTGCCCAAAAACGCTGAATTGAATTTCCTTTGGACCTGCCAATCCAATGATGGGAAATCCAATTATTTTTGGCCAACTAACGGGAATGATCGATTATGATCCTCTTCCCCTTCGCTTCTTGCTCTGCAGGACCAAGGCGGGTGAACCTTCACCTGAACAAGCTTTTTATAGCAGATAACCTGTGTATGGAACTCAAACTTCCATCTCTCAAAGTATGGCAAGGAACTTGAAATAAATATAACTGAAATCAATATATCATGAACTGTAAACTGAAATACTTTAAGTAATTGAAAGAATGTTTAGTAAATGTGTATGTAATTTGAAATGAACAGATAGATAAGATATCAAAAAACTATAAACAATGAACTGAATAACTATAATCCAAATAATGATTAGACCGGTGCCTTATTCTACCATGGGCAATAGAGTCAAGATCATTCCAATTTTATGTTCAACCTCAGAGACAGTTTTACAAGAAAACTTATCACTTCAAAGGTGTTATGGAATGTACATGCAACCTAAAACAA
>MU225707.1:210695-238162 GCA_018584345.1 Thuja plicata | reverse complement strand
CTTATCACAAAAAGTTCTAGCAAACAATTTAGCTAAAATCCTATGGTCATGAGCATAATCACTACAAAGGATTTGAAATGTTTTAACATGAGTGACAGGATCACCTTTACCATTGTAATTCTCAAGACAAGGCATATCAACTTGGTGAGGGATAGTAGTACAAATGATGTCTAAGGATAAAGGACTACCCATGTCACATGTAGGAATGCTAAACTTGGGTTGGGTTAAGGATGCAAGTTGTTGTTGTAAATATGACACAGTTTGAGCCAAACTAATGATTATGGAATCATAAGAGGAAACATGTGGCATAGAAATGTTAGGAACACTAGGAAAAGTGTAGGAAATAGCAGGAATAGAAGACACAATCGGTGGAACATTAGGAACCATAGTTGGAAGGAGATTAGAATAAGTAAAAGGCACACTATGATATGAAGGTTGTGAGGTAGGTAGAGATACTGATGGAACACTCACATGAATAGATGCGATTGGGATAGATGTAGTCATCAAAGGAGAAGTATAAGTAGGAATTCTAGGAGTGGAAGAAGGTCCTTGACTAGTGATAGGAGGTGTATATCCTAACTCTTGAGCCTCTTGAGCTAAAGGTTTAACATTTGAATGAACAAGATGAGTAAGACCACGCAAGAAGTTAACACCTTGATCATTATCACACAGGATTTTCTTAAGAGCCTCTATAGCTTGGATAGAATCTTGATTATGGTTTTCTTGGATAAGCCAATTTCCCATTTTATCAAGTTCAGTTGAGAGTTTTTGCACTTGTTCAATAGGAACTCTTAAGGCATAATCCTCATCATGAGATGAGTGAGAAGAGTTATGCTCCATAGAAGGATTGGAATCATGAGTTATCAAGTTATCATCCAGGATCCTAAGGAAAGGAGAGGAAGACTCGAGATCAAAGGAACCCACAAGTCTATGACTTCTTTTAACTAGGATACTATATGTAGGACTATAAGTGGTAAAGCTCATACACCAATGCAATGAAAATCAACTAACACAAGATTTTGATTTATTAATTTCAAATGTAATTGAAAGAACATGCAAGATCTAGCATAAACATGTAATTCTAACACCAAAAGGAAAGAGTTGTCTATCGCGGGTTCACCAAAATGTAAAGGGGGAAAATTGATTAGGGGTGTATTTCCTTAACCTTTACATTTAATTGTTTGTTTTGAATGTGATTTTGTAATGTGATTAAGCATGTAGGGAGAAGGAAGATAAGATGTTCCTCTTTTATCCCCAAATGCACAAATGAAAGATCCAAATTGATTAACCCTAAAGTAGGATCAATGCACAAATGAATCAACCACTCAGAAATGAGAGAAAGGAAGTTCTTAAATTCTGTTTTATAATTAAGGAGATATGATATATAATAGTAATTGAAAAAAATGAGAGGAAGTACCAACCTTAAATAATTGTAGATCAAAGAATGCTATTTTTTGAGGTCTGTACTCTATTTCTGGAAAATCTGAAGTATGATTCAGAACCAGAACGCAGAGACGAACAAAACCCATAAATATTTTTTCGATCCAACACCGTCTTATGAAAAAGGTCAACCTTGACCCAAAAATGTCACCCCTAACCCAATAATCTCTACCTTGAACTGCACAGGTCTGACAGAAAATCTGTTCACGAATCCTGATAGTTCGCTGAAAAGGGTATCCATATCTGAGTTCAAATCTTCAATCCTGAAGCTGTACCTGTAAGAAAAAGAGATTGGTTTGTTGGGGGGAGGGGTTTTCCTTTGGTCAAACCCCATTTTTGGAATTAACCTCAAATATATAATTGAAATTGCAGAAGTAAACAAAGTAAATGAATAAATTCACCTTACTTGTAAAAGTCCTTATGGAGGATTCGAATCCTTGAATCCACAAGTAGGTATGCACCAATGGATATAGAATTTAGAATGTAGAATGTCTTCAATAAATTTATTTTAGATCTCCAACACCAAATCCTTAATGGGTTCTTGAGTATGAAGAGGCTTGGAAGAAGATGGATGGAGAGATCATCACCAAAAAGGGCACTATGTAGCTTGAATCCTTCAATGGCCTCCCATGGATCTCTTTAATGAATGGATGCTTTAATGTTTGATGATGGATGAATCTTTGATTCACATATTGCTTGATTTCTTGCTTTAACTTCACTTGATGATGCTTAGGATTCAATAGAGGACTTAGTTTCTCACTATCACTTAGAGAAAATGAGAGGAGAAAGCTTCCTTTTATATGAAATTAGGGCACAATCTTCTAAGGAGGCCGACATAGGAGAATTAAATTCTCATTAAATCCTTTAACCCTAGGAGAGGACCTATATTAAATATAATTTAGGAATCATCTCTTCGGAACCTGAAACAACCGACCCGAAAGTGGGAATTAACTTTTTCAAAGACCGACATCCAGAAACTGTGGGACCCTAAAATCTGGACCCTGGGTCAAGGTCGAGGTCAAACTTGACCTAGGTCAAGGGTGAGGTTGACCTTGACCTAGGTCAGGGTCAAGGTCAACATAGAACTAAAAGGTTGACCTTGACCCTGAGGTCAAAGATCTCAAATCTGCAGTCCAGAATGCCAGAAATTGGCTAGAGAGAGGTGGAGAATTGGGGCAGAACAGGGGGAAAGACAGGTCTAAATTAGGAACCCATTCAAGGCACTTGACATGAACCCAAAACCACTTACTTGAAAGGCTAAACTAGTCTACAATGGAAGTGATTCCATTTTCCGACTATACAACTTCATATTAAATTTGATCTTATCATCATTTTCAATCAATATCATGTACTCGATAACTTGCTTTGCAACTCAATAACTAACTTCATTCACTACTCGGCACTCAGTAATTGAAACCAACTAACACAACTCTATATCGACTGACTCTGTCTAGCTTGCTAGAGTAACTCTTTTTATTCATAACTTAACTCTTTGCAATTTCTACTTAATCAATCAAATGTACCGACTTGATAACATCAAATATATTGTAGCACAGAACTATATCAACATTACTTCATCATAGTCTAATCTGTATTTGTCACCCATTTAACTTCTCCTTCTTATGATATGATAACTTAATAAAAATTAGTAAATCAATTACTTTTAATCATTTCTACAAACATGTACACTTATTATCACTCAGTCTTCATCATCTCCATCAGTTGATCAAGGATATCCCTCTTTGTTATTGATGGAAATAATATAGTAGTACTATAGCAATTGATGATGGCAACTCTCAATACTATCAATCTCCATCATTACTCCCTCTGAGTTGATAGTTCTATTTATGATCTTCAAACTATTCACTGTTCTCCATTTTGGATAAATCTTCAGATATTGTAGCATACATTTTTATTCTCCTTCACGAGTAAATAGTAGCAATTCATTCTCTCCCTCTTTCATCAATATCTTCCTTATGGATAAATTTCATCAATTCGTTCTCTCCCTCTTTGACAACAATGAACAATGCCAAAAATTCATACTCTTGAAAACTTGTTTCAGTAGTGGATTATACCTTACATGTACAAATACTCATTACATATAGAAATATCCACACAACTTCATGAATCACCTAAAGTGTGTCACACTAACATCAATTCAAGAATATATATTCTAATAAAGTATAGAATTGATGCAACATGCCTGATGCTTCTTAGTGAATATTGGATAGGGGAAGAACCCCTAATTTACCTCAGAGATACTCAAAAGAATGATGATATTTGACATTGATGATAGTCACATAAAGGTATGGTTGTCATTGCTGGAAATCAAATAGGTAAGTAAGTTCTGTGTGAGTACATGAAGTTATACCAATCAGTAGAGAGTTTACCCAACCAGTAACTACAAGTTAAGTAGAACAGGTGAAGGTCAAATCGGTTGAAGAATTCAAGTATACTATCGGTACATTGGAAGGTTCAAAGACTACAGGTAAACTAAGACTTGTGACCACACTACTTTAGTCACACAGGTAAAGGACATTAGTGAAGATACTACCTACTGGCTAGTTCAATGAACATGTAAAATTTAAAGGTTAAAGAACAATTTTGAATGATTATCAAAAGCGGTTATGACGGTGCAAGATTGATTGAATCTGGACATAATAAAATATATAGTACACTGGTTCAAGAGTTGAATAAGAAATTTTTTTGGTAGGTGCATACAGATCTGATTATGAATTCAAGGCACATTTTGGACCAATAATATTGAAGAACTATTTCATATTGGAGAAGACAACTTGAATTCTATTATGGAAGACGCGGTGAGATTGCAATATTTCTATGAGTTGGTTGTAAATGAGAAAAGAAATTTTGGAGAGAAACCAAAACCCTAATTAGGTTTGTGATCAAAGGTAAAATGCTATAAGAGGATAACTGATGATTAACATATAGAGTAATTAAAAATGTTGTTGAAGTGTTAGATCTTGGACAACGATTGCAAAGAAGATTATAGAGAAGATTCAGAACATAGTTCATAGATAGAATAGAGAATCAAAGGATTTGATTAGAATTTTGAAGTGTATTTCATAGGTCAATTCATTTATTGTATTCCTAATAGTTTCAACAATCTTAAATCCCTTAACAAGGTAGTCTCTAATAAGACTTTTTCTTGTAAATCCCTTAACAGGGTGAACACTGTAATAGTGGGATTAAATCCTTTAACAAGGTAGTCTGTAATAGGACTTCAGATACTTCTAACAAGGTATCAGTCACTCCTAATAGGGTGAGTCACCCAGAAAGTGACATATTGTAAGCTTCTAAGAGAGCACTCTTTTCTATTGTAGTGAGAAGATAGTGGGTGTCATCCACACTATGGTTTTTTCCTCTAACCAAGGCTTCCCACAATAAAAATCTAAGTGTTATGAGTGTGCATGTGTTGTTATTTCATTCACTCTACTTTTACTTTACACTTACAATTTTATGCTACTTAGTGTGGAAGTTTCTTTTGCTACTATTCTTAGGTTTGAAGGAAAGCATAAATTTTTTATTTGTACTGATCCACCCCCCTCTCAGTACCTATTATTTCCAACAATTGGTATCAAAGCTCAGAATCTCTAGGAGGAAAGTTTAACAACTTAGGGAGTAGATTTGTGCATATGGAAATCTATAGGTATGAAGGACAGTTGGCTGCAGCTAATGAGATGATTGAAGAACTAAAGAACAAACTTAAGGATTCTCTGGAAAAAAGGAAATAATTATCTGAACAACTAAGATACAATATAGACAACATTGATGAATTATCTGAAGGTAGTATTAACTCAGAGGAAGCTGAGGCAGCTATAGAAGATTTGATGGAAAAGAACAAAACCCTAACTAAACAATCAATCATGATGAAAAGAGAACAAGAAAGTGAAGCTATAAGGATGTGTGAAGTACTTGAAGGCATGAGAGCCACCGATGATGCAAAACAAACTGCTAAACTGCAAAGAAGAATGACGGAGAACTGATTAGAGAAAAACCCATTATACTTCACAGATTGACACATGAGAACCATGCACTGAATGAACAGTTGAGTGACACCGGTGATGAGAACTTACAATTGTGTGATGAAATGAATCAATAAGAAAGGAGAATGAACGATTGAAAGAGGAATTGAAGATTGAGAGAGAGAGAAATTAAAAAATTGAGCAATATGAACAAAGCACTCAGAGGATCGATGAGAAATTGAAGAACCAAAGGCAACCTAGAGATTCTTCTGGCCTAGGATTTATCGGTGACAAAAATTTGAGAAAAGAGAATCATACAAGTCTAGTGTTGAGTAAGAATCTAAGATTCCTAAGGTATACACAAGTCCACAAGGTAAGAAACCTACTAAACCTACTTGTTACAACTGTGGTAAGCCTAGTTACACTGCTAATGTATGTAGAAATCAATCAATGAATATTCCAAGAATCAGTAATAGGTCATCTAAAAGGAGTTTCAATGGCTACAGTTATTCATGCAATAAGTTTGGACATAAGGAAAAACTTTGCAGATCAACTACACCTAAAAAACTGGTGAATTTTCTAAGAAGAGAAGGTAACATGAATGTTTCATGCACTGTTTATATAAATTATGGACATATTTCTTTGAATTATCAACTGAGAAAACCTAGAGGTAATGATGGACCATGGAGTACAATAGGTATGGCATATTTCTATTGTCATAAGATTGGACATATTTCAAGAGATTGTAAATACATGAACTGGTCACCAATCAATGAAGATGAGAAAGACAAAAAGACTGTAAATGTTGAAGAAATGAGGAGTGAGATGAAAAAGGTTTGGGTGAAGAAAAAAGAAATAAAGAAGATGCCAACGCATCGACAAGTAACCCTACATCCTCTGGCTCAAGGGATTCATCCTCAAACTAAGCTAGTAATTTTTTCTTGGGGACTGAATTTCAATGTCATATCTAACATGTCCCTTATAATGATGAGTGGTAATATCTATTTGCATAATAAGATGCATTGATATTGTTTTTGATGAATTTCACAAAGATGATTTGTTATGTATCACTGATTGTATCAGTTGTGAAAGTTATGTGTTAATGCTACTTTTTGCATTAATCAGTGGGAGTTGTAATTGGTGGAGTAAGATCGGTGAGCTGCATTCAATGCTTAACTAGCTATTGGTTAACTTTTGGGAAAATAAATTAAAGGTAAACCTATTCATTATGCACCTTGCATTTCGAAGAGCATTTACGAGAGATATGTGTGATTTCATTGTGAGAACTATATGAGCTAATCAATTTCAGAGATTTGAATTATAAATTTGAAAGACCTAATGATATATTTAGTAGAGCAACAATCATCTGGGAAAAGAATTTAGAGTTTTTGACTTACAAATAAGAAATCTATTAGTTTAATATGGCATTAAGGGTTGCTACACCTATGTTGATTGATATATCTAAGGAGGAAAAACTTGAGCATAATTAACATCCATTGAAGGCAACAAAAGTTGACAAAACTAGTGCCCTATCCCTAATTCCACCTTGAGTTCTATTGATCAAAGACGTAAGAACTTTCATTCACTACAATATTTTTGAATTACGAAAATAATGGATAAAGGAGTATTTAGCTATGTGCAGCAATGGTGAACTCAAAGACGAGTTCAAATACCTTCAAATGAAGGATTTGAAACATATTCTAGACTTACTTGAGATTTTCAAGGAAGAATGGATTAAATGTGTCTTGAGTCATTTTCATGACCAATTCATATGGTTGGAGGAACCAATCAATATCACAAAGGAGTTGATACATTTGATAACTAGATTCTCAACAGACAGGGAACCTTGTACCCTAAGGAAAATGTTCAAAAAGATAGTTGCACAACTTACAAAGTCTAAAAAAGATCACAAAGTGATGACAATTGATGATATTGAAGATAAAGAAGTTTGGTTTGCTGCAATGATTGTCGGGTATAAAGTTTATCAATCCAGTCGGTTGAATAGTGTGCTCTGTGGAGCTATTCATGCCTCTTATTAGATAGTGAAGGAAGGAATGAGATAAGACCTAGCTAAGATGGCGAGGTCACAAATTTTGGCAAATCTAGAGAGGATTCAAATAAACAAGAAGCAATCACTAAAATTTGGAGCACTTTTGGTATGTATGTTTTTCTATGTGCAAAATTATTTTTCTGGAAAAGAAATAGTAACTTGGAAAATAGATAGACCTGTGTGCTAAAAAGGTGTCACACTTCTATGAATCATTGTATCCAAGATTGCTCAAGAATGAGATCTCTAATGGCGAATCATAGCTCTCTATTCATGGAGTGCAAGGGTTTGTAATGGAGGCCCTCAGATTGACCTAGTTTGTGCCCATGCAAATACACCATAAAATGAGAGATTCAAAGAGGAAAAGAAAGAATGCTAGTCTCCATGATCATCAAGTATCCATGCAAATGAAAGCTATTCTATATGATAACAATGCAAGAAAGAGAATTAATCTATGTGATAACAATGCATGATTATTCTATAAAAGGAAATACAAATGCAAGATTAATCTATGAAAGGAAACAAGAATCTAATCTAACATGCAAGTGCAAAATTAATCTAAATGGATTGCCACGGGGCATGAAAGAAGAAGACAAGAGAGAAGTTTCAATATCCAAGCTCAAGTGCTCAAAATCTCCTCCAAAATTGCTCTCCAAACCTGCAGCATAATAATAGCATGAAAAAGATCATTTTTTTGATTATCGATTATTGATTATCCAAATGAGAAGGAGAGGTTTCCTTTTAAAGAGCAATGGACGGTAGAGCTTAAGAGGCAAAAAAAAAAAGAACAATGGTGGAGATTAAATCTTGGTTGATCCATGTGCTCATATCTTCAAAAGACAAAATCAAAGGCTATGATTAAGAGACAAAAAGCCCACCACTTAGGAAGATGTGTAGAAAAATGAACTTTATTTATTTTTATTTAATTTATTTCCTTTTTCAACAAAGAGGGATTTAAGTGGGGGTTTTATTTAATTAAAAGAGGGATTTTCTTTTAATTAAATAAGATTATTTAATTTAATTAAATTAAAAGGGATATTTTAATTAAATGAGATAATATAATTTAATTAAGAGAGATTTTAATTAAATAAGATTATTTTATCTAATAAAAATGAATTATTTTATTTTAATTAAATAAGATAATTGATGAAATGATCAAACCTTAGGAAATATTGAAATAATTAAATTAATTACGATTTGATCAAGGAAATTGATTTGAATTGAAAATGTTGCAAAACATTGATTCAGGAATTTGATAAATTGATAAATTGATAAAAGGGGTCCCATAGTCTAGGCGAGTATTTTAGGGTGCATACATTTGCCCCTCTTTGACTAATGTGTGATCTTTATGGGAACACATGTAGTCAAAGAAAGCTGTTGAAGTGTGAGATCGATTTGGGATCACAAAACAACCTAGGTGTGTGATCTTTATGGGAACACATCAAGACAAAGATAAGCTGTTTGAAAAAGACAAGATCAACACCCCTGTAAATAGGTAATTGACATGTCCAAGATAAGAGTCTCAAGCAAGGTTGCCCCAAGCGGAGTAATTGATAGGATTGATAAAGCTAAATCAAGTATTAAAATTTGATAGGTACTACCCCTCGTGATCGAAATCGAAATGAGATAGAGGAGAAACAAAAAATTGATAAATTTGATCAAATCAAACTAAAGATAAGGTTCTTGATGCAAGATGAAAGATATAAGGATAACAGAACCAAGGTAGATCATCAAGCACACAAGATTATGCCCCAAGGTTGAATTAGAAGAAAAGAAGTGGGGTGAAAGTGAATGGAAGATAGAAGTTTGGAAGAGGTGGAAAAAAAGGAGAGAAGAAAGAGAATTTGCCTTAAGAAAGAGAATGCCCCAAAATCAATCAACTGTTTAAGATAGAAAATTTCAATTGAGATCACAAAAGAAGATAAGGAAATGAAGATCAAAACATGACCACAGTTGATTAAAAGTCCACAAGAAAGATTAAGGAAAACCCTCTCAAACTCATAATGCAGCCTAAAAATGCAAACTAACATGAGGTCTAACAATGCAAGCTACATGAAAATGCAAAGGTGTACTTGCAATAGAGAAATTGTAACATGGGACTTTGTGTTCATCATTCATTAGAGAATGTTAAGGAACTTATTTTCATCATTGGGCCATTACTAACAAACATCAGAAAATCACACAATCATCACTAGTCACAAGTGCAACTATGAAGATATGAATGTGATTTATATCGGATTGGAATGTGGAAAGATTCTAACATAAGAATTAAAGACATAAAGGTCAAGATGACTGTGATGTTAGCTTACCCAATTTAATGTAGCAAAACCATGCTCGCATCAAGGCATAGACGCCAGGATGACCAGAAGAATGGTTGTGCAAAAAATAGTTAAACATAAAGAAGGAAGCAACTAAAAACATGCCCCATGCCCCAAGTCCTCTAGCTATGCATCACAGAGAGACTTATGAGACAAGGACACTCAACAAAAATCAATAACAATCAACACACAAAGAAAAGATCATGACATAGCTCAAGCATTAAGTGTTGCGTTTAAAAATTTAAGTGTGTTAATTGATACTGAGTTCCGAGGATAAGGATCGAATGCTCACAAGCAAGTAAGACCACATGAAAAAATGAGGTAAGACCAAACCGATAAGTGTTGAAAAACACTCAATGTCAAGGGTTGTATTGAAAAATACAGTTGGGGTGGTATTAAAAAACACCATTTATGAGATGTCCTAAAGACTAACGCATCCAAGAGACCAAAGATAACATAGTTATGCCCCCTAGACAAAGGCAAAGACCAATTCCAGACCAAGGCAATAAGGACAAGGCATGATGGAGAAAGGCTAAGTGTTGAGGACACGCGCTAAGAAACAGGGTGAAAAGGCCTCAAGTAGCGCCTGTTTCCAAGTTTTCACCACTTGGATTTTATTAAAATTTTTTCTCTTTCATTTTTTTTCATTTTCTTCTTTTTTTTCAAGACTATTTATAATTTTTTTTGAATTTTTTCTACCAAGGCGTCTGTTTCCAGGTTTTCACCAAGGCACTTTTCTTTTTTTGAATTTTTTTTGAATTTTTTTGGTTTTTTGTATTTTTGGAATATATAATTTTTTTGGAGATACATTAAAGCGCCTATTGCTATATTTTCACTAAGATGATCATTTTTTCAGGACATTTTTCTGATTTTTAGAATTTTTGACAATATATTATTTTTTAGATTTTTCTCAGGATCAATAAGTATGTACAAAGGATGCCCCCAGACAAAATGGGCATCATGGATAGAAATTCTTTAGGTGCAAGACATTGATAGGATCATGGAGCTTCTCTCCCTCTGCTATAGACAGTAAATAAGCACCTGACCCTAAAGCTGCTGTAATGATGTAAGGTCCAAGCCAATTAGGTTCAAATTTTCCCTTTTGATCTCTATGCTGTTGATTCTTGGGATTTTCACGAAGGAAAATATCTCCCATTTGGAATTCTCTAGGGTGAACCTTTTTGTTAAAGGCTTTGGACATACGCTTTTGAAAAACCCTCATATGGTCAAATGATGCTTGACATTTTTCATCTAGAAGTTCTAACTCTTAAAGTCTCATGGCGGTAGTCTTCATCTATAACTAGACCTTTGAGGGAAGCTCTAAGTGAAGGAATCTCAACCTCCAAAGGTAACACTGCTTTAGCACCATATGTAAGGGAAAAATGAGTAGCCCCAATAGGAGTATGAATACTCATTCTATAGGCCCATAAAGTTGGATTTATCTGTAAGTGCCAATCTCTACCACTCTTACAAATTGTTCTATGTAAGATTTTAAGAATGTTTTTGTTTGATGCCTCTGCTTGACTATTTCCTTGCGGGAAGTAAATGGAGGACCAATGTTGTTTAATCTTAAATTTCTTGTAGAGTTGTTTAAGGTCCTTATTTTTGAACTAGCCTCCGTTGTCAGTGATAATCTCGGAAGGTACTCCATATCGATAGATGATATGGTTCCAAATGAATAGAGAGACTGTCTTTCCCGAGGCAACAAAAAGTGGGACAACTTCTACCCATTTAGTGAAGTAATCAGTAGCAGTGATAATAAACTTGTGTCCACCTGATGAGTTGGGATGAATCTGTCCAACAAGATCAAAGGCCCAGTGCTGAAATGACTAATGAGATATAGAAGGAATGAGCTCCTTTCCTAGAGCATGTATCAGGTTACCATGTTTCTGACACTTTTCACGTGACTTTGCAAAAGCTACTACGTCAATCTGCATCATAGGCCAATATTAGCCCGCCCTAAGCAACCTTCGGGACATGGCAAGGCCATTGGAGTGTCCCCCATAGATGCCCTCGTGGATGTCAACTAATGCTTGGTCGGATTCTTCCTTTTCTAAGCATCTAAGAAGTGTTCCATCTAAATGCCTCCTATACAAATCACCAGAGATGAGGGAATGGTGTGAGGCATTTCGGGTAATGTTTCTGCATTTTGACCGGTTAAAGGTTTAAGGTATAATTCCTTCATGAAGGTATGAGTAAATGGCACCATAACGAGATGACTCATGACCAACAAGGGTACAAATGACATGGCTTTCTTGGGAGTCATAGATAGGGTGATGTAGCTCTTCCACCAGGAATTCAAATCTGGATTCATGTTTCCCTAACTGAAGGAGTGAAGAAAGTGTAGTCATAGCATCAGCTGCTTTGTTTTATGCTCTAGGGATTTTATGAAACGTGACAAATGTGAAGTACCATTTCAAGGAATCAACCATTTGCTTGTAAGGTACCAGTTTCTCATGTTTTGTTTAATATTCATTATTAACTTGGTTGATTATTAGCTGTGAATCCCCATAGATGTGTAACTCTGTGATTCTCCATTCTATGGCCATCTTAAGTCCATTTGTTAAAGCTTCATATTCAGAAATGTTGTTTGTACATGGGAATAATAACTTGTAAGACTTAGGAATCATGTACCCATGAGGATAAACAAACAACATTTTTAATATTTTCACTGAAGATCTATCTTGAAATTAGCTAGGGAGACGATCAAGTACCTCATCCTTAGGCACCTCATAGAGGTTTTCACCCTTGGATACGCCATTTATTTTTAGTTTTTTCAGTTCTGACACTGCCACATAGTGGTTTTCACCATCATAACTCCTATTCTTTTGATTTTATTTTCTTTTTATTTTGTGACTAAGGTACTTGATGTCTGGTTCTATCATGCTGGTAGCCGATTCACTGGTTGAAGAGACTATGAGTTCAATGGTATTTAGGTAACGGGCTATCTCATAATCATTCTGAAATGTTAAGAGATCAGGTTCTTGATAGCGTTGGGACCAACCAACAAGGTCAGGATGAACAAGAGGCAAGTCAATGACTGGTTCAAGGTTATAAATGTGGATGATATTATCACTGGTGACCAAAGAGTCAGAGTCCATCCAGTATCCTTCTAAGCTACCCGAATTGGGGTTCGTCCTAACAAGTGAAAAATTGGCCACTAAGGCAACACGTGGGTTCAAATCCTCTAATCTTACATGTGACTCGTCAGCTACCTCAGGTTGAAAACTATAAGTGTGGATGACATCAACATCCATGTCCACTATGGAAGGCTCTACGAAGGAGTCCCATTCACACTCATATGAAATTGTGTCTGAACTGCGACTAGGATGCTTACACCATGAAGGTTTGGGACATCTTGATGAGGAATGTCTAGTGTCATCAAGAGTAGCACCTTCTCTTTCCATTAAATGAACAAGATTATTTTGTTGACGTTCTCTGAAAGGATCTTCTGTATCTGATTCTTGTTCTAAAGTTGCAACCGACGCATGAGTGACCAGAATATCTGAATCTCTCTGGAGGAGTTTAGTGGAAGGGACCCAATCTTCACACATGTCTTTCTGATTTGTCAAACTAGGTACGTATTCTGGTTCATCTTCACTATCCGACTTATTAAGGATAGGAGTACTGCGCTTCTTATGATTCATAAAGCCTAGGCCAACCGACTTCTTAGACTTGCCTCCAAAAAGAGCATGATCAAGAGGTTCAACTCTAGCATCCAATCTGTGATTAAGAGGGCCATGTCTGGGATAGCCCATCTGTCTGAAAAAAGTATACCCTTGTCTGTAAGCCTTAGGAGAGGGAGAGAAGTTCTCATTGTGCATATATTTCTCTTCTTTATAGATCCAGTCTCTAATAAATGTCTCTTCTTTCTCATCTTGAATAGGCACCGAGGATTCTACAAACGTGCCAAATAAAGTCATAGCTAAAGAGGAAGGTTTATTTTCTTGTGAAGGCTTACCATAAGACCTAGGCGAAACTGGTAGTGTTGTGAGGGAGTTGAGTTGATACCCCCCATGCCAAGGTCTATTGACTTGAGCTTGTCTTTACATTCAGCTAAGGTTGCATCAAAATCTTCTGCTTCTCTATTGAGGGGAACATGAGTTCCTGTTGAAATTGAATTAACAGATAAAGTGTTATCCCTAGGTATACAAATCTCTATTTCATTGTAGGGGAACTTAACACATTGATGATAGGTAGACGAAACCACTTGCATATCATGAATCCATGGTCTATCAAGTAAGATATTATATGCAAGGGGACCAACACCAACTATTTGAAATAAAATATCTTTTTCAACAGGGCCAATCCTAACAGGAAGGATGACCAACCCCTTTGAACTTCTATCTACCTCATCATAGGATTTGATGGTGATCCTTTTCCTGGCATCTATGACATTTTTAGAATAACCCAACTATTTCAAAAGACTAAAGGAACAAATATTAAGCCCAACACCCCCATCTATCAACATGCTCCTAACATGGGTTATGTGGATCATGACCTCAATATGAAGAGAAAGATTGTGTGGGTGGCTCAAATCTTTATCATCATCCTCTGAAAAGGTAAGGTAATGAGGGATAGCAATGTGGTTAACCATGTTCTGGAATTGATCGACATCTAAGTTGTTGGGTACATTTTCTGTGTGCAAAGCATCCTCAAGGACTTTCTTGTGTCTCGGGGACAACTCTAAGAGCTCAAAGATTGAAATATGAGCTAGGGTTCTTTGTAACTGATCAACAAGACTATACCTTGACTTAGGATTAACTATTGGTTTCGAGGTGATATTCTTGGATTCCACTTGCTTAGGTTTACTTGATTGACTCAAATTGGGTCCTCTAATGACAACTAGACCATGACTTTGTGTGACAACATTGAGGGCTTGCGATGACACTCTAGAGTTGGGACCCCTTAGCACCACGACGGGTTCTTCATCAAAGAGAGGAGGAGAGTCCACGTCTAGATCATAACCATAGGGATTTTTACCCCTCATAATATTGCTATTTTCTTCTACAAATTCAAGCATGTTGATAGTATTCTCTGCATCTGTGTAAGTGTAATTGAACTCAGCCTTGCCATTCTTAGCTTTAGAGGTTTCCCCTTTTTCATACTTGGGAAATGGTTCTTTGAATGCCTTATGATCAGCGTTGGTGTTCAATCCATCTATCTTAAGTTTTCCATTGTCAATGAGATCTTCAATAAGATGCTTGAGTTTGTAGCAGTTTTCAATGTCATGTCCAATACCATTGTGAAACTTGCAAAAGGCCTTCTCATCCCACCAATGTGGCTTAACATCTGGTATATAATGTTTCACAAGATCTTGAGGATGTGTAAGGTTGTTTGCAATAAGTGTTTTCAAGACATTCTCATATGAATCACCAAGCTTTGAAAATTGACGTCTTTCTTTCTTAGGCCTATCTTGGTATCTCGGCTTGCTCTCTTGTTGATTATATGTATTGAGCTTCATGGCTTGAACAACACTAGACAAGTGGATCACAGTTTGATCTTTTGGTTTAGAGAAGTCCACAACTCCATCATTGACCACTTGTTTGTTCCTATTCCAGTGTGAATTCTTCCCTTTATCCTTGTTAGAGTTGTTTTTATTTTGACCATTGTTGTTGTTGTTTCCATGTTTGGTAAAAATTCCTTGTTCTTTCAAAACATCCTCAATCCTACATGCGGTTTCAACCATGGTGTCAAAATAATCAAAAACCATCTTCCTAACTTCATACCGCATTTCAGAAACCAAGTTGCTAACAAGGATATCAATCTTTTCATTTCCAGGAATGGTCCTAGGGTAGCGAGAGCATTGTCACCTCCATCTTTGCAATAAAGTGACAAAGGATTCCCCTTGGTTTTGCTTTAAATTACATAAGTCCAACATGGTGATAGATCTTGAAAGGTTGTATGCAAAGTGTTGAACAAATCTATGGACAAGCTCTTTGAAAGTCTTAACGAGAGGAGTTATGTTAGTGAACCATTCCATCGCTTGACCCTTAAGACTCCTTGGGAACAATCTCATGAGGTACAAGTCATCTTTATGGAACTCAAAACTTGTGGTATAAAATTGGCGCACGTGATCATGTGGATCTCCATTTCCATCATATTTGTCATATTGAGGGATCTCAATATTTCTAGGGAAGTCTTTCATGTTAACACTTTTGTCAAAAGAATTAGGACAAATTGAATCCAGTGAGAATGAATTCTTGGGTGCTAACATCTTTTCCATCAAGCTCTTAAGTTTTTTGATCTCCTCTTCTTGAGATGGCCCTTGCTTCTTAATATTTTTGTCTACATCAAAGTCGTAAGGGACTCTAGCACCCTTGTTGATTAAACTCTCTAGGAACTTGTCTTTGTTTGCCTCTAAATATTTCTCCACATAATGCTAGAAAAGTGGTTCTTTTTTCATTTTCATAAAGTCTTGGGAGGTGAGGTCAAAACTCAAGCTACTACCTCCATATTGTGAACTATGATGAGCATGTTGCAAAGGTTTTTTTGAGTTCCTAGGAGGTGTTGGTCTCCTATAATGATCATGTCTAGAAGCCCTTCTTCCTCTAGGGCTAGGAGAGCAAGATGGAATTCTTGAATGTCTTCCACTTCGTGGAGTCTTAGGAGGAGTGGATGGAGGAGATTTTTTTCCACCACTAACACGCATGTTGTTGAATTGATCATTAAGTTGCTGAGCCAAGAGCCTATCTTGCTCCTCCTGGAAGGATTTATTTTCCATTTCCACCAAAGTTTTTATCTCCAACTCTAGGAGTCTAAATTTATCTTCCTTTTCATCTTGTTCATCTAGGAAGGATTTCTTTTCATGCTCAATCCTCCTAAGTATTTCACTCATGTATCTTGAATATGTCTTGAGCGGTGAACTTGGTCTTGAATTTCTAAACAAGATGTTGGTATAGGTTGCATTGACATGAGTGTCATAAATTTCATCTCCTTGGTTCTCATGTTGTGATAACTCATCTTGATAAGCTTTCCTCTTACCTCTCTCAGCTCTTTGGTGTGCATCTAGATATCTAGTTGAGATAAGGGGTGAGACTGGTCGACTGTTATGAGAGGAACCACCAAATAAAATAGCATCTCTATGCTTCACAAATATGTCTGCAAGATGTTTATCCATGTCTCCCATCTCTCTTTGAGTCATTGTGTAACTCATATCCATATCTGAGTGATAAGATGCTAAGGGTGTACCCAACTCACTAAGGAAACTCTTGGAATCAAACCACACTTCCGAGTTGTTCCTAGGCGATTATCAAATATGGGTTCTTTTCCCTTACATTTTTAGCGAGTTGAACTAAGGGTAATTGGTTAAAGACCACTTGAGGTCATTTTCCTTGATTTACTTGATATATTGTTGTAACTGGCATGAAATAAAAGGTACTAGCTGATAGGATGACCCTAAGAAATGTTGGTACCAAAATAGGATAGTAAAGGCATTAACTTGTCCAAAAAGAGGTGATAAGATAGAATTTTGCAAGAGGTATAAATCAACACTACCACAGAGGTGCCCAATAAATGGGTGAATATCCTAACACATATGGATCAGGAGGATGATTTACCCAAGTTATATTGATTGAAATTGAATTTGTATGAAAGTGAATGGACAAGAGACTACCAAAACTCTCCAAGTGTGTTATCAAAGAATATAAAGGTTTATCTTTTCAACAAGGATGGTTTCTAGCTTACCAACTCCGAACAAGGTCACTTGTGAAATCAAAGGTTACTAGTTCAAGAGGTCAAAATGAAAGAATATAAAGTGTAAACAAGCTTATAACAGTGGGGTAAGTGTCCTAATCTAACCCGGATCGACCAAGGAAGACTGGAAATGAAAGGATAGAAAATTGAGCAAGTTGTAAAAGGTTGGTTTTTCGACTCGGGAACTCAGTTTTTGTTCGTTTTAATTAACCAACTAGATGCATTAATAATTTTTTATCATTAATCAGGCACACAAGAAAAAATCAAGAAGTTCAAGCAAACAATTGTCTCCAAACAATGAGCAAGGGACAAAGCAACATTGCACATGAACAAGAATAGTGTTGTAGTATTTCTACTCCCTAAAGATTTTAGTTGTGTATGTTCTCAAAATGTTTTTCAATCACGCACATAGTCCTAGAAAAGAAAAAGTTGGTTTCACTATGGTTCATAGTAATGGTCAAATTTGCAACTTTTGCAATCTCAAGTGGGTGAAATCCAATCCTGGCGCACCGAGGTTTTGACACAGTCTGAGAATTTAATCAATCAGGAGCTGCTGAGGAGATTTGACAACCCAACAAGAGACCACACCTGTGGAGATTTATTCCACAAGGAAATTTATATAGCAGTTGTTGCTACCATGGTAGAAATGGCTATTACTGCTTGAGGTTCCATCCACATGGTTTACCCAATAAAGGGAGTGTCCACTATGGTTAACCCTCTCTAACAAGGAAGACTCACAATATGGACCACATGGGGACTTAGTTCAGATTCAAGGGTTCCAAGTTTCTGATTCTCCCAAAAGGTAAAAGAGAATAATCCTCTAGCCTCTTCACCTCACCTAGACATAGAAAACAAGATTAATTGACCCACTAATTTGAAATCACCTCACCCAAGGTTCGTATATCAACAACAATGACCACCAATCTCAAGAGAGAAATTACCATCAAAAGTTGAAGACCAAACCAAGTGAGATAATAACAAATCCTTCCCTACCTACAAGGGGATCTATCGTCAAGAAGAGCTTCGCATGTAAGACAAGTGAATGAAGCCCACTCTCTCAAGATCACCACAAATAGTGCTCATAGGGCCTAATTACTATGTGAAACATATATGCAAGAAAGCAAATCTAGGTTCATTCTTTTAGAACAAAAATTGGAAATGTGATCTATGAAAGCAAGAAAAACTCAAGCTAAACACATGAGAGGTTCATTTTTATTTCCAAAATCTAAATGTTATAGAGATGCAACAAAATAACTCAAGTCCAAAACAATGCGCTTAGTATATTTTACCTTATTATTTCTTTTGTTGAGCTTTTCCGCGAAAGCAAGCCACGAACTCTCCAACAAGCAAGACAAACAAACAAGTGAACACGATATGCAATGTATATTCAACTTATGCAAACCCTAGGATTAGATCTGAAAATAAATTTTTAGGAGCAATAATAACCAAAAAATAATCTAAATGACAACTCGCATCATGCATTGAACCATGTGAAAAATAAGTGCAAGCTAATCATTAAATGCCCTTTTTTAATTTTGATTTTTGACCTAGTCAACAAGATTGGACCTATATGACATGAATTCAGATCCCAAACCATAAATGCAAAAAATAGACCCCTATTAAAAAATAGAGATCTTTCCAAAAATGTCAGACTTTTAAAAAGATCTTTTCATTTGTGCCCTAGGGAGCCATTTTTCCAAAATAGACTAGTTTTCATAAATTGACCAAATGAGCTATGATATTGCATCCAAATTTAAAACACAAAGAAAGGACCCCCTGTAGAATTTAAAGATCTTTCTGAAAATGTAAAAAATTCTAAAAAATATGTTGATTTGCACTGAAAATTATTTTTTTTATCAAAAATAAAGAAAAAATTATAAAAACTCAAAATACCTCAGAAAATTCTAAATTTTTTACTGAAGCTTCTCGAATATGTCTCCAACTTGAAAAAAAAAATTAAAGACCAAAAATATAATTAGTTTGAGAGATATAATCAAATCTTTGAAAATCTAGGGTTTCCGTCTCCAAGCAAATCTGGACAAGGGGGTTAGCTCCAAAAATAACAAAAACCAACATGTAAAGATGGGTTGCCCCATGGTGGGTGCCAAAAATGTGTGCTAAAAAGGTGTCACACTTCTATGAATCATTGTATCTAAGATTGCTCAAGAATGAGATCTCGAATGGCGACTCATAGCTCTCTATTCATAGAGTGCAAGGGTTTGTAATGGAGGCCCCCAGATTAACCTAGTTTGTGCCCATGCAGGTACACCATAAAATGAGATATTCAAAGAGGAAAAGAAAGAGTGCTAGTCTCCATGATCATCAAGTATGCATGCAAATGAAAACTATTCTATATGATAACAATGTAAGAAAGGAAATTAATCTATATGATAACAATGCATGATTATTCTATGAAAGGAAATACAAATGCAAGATTAATCTATGAAAGGAAACATGAATCTAATCTAACAAGAAAGTGCAAAATTAATCTAAATGGATTTCCATGGGGCATGAAAGAAGAAGACACGAAGAGAGAAGTTGCAATATCCAAGCTCAAGTGCTCAAAATCTCCTCCAAAATTGCTCTCCAAACCTGCAACATAACAATAGCATGAAAAAGATCATTTTTTATTTATTATCAATTATTGATTATCCAAATGAGAAGGAGAGGTTTCTTTTTAAAGAGCAATGGACGGTAGAGATTAAGAGGCAAAAAAGAAATGAGCAATGGTGGAGATTAAATCTTGGTTGATCCATGTGCTCATATCTTCAAAATGCAAAATCAAAGGCTATAATTTGAGGCAAAAAACCCACCACTTAGGAAGATGTGTAGAGAAAGGAACTTTATTTATTTTTATTTAATTTATTTCCTTTTTCAACAAAGAGGGATTTGAGTGGGGGTTTTATTTAATTAAAAGAGGGATTTTCTTTTAATTAAATAAGATTATTTAATTTAATTAAAAGGGATATTTTAATTAAATGAGATAATATTATTTAATTAAGAGAGATTTTAATTAAATAAGATAAGATTATTTAATAAAAAAGGAATTTTAATTAAATAAGATTATTTTATTTAATAAAAAGGAATTGTTTTCTTTTAATTAAATAAAATAATTGATGAAATGATCAAACCTTAGGGAATATTAAAATAATTGAATTAATTACGATTTGATCAAGGAAATTGATTTGAATTGAAAATGTTGCAAAACATTGATTCAGAAATTTGATAAATTGATAAATGGGGGCCCATAGTCCAGGCAACCATTTTAGGGTGCATACAAGACCAACTTTATATCAGATAAATGAATACATAAGCAAATTAGGTGATAACATGAGCAATGTAATGTGGGGATACTTCAAAGACTTTCAAGATAGAATGCATTAGAGGTATATGATACCTCCACACATTGTGGAGAAGTACATAGACACAATTTATTTTCTAGTTGATACTGACACTTGTAAGATACAAGCGGTAGATCCTTGAATTTTATGGATACCTGAGATGAGATATGAGATTGATGAATATTTGTTAACCCTAAACATTGAATCTTTATTAAAGCTACTGGTTAACAAAGAAAAAAAGAGGTATGATACTTTTGAGGAAGCATATGAGAGAATTACTCTACAACTCAAAAAGCCAAGAATGGAAAATAAAGCACAAAAGATCATTAGTCAATTGGAAGAGAAATTTGGTATAGGTGAAGGTAGAAGTTTAACAAGTGAGAAATAGAAGAGCATTCCTGATTCTTATGCTAAAAGGAAAAGGAAGTCAATAGGAACTCAAAGTAGGATTCCTGAACTACCATCGGTAGAAGAGTCTGGAATAGAGAAGAATGATGAAGGAAAAACTTCTAATCCTATGCCACCCGAGGCATCACAACCTGTTAAGACTAGGACTTATTTGTAGATAAATATTAGAGGATATTCAAAAGCCTCTCCTAGCAAGAAAAATAAGAAAAATGAAGAAGACAGAGAGAAATGATTCTGAGAAGGAAATCAGAGACATGGGGAAGTCTGGAAAGACAACATTAATCATTCCTAAGAGCGCAATTGAAATTTCTAAGGTAATTAAAGAACATGGAATGATAGGTAATATCAGTAACTTTAAATCCTCAAAGCTATCTAAAGAGGAAAAGAGAACTATTGAAGATGCTATTGTATTTCACTTTCATAAATTCATCAGAACACCAAATCAAATCAACAGTCATATTACTGATGAACTATATGAAGCAGTCAAATTCATATGGGAGTCAAAACTTGAAATTAAAAAGGAGGTAAGAGAGAGGATACTTACCTACACAGTGACTCATTTGACTGTAAAGGAAATAAATGAATCAACAAAGAACACTCTCCACCCCGATCTAAATCATTCTCATCCTCTGATGCTTCCCATGCATCTCCATCCCCTCCAAAAACCCTACCATTGGTCTTCCCACTCCCACTCCTACTTAAGAAGATAGAATATAGATGAGTAATATCCAATCAATAATAAATAAAAGTAAACTAATCAAGAGAGTATAGATATTGTTACATCAAAAGGTTGAATCCACCAAACAAACCATTTCAAGAAGACATGAGATCCGAAAAATAGATTTGCATAAAAATAATTTCCTCCAAGTTCAAGATTCATAAAATTGTAGTCACCAATGAGAATTGAGCTCAGAACTGACAAAAGAGATAACAAATTTTTGGGAGGGAAATAAATCCACCAGTGAAGAAGTCAATGAAACAACCCAAGGATACTCTACATCAAACGGATTCAAATATAGAAGGGATAATAAAAATGGTAGGGAACCTTAAAAAAGGGATCCACAAAAGAGGCCATCAAATTATAAAGGCTCAACTAAAAATAACAAAAACCCCTAACTCAACACCAAGCGGGATATAAACCACAACAGCTCCATCAACCTCAATTGCAACAAGTGATCTATTCCTAATAACTGACATGAACCTTTCTCTATCAAGACTCTTCAACCAAGCACTTCAAAATCCATATTTGTAAAATATGAGAAACTTCTATAGATATTAGTATTGAATATCAGATATGATATTGCTGTTAGTGAATACTAATATGCAAGACACTTTGATACTTATAAATTTCTATACTTTGGTGTCTTTAGATGATCGAATGATATTGTTTATATATCATATTGGGTAGTCATGGCTTGATGAATCGTGACTCATTAATGATTTATGACCTATCAAGTCGTGACTGTCCAATTCATTGTCAATGTTCACACCATTTCACTTAGTAACTATCGGTTATCATTAACTGATATTTGGTGATTTGTAATGGTCGATAACTATCGACTTAGTAATACTGATAACTATCAGTAAAGGTAGATAGTAGTCGACACTCATAAAACTGATACTCATCGGCATTTAACATTTGTTGTTTATTTATTAATAAGCCAATATCATCGGTATTTGATAGATCATTTTAAATATATATAATAATATAAATGTATATATTAATGTGTATGTAATGGAAATTACATACACATTAATATGTACATATTAATAGATAATTTAAATATATTAAAATATATATGTATATATTAATGTGTATGTAATAGTAATTACATATATATATATGTGTGTGTGTATATATATATATATATATATATGTATGTATGTATTCTTTATATATTCAGATTAATTATCTGAATGATTCTATCAATTTCCAACACTCCCTCTTAGCTAGGGAAGATAATTTACCATATATCACTTTACTTGTGATATCATGTAATATGAGTAATCATCATATAGATGATAACTGTTTTGCACACCACCTTAACTCGTGAAGTGATGAATCACCTTAATTGTGATACCCAATTTTACATATTACCTTAGATCTTAATATGAGGAATCACCTTAGATCGTGATACCTAGTTTTCACATCACCTTAGATCATGTTGTGAGGAATCACCTTAGAACATGATACCTAATTTTCATATCACCTTAGATCGCGATACAAGGATATAGTAATTTGAGAACATTACATTCCTCTTACATATAACCCTATTATGGTATGTGCACTGACATATCAAAAGTCTACCATAACGAATCTCCATTACAAGATCGTCACCTTGTAACATAAAATACAAGTGTTCATTGCCTAAGGAGTTGTCACCTCCCAAAAATGTACACAGGATGGACGAGACCATAAAACATCTTTATTATATTAATACAAATCAAATATTACATTATAACCATACCAAGATTTTTCCCAAAATGATCAACTTTCACCTTGGGAAGTGCTTTGGTAAGAATATCTACAATTTGATCTCCTGTACTAATATATTCCAACTGAATTACTTTCTTTTCAACCATATCTCAGAAATAGTGATAAGGAATCTCAAGTTTCTCAACATGCTTGGATCTATCATGAAACACTGGATTCACTGATAACTTAATACAACTTTGGTTATCACAATGGATAGTAGTTGGTTTTAATGGTTTACCAAATAACCCAACAAGTAGTTTTCTGAGCTATACTGCTTCTCTAGAAACCATCAAAGATGCAATGTATTCAGCCTCTATAGAACTTTGAGCCACTCAAGATTATTTTCTGCTAATCCATGATACCATAGTTGATCCCAAACTGAAACAACATCCCGAGGTTCTTTTATGATTGGTCACACTTCCATCCCACTATGAGTCAGTGAATCCATGAATGTCTTTTCATATTTAAGTCCATAGTTTAGAGTACCCTGAAGATACCTCATTATATATTTTGCAGCAACTAGATGAATCTCTTTAGGTTCACACATGAATTGACTTAAGGCATTAATTGCGAAGCAAATACTTGGTATGGTATTTACCAAGTACATCAAGGAACCTATTATCTTCCTATATAGAGTAGGGTTTGTTGGTCGAGATTCTATTGCTTCTTCTTTTAGCTTACGATTTTTTTTTCCATGGGTGATGACATTGGTCTACAGTTTAAAATACCAAATCTCTTCAATATGTCAAGAGTGTATTTTCCTTGATTCAGGATGATACTATCTGATTTCTACCAGACTTCTAAACCAATAAAGTAGTGTAATAGACCTAAGTATTTCATATCAAATTCTTTGGCTAGATCCTTCTTGCATTGGTGAATGAGGTGATCCTCTCCTGTAATCAATAAATCATCAAAATACAAATTTAATATCAGCATATCACGTTTGCTTTGTTTGAAGTAGATATTTGGGTCAACATCATTTTTGGAAAATCCTAACTTCATAAGATAATTATCAATCCTCTCATACCAGGCTCTAGGAGCCTGTTTAAGTCCATATAAGGCTTTCTTTAGTTTGCACACATGAGCTTTGGAATTGTGAATTTCAAACCCTTAAGGTTGCTCTAGGTATACTTCTTCTTCAATGGTTCCATTTAAGAAGGAAGTCTTTACATCCATCCGATGCACTTTCCATCCTTTAGCAGCTGCAATGGCTAGGACTGCTCAAATTGAAGTGTATTGGGAAACAAATTTTTTTTTTTCTTCACAGTCAATTCCTTCCTTTTGTGAAAAGCCTCTAGCTACAAACCTTGATTTTTACTTCTCTATAATGCCATATACAACATGTTTGATCTTGAAAAACCATTTAGAGGTGACCACTGATTTCTCTTTGGGCCTAGGCACAATGTCCCATACATTCTTCTTTATAATAGAATGATATTCCTCTATCATGATATCTTTCCATACTTGTTGTTGAATAGCATCTGGGACATTTGCAGGTTCTGATTTTGAGAGTTCACTCATTAGGGATACATAACTAGATAATCTTGAGGGTCTTTTACTTTCCTTGAATGTCCCTGAAGGAGCTCCATAAGACTTTGCTTCTTCTATTATCTTAGTGGTCCAGAGAGGTCTCTTTTTGGGATTTTCTAATGTTGAGGGTTGTTCCTCATTTTCTTCTTCCTTAGAATACTCCCTTTGAATCTCAGGTGTAAATTTCTCTTCTGGAGAGATATGTGTTTCTAGTTATAAGGAATCTCTAGCTCTAGAGAATGCTATGTTTTCCTCAAAAATTACATCCCTTCTTAGTTCAATCTTATTTTGACTAGGTATATATACTCGGTATTCTTTTGAGGTTTCACTATATCCTACAAAAATACCTTTCTTTCTAGATAGTTCTAACTTTTTTCTATTTTCTTTGGGTATATGTATGTATATTGGACAAAAAAATATTTGTAAGTTGCTGATGTCTGGTTTTGTCCCTGAGAAAGCTTCTTCAGGAGTTTTAATATCAATTTGGGAGTGTGGACATCTGTTTTGAATATGTACTATAGTATTTGATGCTTCTACCCAAAGAGAAGTGTCAAGGTTTTGATCAAGAAGCGTTGCCTTGGTAGCTTCAACAATTGTTCTATTTTCCTTTCAGCAACCCCATTCTATTGAGGGTTATAAGGAACAGTGTAGTGCCTCTTAATCCTGACATTTTGGCAAAATTTCTTAAAGATGTATGATGTATATTCTTTACCGTTATCTGTCCTTAGGGTCTTGATTTTCTTTCCAGAAAACTTATCAGTAAGTGATTTGAAGTCTTTGAACATTTTCAGAATCTCGTCAGATTCTTTATGTTTAAGAAAATATATCCAGGTCTTCCTTGAGAAATCATCAACAAAGATTACATAGTATTTACATCCTCCTATTGATGGAAACAACATTGGTCCACATATGTCTGAATGAAATAATTCTAATACATTGTTTGTTTTACAAGAACTATTTTGAAATGCCCCTTTGGTTTTTTTACCTAAAACACAACCTTTGCATGCCCTAGGGTGGTACTGTTTAAATTTTGGTCATCCAGTGACTAAATTTTCCATAGAAGATAGGGCTTTGTAGTTTAAGTGTCCTAGTATTCTATGCCATATCTCATTTTTGTTAGTGATTTCATTAAGTAAGACTTGATTTGTTTCTGTACATAATTCATATAGATAATCTTGCCTTCTACCTATGGTTTGTGCTTTCTAGATAGTAGAGTTCTTTGGAAAAGCCTTTACTTTACCATCCATAAAGGTTACTCTATATCCATTATCTTCTAGTGCAAATATAGATATTAGGTTCCTCTTGATATGGTACAAATAGTATTTCAGTAAGTTGAATGGAAATACCAGTCTTCAGTTTGATAGTGCATGTCCCTACACCTTTTACTGGATAAGTCGAGTCATCTCCAATAGTTACTTCCTCATCAAATTATTCTACCATAGAGTCTAGCAATTCTCTGAATCCTGTAACATGTCTTGAGGAACCACTGTCGAAAACCCAGGTGCTTTTATTTGAGACTTGGTTTGAAAGTGTAGAGTAGAACACAAACTTCTCATTTTTAGGATCTTCCTTAGTTTTCTTCTTTATTTAGGTGAATGAAGCCTGATGCTTTTTATATGGACAATTTATTACATAATGTCCATATTTATCACATCTGAAATACTGCACTTTTGACATATCTCTTTTATTGTTTTCATGATTAAATTTCCTTTTTTTGAAGTGTCTTTTCTTCTTCTTGTGGGTATCCACATTTAGTACATGAAGATCTTCATCAATGGTTTTCTTCTTTAGTCCTTTCTTGTCTAGCCTTGATTCCTTTTGTAGGCAATCTATTCTTAGTCGGTCAATTTTTGGAAATTTAGACTTAGCACTTATGCCAGAGACAAATGTCTCCCAAGATTCAGGCAGACCATCTAATGCGATCAATGATAATTCTTTACCATCAATTTCATAGCCAAGTGTTCATAATTAATTTCTTAGAGCTGAGACTCTCATAAAATATGAATTTATTTTCTCACATTTGTTCATGCTTATGTGATTTATCTCCCTCTTCAAGGCTAATTTCTTGCTTGCATTAATTGTTTCATAAGTTTTCTCTAGTGCTTTGTGTAGACGTCCAAAATCGTCCTTATATTAATTTAATTAATATTCCCATAACATTATAGTTAATTTTAATTAATTATATTTGTTATATTCTTCTATCTATTTAATTAAATTTATTTAATTAAA
>MU225707.1:131536-155952 GCA_018584345.1 Thuja plicata | reverse complement strand
CTTCTTTATTCTTATTTCCAATAGATTGATTCATTTGTGCATTGATCCTTTTTGGGTTGATCAATTTGGATCCTTCATTTGTGCATTTGAGAATAAAGGGGAATGTCTTATTTATCCCTCCACTCTAGACATTAAATGTAAGGTGATAAGTGATTGGAGTATCAAAACACTCTTATTCTATTAACATCAATTTTCTCCTTTACATTAACATTTGCTGTTTATTTATTAATAAAATGATATAATCGGTATTTAATAGATAATTTCAAATATATATAATAATATATATGTATATATTAATGTGTATGTAATGGCAATTACATACACATTGATATGTACATATTAATAGATTGTTTATATATATATATATATATATATATATATATATATATATTATCTGAATGATGCTATCAATTTCCAACAGCATTCCATAGAAAGACTCCCAATGTAGGGAAGGAAGAAAGTGAACGACCAAACAAGATCACTTAAACCACACACATGACAAACTTGATTTGATTGGAGTAGAAACACCCCCATCATTAACTTAAACTTCTCCACTACATACAACAAAGTTACGAGCACCTCTAGCTGTAGGAATGGAATAAAAAGCTTCCATGTTTATAAACAAGACATAAAAAAACAAAGCCAAGTATTTCCATACATACATGAAAACTAGGGAGCACTCTAACTCAAGGCGAAGGGTAGTGGAAGCTCTCCAAAAAGGGGGTCATAGCCTGGTTCCCAAAAATGAATAAAGACATGACAGAATTGACAACATAACTATTGTCCTCACCTCCCCCCAAAAGCTCAACTTTGAAGTAGGGCAATAACAACAATATCCCTACCTCTAAACAAGGCAAAGTCATATCCATCTAAATCAGATTCACCTTCTTCCTCGATAGTACCCCCTACAACTCCTCCTCATGAAACCCTAGCACTGCACCTCCCACTACCACTCTATGTTGAGTTATGTCAACTATTTGTTGAAAAAGTAATCCACTTATATGTTTATTTGTTAAAATTTAACAATAAAATGTTGATTAGATATATTTGGAGTTCGTATTTTGTATACGTGGCGAGTTTAATGTCACCCATTTTTATACCTCTACCAATCTTTCTTATGTGCACCAAATACATATTTATTATAAATATATAGTTATATACATTACAAAACTTACAATAATACATGCAATTATAAGATACATTTAGTTAAATAAAACACTATAACTCTAGAAGAAATAAATTATTGATTGAATGAAAAATAGTTTTATTGTTTTGTTTCATATAAAATTATGATCATGAAAACTTACAATTTGCCTCAATCCATGAGTTTTCTACATTGATAAAGTATATTATATATAATATTTGTTCTTACCATAAAAATAATGTCTCTAAGGCATACTAAATATATAGAGCTTGTAATTATAAATTGTGAATAACTAAAACAAGCATTATTAGTTTTCTATGATTATTAAAATTTTTACATTTATCTAATTAAATCATCTCAATATTATTACCTTTGAGCTTTAGGATGACATTTGACATTCTAAGTCACTAACCAACTATCAATATCATGATTTGATGTATAAACGCTGATTCACCACACACTAGGTTCAAAGGAAACTATTGGCAAGTTCGCCTATAGGATGATTACCCATATTAACATTGAATCTTAAGCTAATAGAAATTGGTTTTAATTGCCATGGAGCTCTACATATGAGGTTTTAATTAACTAGATTTTAATTTGAAAAATTTGCTATCACACATTAAATGTGTTGAAATAAATATCCGATTCATCATCATCAAATATAATCTAAAACAATGATAATGGCAAAATTAACCTACAATTTAATTAAAAGAAAACCTTAATAAATTATCTTGATAGCTAAACTCCTACCACTATATAAGGCACTTTGATTACTTTAGCCAGTTGTTTTCGGATGATAATTGCACTTTGATTACTTCCTTCTTTATCATAATAATATTCCTCCACTGATCTAAAAATGTGAACACGTCAATGAGGGTGACATCCCACTGCTTGAACATGTCCCTTACCTACTATTCTAAGGGGCAGTCGAGAGAGAAAAGGTTGGGTTGGTGCTACCTCTCGAATCATAGCAGTTTTATAGTAAAAACATGAACATACGTTTTAAGCAATTAATTTAGTTTATACTCTTTTTATTTAAAAAGTATGTGGCTGTAAAAATTCTCCCATTGTCTTATCCTTTTTCCATCATCATTGCGGATATTTGCATTTCTTCAATGTCGAACACAAAGATATCTTGTATCAGACGACACCTTTTCAGTTTCTTTCATGACTATACATGTCACCTAATCTAAGCCACATATTTCATTGCAGTAACCCTTTTTTCAAGGGAGTTTTGGTTCATGTTTTTACTTAATGGTGTTGAAATTAGAATAGTCAGATTTACTCAAGTTTACAAGCTCATTCTTTTTATATTGTTATACGACAAGATGAGAATTTTTTTAATAATAGATCAAATAATTTAGGTCACTACGTGGTGAGCCTTATGAATTAAAAATACCTTATGCAGAATCATGATAGGATCTTGAATCCCAACTCCCTAATTATTTTAAATTAAACTCATTTACTTAGTCAATTATGGGCAACCTAAAATAATTTCAATTTTATCTCAAAATATTTCCTAGTTGTTATTATTTTTTAAATTAATTAACTAGCACATGATTTATTAGATTCATAAATTGATTACTTATACTTGTGACAAAATTAGGATTTATTGTTATTGAACTTGTTCTAATGAATCTTATACGTCACTGATGGAATAGATACAATGAATACAACCACAAAGAGAAATGGTGCACAAATATAAAATCCCCCATCCTTCTTTCCATGAGATTATATTAAAGGAATTCACCTTAGACATATAAATTTATAAGATATCTAGCAAAGGCAAACCTAGAAGGAGATAAAACTTTTGACGTCCAATGAATGGCTTAATTAGAGTTGGTGTCACCTACTACATTCCTAGTGTCACATTAGTTTCCTAAGCTAGTATTGGTCAATCCTCATATTTATGATAAGAAATAGAGGAAGGAATTTGTACTTGCAAGCTAGGTCATACAAGCTCTCATAATTATGATAATAAATAGAGGAATTAGGTGTTTGGACTCACAAGCTAGACCATACAAGATATCAACTAAAATTCAATTGATAGATACTTAAGGCTTCCCTTGAATACGCTATATGATGAATTAACATCAATGAGACATTAAAATTTTAGGAAAGAAAATTTATACTTGTAAAAAATTTAAAGAAAATCCATCTAAGAATCTCACTACTCTTTTAAGAATTTTTTTGGCTTACCCATTATTAGGGTTTTTTAACCATCAACATTCTTCTTCATCATCTACATTATGGACTTGAAAAGAATAGATTGTTAGCCCTTATCAATACTACAATGCACAAGTGATTCATAGTTGTGTTAGATTCATCTAGATTATTTAGTTGTGTTAGATTCATCTAGATTATTTTCTTTCCATGAAAGCCTTTTAGGCTTGTAATATTCATGAAGATTCTATTTACTACAATCCAATTAAGTATACGATCACTATTACCAATTAATGATAAAAAGAGTGCTAGAGTCATTATAACCATGTGAAGGATACATTTATATTTATAATTATGGTGTTCCTAAAAATTATTATGCAAAAGAATTATTCCTAGAGGAAAACCAAAAGATGGGAAATCAAGAAGTTAGTTCGTTTAATTTAAGACCTTCTCCTACATCAAATTCGGTGCTTTCAACGAAACACAATATAAGCTCCCTAAATACTCAAGTTGTATGTTAATTATATTAGATATTGGTAAATATATTTTAAATATTTTGAAAAAAATTCTCCATTCCTCATTGAGATTGAACTTTACTCATGTTTAAAGATGAAACATACTAGGGCTTTACTCATGTTCAAAGATGAAACAAACTAACACAATTAAAAAAGCAACAGTGATCTTCAACATGAATTTATATTAGGCTAGAAATAAGTTTGATTCTATTAAAAAGATTGGGCCATTGATTATCTCATTCTTCATCCACGAGAAAATATCAAGACTTCAAGAATTACACCAGCATCACAATCCCTTTGGTCAAACAGTATCACATCAACATAATCCCCAACAATATGAGGAGTACTTCTCTCATTACTTCTTTGAGCGTCGTAGATTTTCCTTTTATTTTGTTTGTATACTCGAATTTCTTTTTTCAGGCCAAGTGACTCAAAGTATAGGGGATTCCTAATGCCAAAGGAATCAAAGTATAGACGATTCTTTATACGCAATATTAAAAAAATTTGTTAGGCTAAAGGTTTAAATATGATATAACATAATGTGGAGTTTCATTGAGAGAACTCGGTGTGCATGCAAACCTTCCCTTAATGCATTTGATCGATCCTCTCTAAAGAATTCATGTGTGAATGTGATGCAATAATATTTTAACTAAGCTTTAAGAAATCACTGTACATAAACATTGACCACTGTATGTAAACATCGAGAAGATGGTAGAAACATCGTAAATAGCTTTATATCTTTCATTCGCATTGTGAGATAAAAACATTATGCTAATAGCTAAGTCGTACATGTTTATATCATCGACTGATGAAGTAAACACACTATAATAATCTTTAACGTAAATCTTACAAACAAATAATTTAATGTCTATTAAAACGCAGCTGCTCAAAATTCTGCCACACAATTTATGTTTTTTTACCTTCAAAAGAAACTCAATTGTAACATACTAGCATTAATACTATCATTCTAACGGCATTTCATTCACTCTAACATGCTAGCATTAGTTCTTATAAAGAACAAAATCACATTCCACACATTTGACCATAGACTTAATCATGAATGGTTTAAATTTATCCAACCATATAATTCTAGATAATCAAATTTAATGATCAATTACATATACATAATTTAGAGATATTTTCATCGTAGAGAACTCGCAACTTGAGAGTACACGATTTTCTTTGTGTGGATAAGAAGGGTTTGAAAAAAATAAGCAGTCTATCGTGATAAATGAGAGTTCTTGTTATTATTATTATTATTTATCCTGTTATCATCATTTTTCGGACTCCACCTAATATTCTATGAACTGTTTATCATTTATGTCGCATCCCCACTGATATTTAATGAAGTGTCCATCGTTTACGAGGCCTGCAAATTCATCTAGACCATTGAATTTAGACCCGCGGTGAAGACATATTTGACAGCCCAAGTAATTTCAATTTGTATAAGCATCAACGTGGCATAATATGTATGCGTTGCCGTGGAGATCGTGAGCTGAGTAATTGCGAATGTTGACCCTAGAAATTTGGTTGGTTTGGATAGCCTACTAAAAGCTACCAGTTGTTAGAGCTCTGCGTAAGTGAAATCGAGAGACATGGCCTCAACTCTGCACGCAGTAATGGTACCGCTTCCTGCTCAAGGCCATATCAACCCTTTCTTTCACTTGGCTAAACTTCTAGCCGCCCGGGGATTTTTCATCACTTTCATCAATACAGAGTGGACTGCGGAAAGGATTTTTCGACCTCCCAACGATGCCACTGCAATATCCCGTCGGTTGCAGCAGCAAGGAATGCACTTTCGTTTTCTCTCTCTTCCCGACGGTCTCCCCCCTCACCACCCTCGGCCTCTTATTATCCACGAGTTTTTCCAAGAAGTACACAAACTAAGCCCCGCCATGCTTCGACTCCTACAAAGCACGGCCGATGAGGCGCCGCCAATTACATGCATGATATCGGATTCTCTCTTCGCCTGCACTGAAGAGGTGGCCACAGTGCTCGGTGTTCCACGTGCTTTATTCTGGACATTCTCTTGCTCTGCTTCCATTGCGCTCACTAATTCCCGCTTTCTCCTTGACAACGGACTCATACCAATCAATGGTATGATTTAGCAATTCCTTGCATAGTTATTTGTGTTTGTGTAGATTTGTAAAAATGTTTAATGCTGTGTACAGTGAAGGAGGCACAGCGGCCAGAAAACCTTATCACTTGTCTGCCCGGAAACATTCCACCAGTCAAACCAACGGATCTGATGATATTCTTCCGAAACAGGTCCGATCCCACTTTTGAAATCATGGTGAACATATCAGACAAACAGAAGAAATCCGATTACATGCTGGTGAATACTTTTGAAGAGATTGAGGGTCTGGAAAGCATAGCTGGACTTTCCAGTGGGTCTCCTTCTGTGAGCGTTGGCCCTGTCTTCTTCCCCGAGTTTCTCCAAGCAAATGAATCTTCTGTAAACATTTCTACAAGCCTTTGGAAGGATGATCTTGACTGCCTCAAGTGGCTTGACACACAAAAGCCGTCTTCTGTTCTGTATGTCTCTTTTGGAAGCATCGCAGTGATGTCGATGGAGCAGTTGCAAGAACTGGGTCTGGGGTTAGAGGCTAGCAACCAGCCTTTTCTGTGGGTAGTGAGGATTGACATAGCTGATGGACAATCTGCAGTTTTGCCTGATGGATTTCGAGAACGAGTTAATGGGCGTGGAATGCTTGTGGATTGGGCTCCTCAGTTAAAAGTTCTGGCTCATCCGTCTGTGGGAGGATTCCTGACGCACAACGGGTGGAATTCAACTCTGGAAAGCATAAGCATGGGAGTGCCTATGATTGGATGGCCCTTATGGGCTGAGCAGTTTCACAACAGCAGGCTTTGCAAGGAGGAATGGAGGATAGCCATGGAAATCGAGTCTCGGGTGGAAGATGACAATGTTTTGGTAAGAAGAGAGGAGGTGGAGAAGGTTGTTGGAATGATAATGAAGGGGGAGGAAGGGAGTGAACTGAGAAAGAGAGCATTGAAGGTGAAGGAAGCTGCCAGGAGAGCGGTAATACCAGGAGGTTCGTCCTACAGGAATTTGGATAAGTTTACACAAGACATGATCGCAAGAGCCAATTCTCTGACCATCTAAGCACAAGTTTCATTCTTCTTATGGTAATTGGTTCAGTCATGTACATGCCGCTGGGTAATCATTTTTCATACGTCGCCTTTCAAAATATGATGTATTATTTCAATGTTTATGAATTCGTTTGCTTGACAGAAAAAAGTGGCTGTACTTATCGTGTTGTCTAGTCGTGCCACTTATAATAATTACATAAAACTAAAAGGTCGTTATATGCCAACCCTATCTATTTTCTTTGAACGTTTCCCTTCAAAGTTGTAGTACTGTATGTTCCTTTTTCAAGAATAGCTTTCTTTTTCTTCTCACAACTCGTATGAGTGATGTCACTTCTTAGAAAAGAGGATCAGTTGGAATAATTTTTTATTTCTCTCACATCGCCAATGCTACAGAGTAATGACATGTTTCTAAAAATATGTTTAGCATGAAGAAGGTTTCATTTACTTTTGCCTCAATATGCATCGGATCTCTTTAATTTTTACCATTCTTCAAGTTGTCAAAACTTTCTATATACAGATGGAATTTGTAATACATTATTGTCTCTTATCGGTAATCAATTGATACTTCATCATGTGATCAATTTTTTTTGCATGACCCTTGAATCAATACAAAGATTTATTTATGTGTTTATTTCTTCATTCGATATCAAAGCAATTTTGAGAAAGTTATTTGGAGTTTTAAAAAACATATGGAGGTGAATCTATCGCGTCAAAAGATTAAACTTGCTAAAATGATCCGTAAGAGGGTTAGAGGTGTTTCAGTAGTCAACAAGGGGTCATGAAAGTCTAAGTAAAGGTTATTAAAGGAGCTTGCATGCTGCAAATATGACAAAATGTTTTGTAGCTGTCCAAAAAAAAACTAAATAGAGTAAAAACATTATGACTATCTAAAGGATTTACAATTCACTCTATCCAAAGAACACATAGCCTAGTCTACATAAGTAGATTGATTTGCTAAATATAGCCTAGTCTACATAAGTAGATTGATTTTCTAAATATGAGATAGTTGCCACCTAGAGAAATGTCATTACCTGGAAAAAAAGAATTTTTTTTTTTGTGAAAGGAGGAAGTTCAAATAGGTGAACCTGTTTAGTCTTATTATAAAATAAGAGAATGTTGAAAACATAATGTGAAGCCGCTTTGAAGATAAATTGTATTTTTTGAAGATCTAGTGTCAAAATTGAGTTTATAATCTATGATTTGTTTGTATGCATAATTTATCTCACTTTTGCCCTACATCTTACTTTTTTCAATTTCCACTTAACATAATCAATATTCAACTCAAATGGAAGGAAACCCATTTGCATATACTTAGCACTTGAGCCTTCTTAAGCCTAGTGGATCATATTCCTTCCAATTAATGAGAGCAATTTAGGTGCAAGCCTCCTAGTCTGAATATCCATCCTAGTTATTGCCCCTTGCATCTATTTTCTTTCATCACACCTTAAAATTTTTCCTAATTGTTATTATATTTTAATCAAGTTCCTAACACATGATTTATAGACTCATATCCATGACAAAATGAGGAACTTGTTTCATTGAACTAGGTCTAATGATTCTTAGATATCATTGGTGGAATAGGTGTAATGAGTACAAACCAAAAAGAGAAATGATACACAAATGTAAAATGTACTATCCTTCTTCTAAAGCATTCTCTCCATGGGATTTATTAGACATTCACGAGACAACTTTAGAGGTCCAATACATGACTTGATTATAGTTGGTGTAGCCTACTACATTCCTAGTGTCTCATTACTTTTCCAAGCTAGTATTTGCCAAGTGTTGTATTTATGATAAGAAATAGAGGCAGGTATTTGGACTTACAAGATCGACCATACAAGTCCTCATATTCATGTTAACAAATAAATGAAGGTGTTTAGACTCGCAAGCTAGACCAGACAAGATATCAACTTGAAGTTAATTGATAGAGTATTAAGGCTTCCCATGAATACCCTATATGATGAAATTAACATTAGAGAGACATTACAATTTTAGAAAAGAAAAAAGAATATTTGTCAAAATATTCATTAAACAAAATCCATCTAAATATTCTATTAATTTTTTAAGAAGATTTTTGGCTTATACAATGTTAGAGTTTTTTAACCATTGACATGCTTCTTTATCATAACTAATGCAATGCAGAAGTAATTTGTAGCTATGTCAGAGTCATTTAGATTATTTTCTTTCCATGGAAGCTCTTTAGGTTTGTGGTAGGCATAAAGATTCTATTTGGAACAACCCAATTAAGTATATAATAACTATTCTCATTTAATGAAAAAAGATAGCTAGATTCATTATAAACATATGAAATATAGTTTTGTATTTATAACTATTATGTTACTAATAAATATTATTCAAAGAAGTTGTCCCTAGAAGAAAACCAAGAGATAGAAAATCTAAGAAGTTAGTCCATCTAATTTATGACCTTCTATCTTCTCCTACATCAAAGTTGATACTTTCAACAAAGCACCATATAAACTCCCTAAATACTCCAGTAATATGATAGTTCTATTAGATATTTATAAGTTGGTTTTAAATATTAAAAGAATTATTTTCCATTGACCATCATGAAAGTTTTACTCAGGTTCAAAGATGAAATAAGCCAAGGCTTTACTCATGTTTAAAATTGAAACAAATCGAAACAAGCTAAAGTAATTAAAAGGAAATGGTAATTTTTAACATGAAGTAGATTTGATGATATTAAAAAGATTAGGCCAAGAAAATATTAAGGCTTCTAGACATTTTACCTAGATGAACATGAAGGTCGATAATTACTCCAACCTCACAATCCCTTTTATCAATATAACCACCCAACAACATGCGGAGCTTTTAGCCTCGTAAATTCTCCCCTTATTTTTGTTTATATAATCGGTTTTTTCTATCAGGCCAAAGGATTAGGAAATTCCTGATGTGGAATTTAAAGGAAAAATTGTCAAGGTGAAGGTTATGATGTGGAATACAGCATAACGTGGAGTTTCATTGAAAGAACTTGGTGTGCACATACCTTCACTTAACGCATTTACTCGGATCATCTCTAAAGAATATCTGTGTGAATGTGATGCAATAACATTTTAACTAAGCTTTAAGAAATCACTATACAGAAACACTGTACATCGTATAAACATCATAAATAGCTGTACATTGGTTGTTTACATTGTGAAATAAAAACATTATGCTAGTCGTTAAGTCGTACATGTTGCATCATCAACTCAAGAAATAAACACACTAAAAGTAATATTTAACGTAAATCTTACAAAGAAGCTAATACTTAACGTAAATTTTACAAACAAGCTATATGGTGTCTATTGGAAAGCAGCTGCAGAAGATATTCTGCCATAAAAATTCTTTGCCTTTAGAAGAAACTCAAACTCACTGAGTGCGACTAAGGGGCTATACATATTCATTGAAAGAGTGCCACCACTGGACTTTTCACCACGTGGCCTTTCTTATCAACCCAACTCAAATATCCGTACAGCACAAAATCGCTGACCACACCTTCCTCAACCTCCACAGTGAGAGTATAATTGACCTTCTCATATTTCTTTTTGAATTCCAGAGCATCAGGAAGTACCTGCACTTTGAGTCCTTTGGGCACCTCAACAACTGCATTATAGAATGACATATCATCTCCCACATTTGTCAATGTTCTCTTGAATGTTGAAGACAAGGACGAAGTCGCGTTCTTGTTGAAGACAGCAGTGAAAGAAGCATAGTTTAGTCCGTCAGAACCCAAGTCGAGGCCACTTGCACATGATACAGCCGAACCGCTGATTGACTGAATTTGCTGGTTGGTGTAATTGAGAGTGCACAGATAGTTGACGTAGTCTTCCACAGTGATGTCATAGACCAGACCAGGATCAACGGCTTTGTTAGGATCCACGTGGCCTACACCCATATCAAAGGGCGTCGCGGCGCTACCATTGAAGCGGAGGTCGGTGATGGCGTTGTTGGTATTGTCATGCGTGTAAGAAGTGGTCATTAGGGCTGACTTGATCATCGCAGGACTCCAGTCTTTGTGGACGGCTTTCATCAGAACCACCAGCCCCGCCACGTGTGGACATGACATGGAAGTGCCAGAGACGATGGCATAATTGTCTCCTTCAGTTGTGTTTGGAAGCCATGCCGCCAGAATATTGACACCAGGGGCTATGACATCGGGCTTCAGAATATTCTGGCTTGGTGGATACGGCCCCCGAGAGCTAGTAGACGACAAAGCAGGTGCAGGCTTCACGCCCATTAACGTCTCGCCCAACTGTATTTCCACAACAGGAATTGACGTTGAAGAAACATACTTCACTACAGCTTCTCCATCTTCCGCATTCAAGTCGACCGTTGGAAGCATGTCCTGCGGAAAAGACCCAACATTCAGAACATTCTGCGGTACCCCAACCAGCCCTTCGGCTCCCGCGGCAACCAAAGAATCAACAAGCGCAAAGCTCGCATTCTTGCACAACACCACTGCTCCCTTCACTGTGGCGGCGTCGAACGGTCCCAGACATTCAGGATCTGCGCTTTGGTAAACGAGTTTGCTCTCAGATATGTGATAGCTCCTGTTTTCGCTAGTGTAGAAGGAGGAGCCTTTCAAAACGCTACCGTCGCCCAACTTCACAGTGCCTCTATAACCTCTATCCATTGTGCTGGCACCGATCGTGAAAATCCAAGGCGCTCCGTTGTGCATGATTCCGCGAGTCCCGCTGTTGCCGGCAGAGCATACGACGACCACGCCATTCTTTATAGCCGCGAAGGCTCCCATGGCTATTGCATCTTGGAAATAGGGAGGCGAGAGGTAGCCAAACGACATAGACATCACGTCAACTCCGTCGCTTATTGCCGTCTCCATTGCAGCCAATGCGTCGGACCCCGTACTGCCATTCGGCCAGACGACCTTGTACATTGCAATTCGAGCCGCCGGAGCCACGCCACGCGCTGTGCCAGGAGCGTAACCGTAGAAATCAACGTTTTCTACGTAGTTGCCTCCTGCAGTAGATGACGTGTGACTTCCGTGCCCTTCAGAGTCCCTTGGAGATTCGTAGCTGGTCTCAGCGTCGATGCCGATCTTGTCATTCATGGCCGTCAAACCTTTGTTGAAATAGCGCGCTCCTATCAGCTTTTTGTTGCAGACCGAAGAGTCGAAGGCTGTGCCATTTTGACAAATTCCTTTCCATCTGGCCGGGACTGGTCCCATTCCGTCATCACGGAAACTCCGGCTCTCCGGCCAAATTCCGGTATCCAGCATGCCCACGATTATGTCATCCCCGAATTTGGACTCTGGCAAAATACCATTTTGAGGGCTAAGTTGCAGAAATTCAGTGGAATGCGTGGTATCCATGGTTCCCAATGAATCGGGAAACGATGATAGATGGCCCGGCATCTCCTCAAGCATGTCGAGCTCCGATTGGGTAAGCTTGGCGCTGAAGCCATGCATGACTGTATCGTAAGTGTAAAGATACAAATCTTCCTTCTCTATATTCTCCTGCTCGTCTACTCCTTTCACAGATGAAAGAAGCGATGTATACCAGTGAACATGAGTGGGGAATTCGCTGGGCATAGCAGACTTGTCCATATGGACTATATAGACTGAGGAAGGCTCTACTTTTTCTGCACTCACAACATAACCAGCCATGAACAAGGCTAAAAACGCAAAAGAGACGCTCTTGAAATCCATCTTTATGCAGATCTAATCGATGGTTTCCAACTCTAATCCTCCTCTGTTTAAATAGATAAATGGCTACGTTACTGTTAAGGTCTTGTCAAATGGGTTGCTATCATTGTAACGTCATTTCGTTCACTCTAACACATTTGCATGAATATTATTTCCTATGCGTTCAAACTCAATTTTCTTGATTTGATTTACGTTGAATGCTGACGCATCACCCACCAAGTTTAGTGAAATTATTCAAAAGGAATAAACTGCAGGCCGGCTCATACGATGATTACCAATATCAGCATCTAATCCTGAGTTAATAAAATTATTGCACACAAAACAATTGCCACACATTGATTTGAAAGGCGTCCAGATAACCTGGAGCTCTCTGGACCAGTTCTTAACTCTTGTTAGATTTCAATTGGGATATTTTGCGATCACACAGGACATCAATAAATATAAACATTTGGATCACGGTTTCATTTCAGATAGTAATTGAAGTATCGAATCAGACGAAAACCGGCGTGATGGAGGTTTCGCCTGCATTCGATAATTACTTCTATTGGCAACGCATCTTATCATTTAATTGTCGATTTGCTCTTTTGTCCTAATCTTACTCCACTAACCGGAAAATGATGGGAAACGGTTTGTCCATTACATGTCGCTACGTTGGCACCTTTGTTGTTTCGATCATTGCATGTTAGAAGATACACGAAGGAAAACATTAAAATTATTAAACTATTAGAATTAATTGATTGTTCGATCATTTGACAAATATATAGAAATACATATTATTTTAAATAGAAATAGATATTATTTTAAATTTAAAAATATTTTAAAGAAATTTTAAAATAATCTTTTACATGAAAATATGTGTTAATAAAAAATTCAATTAATTTTTAATATTAAAATCATGTCTTATATTCTAGAAAGATGCTAATTTTTAGATTCTATCAGTAAAAGACATTGCTACTTTTGTTTCAAAGTATTGCTTCCATTTGTTTTCTTTTAAATTCTTTCTGTGTTTCTCACAATCATATGTGTTAGTTAAGGCCCTGCACATATTTCATTTTTAATTGAATGAAAATAAATATTTTAAAAGTAATCTTGGATCTTCGTATTATTTAAGAAATTCATTAAAAACTTTCTGATATTGCATAAATTACTTAAATATCACTTCAAAGATCAATAAAGAATGCATTTTTAGCATTAGCCATAAATATTATGTCATCATTTTTGTTTGAATTTTTTTTTTGATATTGCAAATTAAAAGTTAGGATTTCTAAGCTATCATATATAGGATTCATAAATGTGTAGGGACAAAAAGTAGCCACCAAAAACAAAAATAGGCAATCATACTCAAAATCATCTAATTAGGAAAAAACATTGTGATTTACATTATTAGTTTAGGGTCTTAAAATAATTTCATCAAAATTCTTCATTATCTATGTAGATGGAGATAAAATATTATTTTTAAAATTTTAAACAATTCAAGTTTTTTATTATAATTAATAATGGAAGATCCCCTAAACCACACATATATAAGTAAAACAAAGTTGCAACAAAATAGCTAATAAAAAGGACTACTGAAAAAATCTATTAAAAAATAACAAAACATCATAGAAACAAAAAGTAACCTCTAAAAAAGATTCAAAGTAGAACCAACATATTGTAACATGGGAAAATAGGGTTGACTAGCTTGTATGGGAAAAACTAGGAAGCTTGGGACTATTTTCATTTTAATTATCTTTGGAAGGAAAATGATCCCCTAGGCTCAAGGATTCTTGGGCACAAGTAGCGGAAGATGAATGAAGAAGCTAGGTCAAAATAAAGACAAAATATGACTTTTTCATGTATCTAGGCATACAAAAACTTGACAAGTGAGTTCTAGCATTAGATAAGGGAAGTACATACTATTATAACTGACATGTGATCAGAACATTGGAAAAATGTTATGGGACTCAATCGGTTGGGGTGACCTAATCCTGAGACTAAGTTACTTGGGATGACCTACTCCCCACACTTTCTAATGAAATGACTTGTAAACAATAGACCTTTGAATGCTTGATCCATAACTCTCTTTGTGGGTCTACCACCCAATGAGAATATTGTATAGAAAGGGGCTTGACTAAGTGAAACTCCAGTTTTGGAATTAACTATGAAATATAATTGAAATAAAAATTAAAGAATGTTGAAATGTAGTAGAGGCTAGATTGACAAATGAGATGTCTTATACCTTGTTGGTGCCATGATTTTTGAATGTGATTACAACTTGTGTTGATGCAATGACATGATTCCATAAGTCCTAAAAGGAATATCATGAACACATGCTTGCACGAAGGATGTTGAATTTTACCACAGTGCTAGATCTAAAGAATATGGTGAGATGAAATATTTTAACTACTCGATGCTTGAATGCTTGAATAAATTGATTGTTTGAGAGTGAATGAATGTGATAAAAAAATAAGTGAGATAATCTTTCTTTTATACCTCACCAAGCATTGTATGTTGTTAAACTTGAAGCAAGCTAATGTGAGATTAATTTTTTTCCTTAAACAAGATGACCGTTATCAAGTTTGAATTTGGCTCTAAACCTCATGGACCTAGTCACCAAGGGAAAATTTCTCAAGGCAACTTGCTCCCTCTTATGCAAAACCAAATTTGGACTAGAGGTCCAAAATGCTAGAATTTAATGCAAAATTGAGCTATGATTTTGGAGTAAGATATGTGAGCCCATGTACATTTTAAGAGATGTCACAGGTGAGCTAGAAATTGTATAGGGATGCAATTTATGACGCTATATTTAGCCCCCACTTTAGTGTGTTATGAACCTAGATGCATACTCATGGCAAATTATAAGAAACAAAAAGACAAACAAAATCATGAAAAAGATTATAAAGAGGTAAGACATTATTAAGCTTAACAGTACATGCCTCGAAACCTAGGATTTTAACTCGTACATCTATGTGCAAGAGCATACACTTATATGCTAATCATTAATGTATTGTCTAGGCATGTCACTTATATTCCAATCCTATCTATTTTCTTTGGACGTTTCCCTTTAAAGTCAGATGGTATGCTTATTTTCATGAATAGCTTTTCTCTTATTCTCATGATTGGTATGAGTGACGTCACTTCTTAGAAGAGGATTTGTTGGAATAATTTTAATTTATCTCAAATTGCCAATGTTACAGAGCTAAAGATATGTCCCTAAAATATATTTAGCATAAAAAAGATCTCTTCTACTTTTTCCTGAAAATACACATCAAAATATTTCACATGAACTTTGATTCAATTTCCAAAGTTTTTTGTGTAATTATTGTGTACCAAGTGTTGTGTATTTATTTGTGTAAAAGGATCGGTAAGTGGGTTAGAGGATTTTTAGTAGTCATAACTTTCAAGAAACCTTCACCAAAGTCATCAAGGAGTTGTGAAAGACTAAATAAAGGTTGCTAAAAGGAATTGAATGCTACAAATAACACAACAAATGTAGTGCAAAAAAATTAAAACAAAGGAAAACAATTACCACTATTTGAAGGAGTTATGGTTCAAATTCTATTCAAATAAGACATAGCCCAATCTGAAAAAGGAGATCAATTTTATTAATTTAAGAATAGTTTCCACTTGGATAAATTTCATTACTCAAAAAAGGCAAATTTTGTTGTGAAAGGAGGATGTCCGTGTAGCTAAATATGTTTAATTTTATTGTAAAAATGAAGAGAATGTTGTAAACATGATATGAAACCGCTTCCAAGGGATAATGTATTGTTTGTAAACATAGAGATCTATAGAAAATTTCAATAATAGAGAACCAATCAAGATGAATGGATTGTAGGTTTTTGTCTTAGCCGCTCTCTAAAGAACATATCATAGTAAAGGAAGTGAAGAATTATTATGAGAAAATTCTACATTTAAAATAAAAATCTTAGTAAGGAAAGGTAAGAATAAAAAGAGAAGATCACATACCTAAAGAAAGCTGATTCACATGGAGAGGTTTCTAGTTTTTTTTGGACGTTAATGTCAAGCATGCAACTTGATATAATATTAGCAATGTCAAGCATGCAATTGGAGTTTCTAGAGATAGATTTAAAATTTATTTTTAGTGGTTTTAATAAATCTTCATAGATGACTTTTTACATGTTTTATAAGTATCTTTGATTTGTGATGTACTGAATTGTAGTTTCTTAAAGGCTGCAACCTCTATAAAATACTACCTTCTTGTACTTTATATGCAAGATAGAGGAAACCTCTATATTGAGGTGAAGTATAATGTAATAGAGATTGAAAAATATAAAATATATTTCTGTGCTAAATTTACATTGTATTTTGTGTGATTTTAAATATATAATTTGGTATCATCGAGGTTAAAGAAAATATTTGAGAAATTGTAGATGTGTAGTTTGAAGATAAAAGAAGCTACAGAAGGAGCTTGTTTATCTACAAAAAAAAGATACATGTTTGAGAAATCACATAATTTTTGTAAAGGGTAGTTGAATGTTAGTATAAACAACTACTATAGTTAACTGGAGAGAATTATGACTAAAATCATGCAAAGAGAAATTATTATCTAAAAAATCATAGGATTCGATAATAGGTGATAAAATTAAAAGTATTTTAGTAGATTACAGTTATTTTGACTAAAATCATGCAAAGAGAAATTATTATCTAAAAAATCACAGGATTTGATAATAGGTGATAAAATTAAAAGTATTTTAGTAGATTACAGTTATTTTGAAGCCATCAAATCAGCAAAATTGAGAAAGGTGAGTCATTAATTTTAATAGAGAATATTAGAAGAAAAAAAAGAGGGTGAAGAAAGAAAATCTTGTTTGGAGGAAGCAATCATGAAAATTAATAAATGTAAGTCACAATTGTTTAAAATTTTGAGAAAAACTTTAGAAAAGAAAGATATGAATATTTACATGTAAATTTGAGATTCTTGAGAAAGATTTAGAGAAATAAGAAATGCATATTTAGAAGAAAAGTTAAAATTGTTTGAAGAAGTCAAGAAGAAGAATGAATGTTTTGAAAACAAACACAATTGTTGAAAAAAAATTGTGTTAAAAATTAATGCCATTAGTTTGTTATGTCTCTATTACTATAAAAGATTTCTTTGTTGATTTGTGTAAGGTTGCTTTTGATAAAGAATGTGATGCTCGAGGTTAGAGTGTATTTGAAACTACAAATTTTGAATCTAGTGACGCTAACAATGAAGGAAGGTTTGAAAATAATGTTGGATTAAAGGCAATGAATAAAATAGGTTATGAAGAAAAAGGCTTGGGAAAAAATGTCTTATTTGCAACGCAAAATAAAATTAGTAATGTCAAGAATGTAACTTTGGAGTTTCTAGAGATAGATTCTAAATTATTTTTAAGTGATTATGGTAAATTTTCATACATGGCAATTTACCTATGTATAGTATAAAATCGTGATCAATGGTAGACCACCAAATTATACATACATTAGAAGATCCAAATCTAATCCTTGGGCCAAACCTGATTTGTATAATCCAAAAGGATGAAGGGATACATATGCAAGACCTAGCTAGAAGAAGGATTTAGGGTATTCATTATGTGGATAGGAAAAAAAGATTGCAAGGGATATATGCTAATGATTAAGGAAATGAGATACAATAGTAGATCTGATCTAATGTATGAAAGTAGATACAAGAAGGAGGGATAGGAATGTGTGCACCTGAAAATGAGAGAGGAAGGAGGTACTTGAAGGCTACTTCTCTATCTATTAGAGTCTTAGAATGACTTAATTCTTGAACGTGGCACTCTGCAACCTATAGCTCAGAAACTTGCAACTTTCTGTTCTTCTCCAGGAATAGGTTAAAAGTGATTTGACCTATACCAAGGTATAGGTTGAAAGTTTTACCTATACCCAATATGGTCAAATCGGAAAAAATAAAAGTTGATCTCAGCAGTTCTCTAAATTGGGTCCTCGGATCTATAATTGAATTCTACACTTTGTATGTTAGAGTATAGGTTGAAGGTTCAACCTATACTCTATATCATCAAAATCGAGAGAAAAAATGATAATGGAGGATTCTTCCAAATAGGTTCCCAGATCTGCATTCTAAATCTCTGCCTGCACACAAGAGAAAAGGGAAAATTGTTGAGGGAAGGGGCTTGCCTTGGTCAAGCACCTATTTAGGAATTAAACTTGAAATGTAATATAAATTACACAAGGAAACATAATCTAGATATGAAACATAAATTACCTTATACCTCAATGATGTAATGCTTATTTGAAGATAATCACAAGTATTGATGTAGTAGCTTGGAATCCACAAAAACCCAATAGGAAATCGTGAAACCAAACCATTGAATGATGAATTTTGTATTTTACCACAATGTTGGATGAAAGAGAAGAATAAGACTTAAATGGATGAATGTAGATCTCCCCCCTTGATTGAAAACTCTTTTTCTTGACCTCTAATGGAAGAAAGAAGCTAGATCTATGGAAGGAAATACTTGAATGCTTGATGGAGGGATGTCTTCAATGGATGCTTGCTTGAACTTGAATCTGTTGAATTCATAATAGGCTACTTGCATGAAGATTTTTCTTGAATTTTAGGTATTTAATTGATGAAAAAATGAGAGGGAGAAATTTCCTTTTATAGTGATTTTGGGGTCCAAATTTGCAAGGGTCGACTGTGCTAGGCAGGAAAGTGAAAATAATCTACATCGAGCCCAAAACCCATCAAAAGTCAAACCCAAAGGTATAGGTAAAAATTGGTTCAACCTATACCTGGTATAGGTAGAACCAAGTTTGACCTATTCCAGGATGGTGTAGATTTTGAGGTCTAGTTGCGGGATTTGAGGGGTGTTAAGTGGTTCAGGGAAAAACTAAAGGATAAGCGGGAAAATTGAGGATAAATGCATCCAAAACTTGATATTACCAAAGATGGGACCTAATAGGTTCTAGAGGGAAAACAAATTTTGTGAATGGATCCATATTGGCTAAATATGCAAAGAAATTACAACTATTCTCGAGTTTTGGACAAATACTATTGATTTGGAGGATGCAAAAGGGTTAGGAGAATGTGAAATCAATATGGGAAACCATAAATACTAAAATGTGTCTAAAATTGAGCACCTAAGAAGGTTTATCACTTTTTAAGATGATACAATTAGCCCCTATATTAGTTGGAGTATGAGTAGACACCTCATGCTCACGGTAAAGTAGAAGAGAGAAAAATATAAATATCACGAGAAAATTGTAAGGAGATGTAAAGTCACGAAGTTTAAGGATGTAAGACCCAAAATAAGATCTTAAATCATACATATATATACAAGGATAAAGAAAACAAAAAAAAATGCCAAGTTCTTACTAAGATTCTAAGTCAACTAGTTGAAGAGACCTTTCTAGATAAAATGTCTCAACCACTAATATCATACTCAGAAAGCTATTGCAAGAGAACAAGTGGTCACTTGAAAAGAGAGAGAACATACATTAAGGATAAGGTAAGACTCTATGATCCAATCAAATAGCAAAGTGTTTTATGCTATGGAGCCATGGAGAAGAGATCAAGAAATTCATGGATGACGCAGGCTAGGCAATTTTATGTTGTGCTAGGCGATCCATGAGAGAAAGATAAGAGAAAGGGGTGTAATTTCCTCACCCAGTAAGAATGTATGTCTTACTATGAAATACACAAAAGATAGGATTGAAAGTCCTAGCAGGTTGTATGACATACTAGTCAATTCTATCCGCAGATTTTTCTATGTGCACCCAATTAATGGACCCGAATCTCTTACATCATTGGGATTGGTTTATGTTTGTATGCGTGCACTTCAAGGATCCATTAGATTCATGAAGATTTTGTAATATATTTCCACTCCATGGATGGATACTGATCACTTATAACCATGAAGATTGGTTGTATGTATATATGTGCACCCAATGGATGGATATGGATCACTTATAACCATGGGCATTGGTTTGTATATGCTATAAAAATATGCAAGGGAGGCCATATGTATGCCCCCCGGTAAATGGAAAAATAAGTACTATTTTTTCATCTTAAGGAAGTGATGAACAAGGATAAAGAAATTTAAACATCAAGACAGTATCCACAAGTAACACCCAGTCTAAGACAAAGAGTTCATAGCTCCTATGATGCCATGGAAGGGATGATTACGAAGGGATACCATGAAAGAAGTGCAAAAGTGATCCTTGTGAAGGATGGCACATTATTTAGTCTCCAAGGTAAAATATTTTTTTACCATGGAAACCCAATTGCAAACAATAAAGAAGTTTATGATATGGGATTCATATCCTTATTGTAAACCAACATTTATATGTAAGCTTAGATGTTGCATAGTAGATAAATAGAACTTAACCAAGGAAAAGTAGAATCTTGAAGAATATGAGAGATTGATATAGTCCCCTTGCCCCCCCCCCACTACAAGTGGTGAGACAAGGATAAAAATGACTTATTATGCTACTTGTAAAGTGAACCACACCATGCATAACAATGAGACCTGAAGGAATAAGCTCACAATGTTACATAGTGTGGAGAAACATAATAGGGACTTATATTTTAATTAGAAAAATGATTATTGAAAACAACTCATTGCAAGATGTTATACGAACAATAGAATTATCAATCAATTGTTTAATTTTGTAGTGTAATCTTGACATTCATTAGTAGAATGATCACGATATCAGTGATACATACAGAAATGAAGAGTCATAATAGTTGACTAATATGTTTAATTTTACATTTAGGTATAGTAATCATCTTATCATGAAGAAGTTTAGGAAAAATAATTTCTTGATTAAAAGTAAATGTAGGAGAAATGTTAGATGATGGAGAGGATGTGGACAAAGAAGGAGACTCAAAACCAAATTCTTCAATAGGTTTCTCACTATTCTCAACACTTTGTTGTACACATCCTAGAACATCGTTTGAAGTGTTATTCATAATAGTGTTAACAATAACATTTAGTGGTTGCTTATAAGGATTAAATCCTAGTCTGTAAGAATGCTCATGCACCCCATTTCCTAAGGGCACTTGAATTCCTTGTTCTTACTTACCACAACCATTCCCATTGAATCCATGTTTCGCTAATAGATGATAACCAGTGCCATAACGAGAAGCCATATTAGAAAGAGTTAATGGAGTTTCATTAGCCACTATGTCATCACAATCAAGTTGGGTATTATCATTAGGAGTAGAATAAGTGACAAAATTGTTACTAAGATCATTAGAAAGAGGAGTTGTTTTGGATTTTTTTGTCAAATTTAGATTGCATAAAGTGAAGGTCTGAAACTTTGTACTCTCTAATATAAGTTGGTGTGAAATATAAGGATCCCCATTCGTCATATGAAAGGGCACTAGTAGAAGAAGGATCATCGTTCAATTTTTCATCATGTTTTTCTTCAATAGACACAGGGTTATTGATTAACTCATTATTCAAACAACTATTTGGTCTATCATCAACCTTAAGTGTGTACATCAAATTATTGTAGATAAACTTGATTTTTTGATGGAGAGTTGAAGGAACAACATGCATAGTATGTAATCAAGGTCTACCCAAAAGAAGATTATAATCAATAGGTCTAGGCATCACATGAATAGAAGTATCTAGAATAACTAGAGCTACTTTAATAGGTAAAGTGATGATTCCAAATGTATGTTTAGAAATATTTTCAAAGCCACGAATATGAATGCTATCAGGATTAATGGTTGAAAGATCAACTTTGATTTATTTGAGCATGTCCATACTACAAACGTTAAGCCTAGACCCATTATCAATTAAGGTCCTACAAATGAGATTACCATTGATGAGGAAAACTACTATAAGAGCTTCATATCAATCTTGAACTTCTTTAGGATATAAATCATCTTGGGTGAGCACAATTTGAGGTGGGAAAGGGCTAGTATGCATGCATTGATAAAATAGATTGATATTATCTTGATTAGGTGGTGGATTTGGAAGAATGGTTAAATATTTTTGCAAGACTTCATGATAAGTAAGAGAATTTTGAATAAGTTCCCAAAGGGAAATATTGGCAGGGGTATTACATAATTTCTTTACCAAATCATACTCCTTTCACAGATTTTGAGGAAGATGGGGCGGAGGGGGGAGCACAGGTTGAGGTGGGAGAGAATTACAAATAACTAGATTAGAAGGTTGAGGATTATTTCTTGTATGATATGTGTGAGCCACCATATGATAATCCTTAAAGAACTCCAAAGGACTTCTCGGTTTTCCTTTAATAGTTATAATAGACTTATTTGGAGTTTGAAAATAACTTTGAGGATTATATCCTTTAACCACAATCAAAGGTGTAGTGAAAGTTTGAGGAGTAGATTGAGGATAACCATTAAGAGTATGATAGGTCTATTAGGATTTTGAGAGGGATTTTATTGAGTATATCCTTTGACATTTATCACACGCTTGTTGACTACCATAGGTTGAGCATGAATATTGACAATGTTAACTTGATTAGGGTCTTGATTTTTCACGGGTTCATCATTAGAAGGGAGAGTATTATGGGAATTAGTAATGATAGGATCCTATTATTCAAACAGGTCTTTAGGGGCTTCCTTTAATGCTCCATCTATAGAAGTATTTTCAAATGAAGATAAAGTAAATTTATAATGTCCTCCTCTTTCTCTAAAATGTCCTCATAAGGTGGGTATGTTTTAGGAGAGGAAGAAACATCAAGCATGAATGTGTTATATTTAGAAGAATAAATTTCAACGAATATATCACCTTCTTGCATCAAGTTTTCTTCATGAGGGAGGGAGTAATCAATATCCCTATCCCAGGGTTCAGCCCAAATAGGAGAATCATCAAGGGAAGGAATATTGTCTTTAGGATAGGAATAATCATGATTGAAAATGGATTTATGAGGAAGATAGTAATCAATATACTTATCCAAAGGTTCATCCCAAAAAGGAGAATCATCAAGTATAGGAACATCCTTATAAATAAAGCACATTGTAGGAGAGGCGTTATCATGACTGACTAAAGCTTGATTTCTAAAGGATGGCGAATTGAAAGAAATAGAAGGTGAAGGATCATCCTTAACTAAAGAATGCTCATAGATAAGTCTTATATTAGGAGAAGAGTTAAAATCAATCCTTCACTCTCCTAGACAAAGAGGAAGATCATTGAGAGAAATATTAAAATTCTCTTCTTTCTCCAATATATCTTTAAAAGGTGATATGAGAGAGGACAAAGTAACATCACATGCATCAAATTGAATATTTTTAGGGGTATCATAATATAAATAAAATTTAATAGGAGGTATCATAGTACAAAGTAGATCTAGATGTATCTAAATGCATACAAAAGAGTATCTAACTACCAATGTGTTGGTGCTCAAATCGATAGATTGGATTTCCTATGGACTTTCCAATCCAATGCTTGGAAACCCAAGTGATTTGGCCAACTAACAAGTCACAACCAAAGCAAGGTTGGAACTTCTACAATTCTGGCTCTGCAAAACCAAGGCTGGTAGGCCTATACCTTGACTTATCCTTCAAGTTACAAGGATTTTTATAACAGATAAGAAACACTTCAACCTTCTCTCTCAAGTATGGCAAGGAACCTGAAAGAAATCTAACTGAAAGTAATATATCATGAACTGTAAACTGAAATACTTTATGTAATTGAAAGAATGTCTAGTAAATGTGTATGTAATTTGAAATGAATAGATAGATAAGATATCTAAAAACTATAAACAATGAACTGAATAACTATAATCCAAATAATGATTAGAATAGTGCCTTATTCTACCATGGGCAATAGAGTCAAGATCATTCCAATCTTATGTTCAACCTCAGAGATAGTTTTACAAGAAAACTTATCACTTC
>MU225707.1:108500-128388 GCA_018584345.1 Thuja plicata | reverse complement strand
TTACAAGAAAACTTATCACTTCAAAGGTGTTATGGAATGTACATGCAACCTAAAACAAATTCAGAGATATTTCAAAAGGTTAATACTTCTCAGATGACAGACCAATTGACTAAGGCCTCAATCAACATAATTTAACCATGCAAAATGGGAAAACCAATTGAAAATATAGACTATGAATCAAATATGGAAGCATGCACATCAAACTATCACTTTGAAGAAGTTCTATTGGTTTATCCGAGGGACTAATTGTAAAATGATAATGAAACTAACAAGTTAACAATTTCTGGATTTGATTGTGTTATGAATTTTTGCATAAAATTCATAACACAATCAAATCCAGAAATTGTTAACTTGTTACTATCATGGATTGTGGAAATCTCTTCTCTTTGATAATGAAACTATTACACATGTGAAAGAAAAAAGACTTATCTTTATTAATTTTGAAGAAATAGTACATCCGGGTCCATGTTATACTTGTTGATTAAAAATTATCCAAATATGTGAAATTGTATTATATTGTATTGTCTCATCTTCTCTTTACATTTTACATTATGTATATATATGTGTTTGAGTGGCTTTCACACCTCTTTAGGGTGAAAAGACACAACTCTTATTATAAATTATTTTGAAAAAACAATAAACTAACTAAAAAATAACTACATAACTTTCGGATTCGGCTTTGGTCAAAAATCCAAAACACTCCGTGAAATTCTACTATTTTTGTTGGAGATAGGAAATTTGATTTCCCGAACTGGGTCGTTTTTAGATTTTTAAAATTTGACCATCTTTATCCTCTGTCAAAATCATATTTGTAGGAGGTCTAAATTCCAGCATTTTCTGAAGGCTTCGATTAGTTAGTTATATTTATTTGTGCATAAAGCTTCCTTCCTTTGATCTTTTTTAGTATCAAGAAACATGCTTCTTGATAATGGATTGGGACTTCTAAATTATCTAAATTTAGGGTACCACCACAATGCATACAACATATATCTAGATAACAAAAATGCATAAAAAGAGGATCTAACACCCAAAACTAGGAAGTAGAATACATGAAAGTGTCGGGTTGTATAGTATAAAAAGGTGAAAAATGGTAGACTGCCAAATTATACATACATTAGAAGACCCAAATCCAATCCTTGGGAAAAATATGATTTGTATAACCGAAAAGGATGAAGGGATACAAATGCAAGACCTAGCTAAAAAGAGGATTTAAGGTATTCCTTATGTGGATAGGAAAAGAAGATTGCAAGGGATATTCGCTAATGATTAAGGAAATGAGATACAATAGTAGATATGATCTAATGTATGAAAGTAGATGTAAGAAGGAGGGATAGGAAAGTGTGCACCTAAAAATGAGAGAGGAAAGAGGTACTTGAAAGCTTCTTCTCTGTCTGTCAGAGTGTCAGAATGACCTAATTCCTGAACCTGACACTCTGTAACCTAAAACTCTGAAACCTCCAACTTTCTATTATGCTTTAAGAATAGGTTGAAAGTGGTTCAACCTATATCCAGGTATAGGTTGAAGGTTAGACCTATACCTAGGCATAGGTTGTAGATTAGACATATACCTAGGTATAGGTCAAAGGTTTGAACCCCAGGTATAGGCCAAAGGTTTGACTTATACCCAATATGGTCAAATTAGAAAAAGAAAAGTTGATCTGGGCAGTTCTCTTAATTGGGTCCTCAGATCTGTAACTAGATTCTGCACTCTGTGTGTCAGGGTATAGGTTGAAGGCTTGACCTATACCCTAAATTGTCAAAATTTGGAATAGAAAATGGATCTGGAGAAATCTTCCAAATGGGTTCCCAAATTTATAACTAAATCTGTATTCCAAACTTGCACTTGCACACAAGAGAGAAGGGGAAATTATTGGGGGAAGGGGCTTGCCTTGGTCAAGCTGCTATTTAGGATTTGACCTTGAAATATAATTGAAATTGTACGAGGAAATGTAATCTAGATTTGAAACATAAATTACCTTATACCTCAATTATGTATTATTGCTTTGAAGATGATCACAAGTGTTGATGTAATAGCTTGGACTCCATAAAAACCGATAGGAAATCATGAAACCAAACCCTTGAATGATGAATGTTGTATTTTACCACAATGTTGGATGGAAGAGAAGAACACTTGAATGGATGAATGTAGATCTCCTCCCTTGATTAAAAACTCCTTTTCTTTACCTCCATTAGAAGAAAGAATCTAGATCTATGGAATGAAATACTTGAATGCTTGATGGAGGGATGTCTTTAATGAATGCTTGCTTGAACTTGAATCTCTTTAATACACAATAGGCTACTTGCATAAATATATCACTTGAATTGTAGGTATGGAATGGATGTCAAAATGAGAGGGAGAAGTCTCCTTTTATAGTGATTTCAGGGTTCAAATTTGTGGGGCCGACTATGCTAGGCGGGAAAATTAAAATACTCTGCATCGGGCCTGAAACCCATCAAAAATAACCCCAAAGGTATAGGTCGAAAGTGGTTTGACCTATAACGGGTATAGGTCGACCTAAACTAGAAAGGTGTAAATTTTGAGGTTTGGTTGCGGGATTTGAGGGGTGTTAAGTGGTTCGGAGAAAAATGGAAGGATAAGTGGGAAAATTGAGCATAAACATATCCAAATCTTGAAATTACCAAAGATGGGACCTAATACCTGTCCTAGAGGAAAATATAAATTATGTGAATGGATGGATATTTGGGAAATATGCAAAGAAATTAGAGCCATTCTCAAGTTTTGAACAAATAATATTGATTTAGAGGATGCAAAAGGGCTTGGAGAGCGTGAAATCAATGTGGGAACCCATAAATACTAAAATTAGGCTAAATGTGAGCACCTAACAAGGGTGCTCACTTTTTAAGACGATACAACATGTTTTAAAATTTTCTTTAATTGGTAATGCAGTAAAATATTGTTTCTTAGAAGCTACAACACCTATTACATATTGCCTTCTTGTACTTTTTACTTTTTATGCAGGTAAGAATAAAACCTCTATATTGCGGTGAAGTTTAATGTAATATAAGTTCAGAGAAAATAAAGTGTACTTGTATTAATTTTGGATAATGTGTTGTGTCGTTTTAAATCTATAGCTCTTACTATCATGAACATAGCTACAACTATTAAAGGTGTTTCCTCTATCAAGGAAGGAGCTAACTCAATCAAAAATTAAATCATCGATAGATTGTGCGTAGTTTGAAGTCAACTATAAGCATTTAAGAATGAAGGTAATGCATATAATGAAGTATAAAATGGAAGCTTCCCAATTTGAAAGGGAGAAGCATTTTTCAAAGTCAATGGCTTAAAACCTACAATTTACATAGAAGTGACCTCCATAAAAGATGAAGAGGATCTTTACAAGAGTGGATAAAACTTAAAGGGACGATTTTAGCATAATTTTTCATGTTTGAAACCACGTCTTAAAAAATGTGAAGCCTTTGATTTGTGAGGAAATCAAATCATAAATAGCTGTATATTTTTTGTTCGCGTTGTAAAATAAAAACATTATGCTAAATCGTACATGTTACATCATTGACTCAGAAGTAAACACACTAAAGTAATCTTTAACGTAAATCTTACAAACAAGTTATTTTTTTGTTGTCTATTCGAAAGCAGCTGCAGAAGATATTCAGCCACACAAATTCTTTGCCTTTAGAAGAAACTCAAACTCACTGAATGCGACTGAGAAGCTGTACTAATTCATTGAAAGAGTGCCACCACTGGACTTTTCACCACATGCCCTTTCTTGTCAACCCAACTCAAATATCCGTAAAGCACAAAATCGCTCACCACACCTTCCTCGATCTCCACGGTGAGAGTAAAATTGACCTTCTCATATTTCGTTTTAAATTCCAGAGCATCAGGAAGTACCTGCACTTTGAGTCCTTTGGGCACCTCAACAACTGCATTATAGAATGACATATCATCTCCCACATTTGTCAATGTTCTCTTGAATGTTGAAGATGACGACGAAGTCGCATTCTTGTTGAAGACAGCAGTGAAAGAAGGATAATTTAGCCCGTCAGAACCCAAATCGAGGCCACTTGCACATGATACAGCCGAACCGGTGATCGACTGAATTTGCTGGTTGGTGTAATTGAGAGTGCACAGATAGTTGACGTAGTCTTCCACAGTGATGTCATATACGAGACCAGGATCAACGGCTTTGTTAGGATCCACGTGGCCTACACCCATATCAAAAGGCGTCGCAGCACTGTTGTTGAAGCCGATGTCGGTGATGGCGTTGTTGGTATTGTCATGCGTGTAAGAAGTCGTCATTAGAGCTGACTTGATCATTGCAGGACTCCAGTCATTGTGAACAGCTTTCATCAGAACCACCAGCCCGGCCACGTGCGGACATGACATGGAAGTGCCAGAGACGATCATATAATTGTCTACTTCACTTGTGGTTGGAATCCATGCCGCCAGAATATTGACACCAGGGGCTGTGATATCGGGCTTCAGAATATTCTGGCTTGGTGGATATGGCCCCCGAGAGGTAAAAGACGCCAAAGCAGGTGCAGGCTTCACGCCCATTAACGTCTCGCCCAACTGTATATCCACAACAGGAATTGACGTTGAAGAAACATACTTCACTACAGCTTCTCCATCTTCTGCATTCAAGATTACAGTTGGAAGAATGTCCTGCGGAAAAAATCCGATACTAGCAAAATCCTGCGGTACCCCAACCAGCCCTTGGGCTCCCGCGGCAAACAAAGCCTCAACAAGCGCAAAAGTCGCATCCTTGCACAACACCACTGTTCCGTTCACTGTGGCGGCGTCGAAAGGTTTCAGACACTCAGGATCCGCGCTTTGGTAAATGAGTTTGCTCTCAGATATGTTATAGCTCCTGTTTTGGCTTGTGTAGAAGGAGGAGCCTTTCAAAACGCTACCGTCGCCCAACTTCAAAGTAGCTCCATAACCTCTATCGATCGTGCTGGCAGCAATCGTAAAAATCCAGGGCGCTCCATTGTGCATTATTCCGCGAGTCCCGCTGTTGCCCGCAGAACATACGACGACCACGCCATTCCTAATAGCCGCGAAAGCTCCCATGGCTATTGCATCTTGGAAATAGGGAGGCGAGAGGTAGCCAAACGACATAGACATCACATCAACTCCGTCGCTTATTGCAGTCTCCATTGCAGCCAATGCGTCGGATTCCGCAGTGCCATTCGACCAGATGACCTTGTACATTGCAATTCGAGCCGCCGGAGCCACGCCACGCGCTTTGCCAGGAGCGTAACCGTAGAAATCAACGTTTTCCACGTAGTTGCCTCCTGCAGTGGATGACGTGTGACTTCCGTGCCCTTCAAAGTCCCTTGGAGATTCGTAGTCGGACGCAGCGGCGATGCCGATATTGCCATTCATGGCCATCAAACCTTTGTTGAAATAGCGCGCTCCTATCAGCTTTTTGTTGCAGACCGAAGAGTCGAAGGCTGTGCCATTTTGACAAATTCCTTTCCATCTTGTTGGGACTGGTCCCATTCCATCATCACGAAAACTCCGGCTCTCCGGCCAAATTCCGGTATCCAGCATGCCCACGATTATGTCATCCCCGAATTTGGACTCTGGCAAAATACCATTTTGAGGGCTGAGTTGCAGAAACTCGGTAGAATGCGTGGTATCCATGGTTCCCAATGAATCGGGAAACGATGATAGATGGCCCGGCATCTCCTCCAGCATGTCCAACTCCGATTGGGTCAGCTTGGCGCTGAAGCCATGCATGACTGTATCGTAAGTGTAAAGATACAATTCTTCCTTCTTGTCTAGTCCTTTCACAGATGAAAGAAGCGATGTATACCAGTGAACATGAGTGGGGAATTCACTGGGCATAGCAGACTTATCCATATGGACTATATAGACTGAAGAAGGCTCTACTTTTTCTGCACTCGCAACATAACCAGCCATGAACAAGGCTAAAAAAACAAAAGAGACGGTCTTGAAATCCATCTTTATGCAGTTCTAATGGATGGTTTCCAACTCCAATCCTCCTCTGTTTAAATAGATAAATGGCTACGTTACTGTTAAGGTCTAGTCAAATGGATTGCTACATTCTAACGTCATTTCGTTCACTCTAACACACTTGCATGAATAGTATTTCCTATGCGTTCAAACTCAATTTTCTTGATTTGATTTACGTTGAATGCTGACGCATCACCCACCAAGTTTAGTCACATTATTCGAAAAGAATTAATAGCAGGCCGGCACATATGATGATTCCCAATATCAGCATCTTATCCTAAGTTAATCAGATTATTGCATAAAAAATAATTGCCACATATTGATTTATAAGGCATCCAGATTACCCGGAACTCTTTGGACCAGTTCTTCACTCTTATTAGATTCCAATTGGGAAATTTTATGAACACCCAGGACATCAAGAAAAATAAACATCTGAATTGCCATTTCATTTCAAAATCGTAATTGAAGTGTCGAATGAGACGAAAACCGGCAGGATGGAGCTTTCGCTTGCATTTAATAAATACTCTTATTAGCAAAGCATCTTATAATTTATTTGTCGAATCGCTCGTGTCCTAGTCTTACTCCACTAATCGGAAAATGAGTGGAAACCGTATGTTCATTTACATGTAAGTGCTCTGGCACCTTGGCTGTTACGATCATTTCATGATAGAAGATACAAGAAGAAAAACCTTAAATTTGTGAAGCTTCTATAATTAATTGATTGTTCGATCATTTGACAGAATATATTTTAATAGATATTATTTTCTTTAGCTTAGTTTATTTTTAATTTAAATAATAAATAAAATTTTAACATAACCATCGCTCTGCTCCCCGTCTACGCAAGACTGCGATTGCAGAACTCATTTTTTTAGCAAGACCAGATATGGGCTATGTGCGGAGAAATTAGGCTTTTTTTTTTGGTATTAATTCACATAAGTTTGGGGTCTCTATTCCCACTCGGAATCATCTTACAGTGCTCTCTGTGGGAGGTTATGTTGATAAGATTTCTCCTATCTCTAAGGCAAATTTAAGATGTGCGGCTTCGCCTCCTTCATTATGTTGGTTCCCGAAAAGGTTTTACACTTATAAGCTATCACTGCACTCTTCAATACATTCTATAGAGAAGCCAACTCCAATGTTCAGAGTCTTAAGAAGACTGGACCAACTAACAGGGACACTGAATTATCCCTCTACACTTTAGGTTCTGCAAAACCAATGGGGGGTACTCCCTTTAATGCCTTTGAATACACACTGAACTTATGATTGACATTAATATAAGCATAAATCTCATATTAGGCTCAATACAACTGGGAGATACTAGATAATGCCTAATTACCCATTGAACATCAACCTCCTTGGGAGCATGACATTAAAGGAACCACAACTAAACTAGAAAACAAACAGAATTTTATCAAAAGATGGAATAACCAGGTATACTGAACTACTAAGATAACAATTTCCAGCAATTTCTAGACCAGTGCCTTATCTATTGGGCAATATCTTCACTTTACCATTTCTTGTACAAAGACAAAAACTACGACTGATTCATGACTCAGATTATTATTGCCTTACAATGACATCCTTCAATGTAATCTAAAACTGAACTTCTTATAATGATCCTTGTGCCAACTCCATGAACTCATGAATTAATTTTTAATAATTTTAATTGATCCTTGATCAAACCTTAGAATCAAGGCATACACATATAAACAATATGTAGTGAATTGAATGAGAAATTTAGATTTGTTGAATTCACAACTCATAGAACCAACACAGAGGAGAGCACCAATCAAGATTATATTTCATTGATTTTTCAGAATCATCATCTTCATACAATAGTCTATTCACTAAAGTAAGACTCAATAAGACTAAAATTCTAATACTAGAACATATATTTTCTCTGTCAATTGTATAGAAAATTCAACTATACTAGTTAAACTTGACTGGGTATGAAATAAGTCTATCAAGCTTCAGATCACTTGGGGAAAAATTACATTTGGAATTATTAACAAATAAAACCTGGGAAGACTTCTTCAAATTCTGCTACGCGGGAAGTTGGCTTCATCAAAATGACATCTAGCCCTTTTGTCTATAGGTAATCAGATACAATTTCTTTGATTTATGTAAAATACCTGCAGCTTTTGATGACAAGTTCAAGGTACGTATTCATCTATAATTGCTCTCCCCGTAAATAAGCTCAAGTGTCAAGTCAGCAACCAACTGTAAAAAGACAAAAATGGTCAATTCCCCACTGTTTCAAACTGCGTTCTTCTTGGTGATCTCTATCTCCACCTAGAAAAATCCCTATCTTTTGGCCACTCAAAAGATCTAACAGTTTCTATCTGGCTAACAATCTCATTCCATTGACCATTAGTGATGACCCTTGCATCGGAAATGAGCTTAACCAAATCTACCTCATCCCTGAATAAATTATCTATTACTTCATTAAACCCTTGTACATCAATATCATTGGTCAAATTCTATAGGGTTTCAATGCTTTCTACAATTAAATCAAAATCCCCTATCCATGTGGGGATGTCCTTTAGTTTTCCCTCCTTATCATAGATGTTAGGGAAATAAGCATTGTAAGATTCTACAAAAATATTTATTTTCCCCTTTATTATCTGGTCCTTCCCTGTAAAGAAAGAAAACAATGTATTTACTATTCCTACCATATTCTTGGTGTCAAAGATCGTGTTAGGCAGATTAGGCCTGTATACCAAAGTTGCATCCAACTTTTCCTTTGGCACATTCCTATCTATCCACAATGTAAAAATGAAATTCAAAAATTTCATGGCTCCTGTACACTTTCCTTCAGCATATTGCAGGGACACATGGGAACTATGGACAATACTTAGTTTGTCCTTCAGAATGTCAACCCTGTGGTGTAAGATTTATATTAATACTTTGACCCCCAAAATATTCTTCTCCTCTTCCAGTTCCTCTATCCTCCCAGCATACTCATTCATTTTTCATTTACCTCCATAGGAATGGCAGCATATAATATAGGAGTAAACTCACCAGTAGTTCCCACAACAACATCCACTCTTTCACTGGCAACAAACATGTTAGCTAATTTTACATTAAACTCATTAATTTGTTCCTCTAGGGCATTCAACATAAGTTGCCCCTCAGATTCTTTACATACTCTAATGAGGCTATTGTACATCTCTTTAGCCCTCTTCTCCAAATCCTCTTCTTTGGCTCTATTTAGGAGTGACACATGAGTTAGCAAGTCTACAATTTCCACATTTCTCACATTCTGGATATTCTAGACGAGCTTATTTCCTTGCCTCTAATCTTGAATATCCAATATCTTTGGCTTTTGTATTGTTGGGGCAAGTGACAAAATTACCAATATTTTGCTCCTAGGGTCAAAACCCAAGCCTCTTAGGATAACTCCAACCTCAACCTCAGATTTGAATATTTGGTTTGGTTGTTTCCTTATTTGGTCTATCAGGAATGATGATTGCTTGTCCCACCCAGGTAGCAAACACATTCTACTTCTATTTACCAACTCTCTATCTTGGACTATAGACAATGTGTGACTATCAGGACCATAATCATGCAATGCTTTTAACAACTTCTACTTGCACTCATTTGTGTCATCCTCAAAACCCAAATTTATTTTTAGTTCATTTTATTTCAACTTGAAAGAAAACTCTTGAACTCTTCAGTTTGGATGAAATATGTTACTCAACTGATGGTGATGATGATGAATACCGAGATCAGAGGTAGACAAGATTGTAGAAAGGATTAGATTGGTTGTTATTTTTTCATTGATGTCAAGCAATTGATTTTTGGTTCATATTGATAAATTATGTTGGGATAAAAATTGTTTACAGAAAGCTGGGGCCTTTGCATGGTTAGAAATACAAAGAAAGATCTTAACAAGTGAGAGAAGGAAGAAATACAGCTTCATAGGACCAACAATGTGCCTGTTATGCAAAAATGCCACCGAAGATGTTGATCATCTTCTGGTGCAATGTGAAATGGCACAAAGATGTTGGGATATGTTGAGATTTAAACTAAATCTGATGGGACCACTACCAAATACCCTAATTGATCTTTTTAAATGTTGGCCGTGCAAATCTCACAAATCTACCTTATCAAAAATATGGGTTATATGCCCATCAATGGTTATTTGGGAGTTGTGGAAGGAACGGAACAAGAGGATTTTTCAGGAGCTGTCAGAAACTATTGAAAGGGTAATTCAAAGGATTAATAATATGATTGAAGAAGTGATGAGTGCTGCAGTCAACCAAGTAAACTCAAATAAAGGATTTATAGACTGGGACAGATTCATTCACAACTCATGGCCAAGCATAAAAATAAAATATAAGAATGACGGTAGTAATCCCCTGAAGGCAAAAATAAATAGAAAGGAAGTGATATGGCTACCACCAGACCCGGGGTGGATTTAAATAAATTTTGATGGTTGTTGTAAAGGAAATCTGGGACTTTCAGGTGCTGGAGTTATAGCACGAGATACAAATAGTAATACTATTGCAATAGTAACAAAGAGGCTACACGAGGGGACAAACAATATTACAGAAATTCAAGCAGCCTTGTTAGCAGTAAAGCTAGGGAAACTGCTAGGTGGAGATAAAATACACTTAGAAGGAGATTCAAAAATTATTATCGAAGCAATAAAATTAAATCATACTCATGATTGGAAAATCTCAGGGGTGCTTCGGGAAGTGAGTAACATCTTACATCAGTATACTAATTACACCATCAATCACACTCTCAGAGAAGGAAATAATGAGGCTGATAAATTAGCCAATTGGGCACTCACCTTTGGAAACCATGACCTCACAGTGATGGATGATTTTAGCAACATTTGCATTGACAATGATGTTTAGAAATGGCACACGGTTTAATAACAAATGGGGAAACCACTTACAAGTTTTACATAAAAATTAATGATGACAAGAGCTCTGAATGTGTCAAAAAACTTGTGAAGGATGCTAATTAGATGTCCCTAGCAAGTGACGGGATAGGTGGTTATGATGGAATTTTCTCTTTCAAGAAAAGTGAGTAAATGTGAAGAGCGAATGGAACTTGCCACATGAATGAGCGGACGGTCATTAAATACGCTCCTTATGATAAATGCCCACGTAAGCAAATAAAAATTAACTCTGTTTATGTCTTAGCATGCTTGTGAATTGCAGGTTTTCTAGTTTCGGAGTTGTAGGTGTTTCTAGATTCGGAAAAAGGCACAGTGGAGAACATGGAAGAAAATTTTAGCTTGGATAGCAAGAAACAGATGAAAGCTTTCAAAGGTCTAGTCAGCAATGAATGGGTTGAAGGTTAGCTAAAAATAAAAATGAAGGAAATGGTGAATACGGTGCTTACAGTCATTGGTGAACAGTTCCAAGAATGAAAGATAAAATACCGGGGCAATCTGGATATAATCTCTATTTTTTTGGCCTGGGGCTTAGAAATTCGTACAACCACAGGGGAAGTGGAGAGAATAACGTGTGCATTGTTTGACGAAGATGTTTTGGGGGAACTGTCATCCATCTTGGAATGGTCCATCCCAGGGATAGGCTTGTACATTTCAGAGTGCTTCGAGGAAGACATAGATAGGAAGAGATTCAACCTCATTCCTTTCCTAAGGTGGAGGGCCAATGCAGACAAACCATTAATGTATCAGCGTGTGCAAGATGGTTGGGCTTGTGTGATAGAAGAGCTGGCTCGAGAGGAGGATAGAGCAAGGAATATAGCCGGTCTTTTTGCTCTGCCAGTGCCAAGGAGGAAGAGAAACAACAGGGGAAGGAAAAAGATAGCCCAGGAATAGGGCAAATTGCTGGAAACAAATCTATTTTTTGGGGAAGAAACTTTTTGAAAAATAGCAAGTAAAGGAAGTTTTTGGAAGGCACAACCGCCTGCGACCAGGAAAATGCAATATGATTCCAGCGGAATGATAGCAGACAAGTGTGGATTTTTTGATGCACGTAGTATATTTTTTACATCAATGAAGATATAGAATATATTATACTATGTAAATGCCTAAAAGGTGAATATAGAATAGCTCTGAGAAAGCCGAATGGGTAAATGCCTGGCTGTAGATGTAGACTTTTGAATGGTTAAGAAATCTGGCCTTCTGATAATGGGAGTGACTGTAAAAATGTTAAAGGATAACAATTTTTAATACCTCTCTATTTCAATATAATACAAAAACTTTACTGACCAAAAAAAAAATTAATACTAATATTATACTATTATACAATAGAGAAATAAATAATAATAATAAGATAATACTAGTTTATATAATACAATACTAATATTTAAATAATTATATAATACTAATGCTATTACCATCTAATATTAATACTAAAAAATTGAAAAAAATAAAATAAAATCATAAAATTGAAAAGAGCGTTGAAATTGAAATGTTGAATTTGGGTGGGAGTTATCAGATATCCGATATTATCGGATATACGATTAGGCTTGGTTTTTTCTTTGGATTTTGGCTTTGCAATGCCAAACGTGGATGGTCAACCCAAACGATGTGTTCACCATATTTCCTCTGATCTCCATACTTTGACCATGTAGCTGACGACCTCTTTTTCACCTGAATTGATGAAACAAAAAGGGTTTCTTAAAGACATTATCATATTTCCATCAATATAATTTCTTTTAGAATTCAAGTTTAATAAGTAATTATTACTTATTTTCTAATTAAGTTATCTCTAAAGTCCTAATTGATAGACTGATTGAAAAACAACTATAACTTTCAAACGGTTTAACCTTTTTGAAATCTGAAATATGCATCACATTCTATGATTTGCCTACTATAATAAAATAAAAAATTTGCAATTTTGTAAAGTTTAGAATTAGTTAAGGTGATCAGACATGAGAGTTTTTTTAATTTTGAGTAAGTTGTAGCAAAAAATTTATAATTAATTATTTATTTGGTAAAAAATTATACAAAAATATGTGTCACATCCGGGCATGAGTCTACTACTTATATCTAGAATCTTGTGAAAAAATATCATCATTTGATTGTGATTAAGGTGGTCAGACATACACGTACTTTTTATCATTTTTCTAAAATTTTCGTACTATTGCATTGAAATCTAAAATATTGAACAATTAGATTAATTTTTTTTCAAACAAGGGCTAGTAGTTTATAAACTACATTCAATTTCCTACAGATTCTGTTCTTACAAATTTTTCACATAAGGTTGATAAGATGTTCAACTTTTTACGTCAAGTTGACTAACCCTGATTTTCTGATTTTTCCTTGCCACTTAAGGTCATAGCTTGGTATACCATGATCTTGCACATACCCTTACATATTTTGGACTTCGAAATGTTACAATGAAGAAAATATACGATAACAACTACTTTTTATTTTTGCATTCATTGGCTATGTACGTGATCTATTTGGGATGTTGAAATCTAGAAAAAATAAGTTCATTTACGTTTGGTTTTTTGGTGGGAACTAGACCCCTTGATTTTAAGTATTTTTCTACAATAAAAAAGTTGGCTTTAAAAATTAAAAAACCATATCAATTCTTGGTAAAAAAAAATTAAAAACAATAGGCATAAACTCCATCAATTTTTACACATTTCATCAATTTACATCATTTTCAAATTCAAAACAAAAATGCAAATTTTACGCTGTCAAAATTGAACAATTTTGGTTATGTTAAATTTTTCTTTATAAAAGTGTGACACAAGTTTGTACTTTTACCCTCCCCTGCCTTTCTCTGATAGGTTTAATGTAGTATTAAAGTCGCCCCCTAAAATACAATTCCAGTTTGGATTAAAGATAAACTTCTCCCCTATTTCACCCCAGACTTATTTTTTCTTCAAATTCGGAATAGACCCATAAATATTAAATAATGTAAACATAAGATTACTACTTAAACTCTTAACTAGGGAGCAAAGCCAATTTTTGTTTTTACTAATTACTTCTACAAAGAATTTTTGTAGGTCCTATATTAATCCCAAGCCATGAGAAGCTCCTTCTGTCAGCACTATCTCCCATTTCCAACACCCTATCCTCTTCCTAAATTCTCAAATTCTTTTTCATTTAATTTTGTCTCCTGGATCACAAATATCTCTTCCTTGGTTGAAAAATGCAATGTTTTAAGATACGTTTCTTGTTAGGGGCATTCATGCCACTAAAATTCCATGTAATTTTTTCCATGGCATCATGGGAAGGAACTTCCCCTTCCCTACTTTCAATAAAGATGTTAATTTAGCTTGATTAGTTTCTACCTCATCCTTATTCCTTAATTCAGATAGGGATTTCCTTCCCCTTTTCTTGTGGGTTTTTGCACAATCTAGTCTTAACCTTCTAAGATTATTTTGACATATGCCAAGAAAACCTTCTATGGCATCTGAATCCTAGTCCATGTCTCTAAAAGCTATTCTCTCCCCTACTTCTTCCTCTGTCTCTTCCCCTATGACTTCCAAAATTTGATCTAATAATTGTTGATTCTCAATTCCCTATTCTTCTCCTACTACCTTCTCTTTTGTGAAACCCTCTTCCAAAATTCCATAAGCAACCTTCAATTTTGAAGGAATTTCTTCCTTTCTACGATTACCTTGCTCTTTTTCACATTCATTAACTGATAATACTTACTTATGTTCTTCTTCTTCTTGGTATAGAAGCTATGTTTGTTCAATCACATCTTCCTTAAACTCTTTAGCATCCTTTAGTAGTTGTTAGGATTAGAAGACAAAAATCTAATAGTTACATGCAAATATAACCAATAATGGAAAGGAATAAAGCACACAAAAGTAGAACAAGAAGACACAGATTTAACATGGTTCACCCAATCTTGGGCTATGTCCACCAAACAAAGAGTCCAATATTATTCTTCACTAATTTCAACTGATTACAACTAGTTATCCATTGTAGTTCAATACGACTATAAATGCTACAATACTTCTTCACTCTAACAAGCCATAACCCTAACACCATTTTTCTTATAGAAAACCCCTAACCCTAAAACTTGCTTGATGGGTCAACCTAGGGAAATGCTTGACAAGTCAACCCAGGGAAATGGTTGATGATTCAACCCAAAAAATTCTTGGAAAGTTAACCCGAACCCCATGAATTGTAGAAAAGTGTATGTTACTTGCTTAATTAGTCACCACAAACCAACCGTTGTTGTAGGGTTTCTCTGCTAGTAGATTTACTTTCTTCCCTATCTCCTCTATTTCTCTTAATATTGCAACTTATAGAATTTACCTCTCCATATTTGGATTAATTATCTGATATATTAATATACTTTATTTCGTTAGTCTCTATGGTAAATCCAACAGTTATTTTATTTTATTTGATGGAAACTTTGGTGTTGCGGTTTCCTTAATCAAACTTGACTTCTCTGGTTGATGCCTTGCTTTCAAAACAATGTTAGTTTCATCTCTTTCCTCATTATAAAAGGATGGATGTAGGAACCAACTCCCTTTTTCAGAGGTGATTTTAATATGTTCTAATTCTTTGATTTTTGCATCTATTTCAATGATTATTTTGACTTCTTTAGCAAGATTTCTTCCTTGAATTCCCTCACATCCTAGAAAAGAGCTCATATGATTTCCTATCATCTCTATTATTGCAAGAAAGTGATATTCAACATGCATCAAACCAATATTTACCCATTTTGATCATTTATCTAGTCTGTATATTCTAGGCTTAAAATTTGGCCTCCAATCGATACAATGAAAGGTATAACCTTTGAATAATCTAATATCGCCATAGAGAATTTCTCATTTTTTAATTTTTTTTACAAGTTATTAACAAAAAATTATTTCCTAGGTATTATATACTTACCTGATTGGGGGATTTCTTCCTCCACCATGCTATAGTTTCCTAGAGTGGTTGGTTTTGACCTTTCCAAACCGCGAGTACTCCTAGCTCAACATATAAATCCTAGTATGTCTGCATAGTATCAACTTTAAATTCTAAAGTTATCCATTTTTTTCCTTCTATCATTATTAGGGTTTTCTCTTGAATTGATAGCTCCATTTAGGCCTTGTTTGGTTCAGGAATTAGAATTTGACTCAAAACCTGATTATCTCAAAATAAGGTTTTGAAATTCTAGTTTTGTGTATCCAAAAAATAGTTTGGATCGTTTGGTTGACCCAGAAGATGACTGAGACAATCCATCTTCTGCGTTTGGTTGCCAATTTCAAAATTAGAATAGGAATTTATTTGGTTCTACAATTTCAAAATTTAACTCTTAAAAGGGATGAGATATTTAGGCAAGTTCAAAAATAGAAATACTTAGAATGGTTTTTTTTCTTTATAAAATTATAGATTCATACAATAAAAATGTAAAGTTTCTTACAAAATAGTAGAATTCTTACCACAAAAATGCACATACCGAAAGCATGGATCAAATTGGTCACAAATTCCTCCTTTAATTCGACATACAGAACGTATCTTGGCCATCGGAAAGCAGCATGATGACGGCCACAGGGTCCCTTTCATGGCAATCTTAAAGGATCTTTACGCCTTTTCACGTTCTGCAACTCTGCTTTGTAGCCAGTTTTTGCTGCATTATGTATATAGTTGTGTATGGTATGTCGAAACATATATAATAATAACCAAAATTTCTTCTTCACAAATTTTTTGATTTGTTTATTTTCTGGTTCACCTTTTTGAACTTTTTAGTCTCTTCTTTAGTGATTTTTTTAACCCTTTCATTTTTATTTCGATTTTGTAAGTTGTGTTGCAGCTATCCTTGGCTTAAATGATGCTATCACCAATATTTATGTCGTCGCTACAGATTAGGTGGTCGATTACTCGCCTCACAGATCTCTGCCCTTCCTGTGACATGCAAATCAAGGGGAAAAGACGTTGGGCTGTGGAACTGAGGCTCCCAATGATGAAGCTTATGGTCCGTTTGAGAAATTAGCTTTGTTCCCGCAAGAACAAATATGTGAATCAACAAAACCGGATAGACCCGACACCCAATTAAATGGGGTTCATAAAATCTAAATCTGGAAGATGAAATCATGATTCATATTCTACCTATTGGGTGGGAAGATTGTGCCGCCTATTTTGGTGTGAAATTCAGATTTTATGTCCAAAACCATAATTGCATTTTAGGGAACCAAACGGCTAATTTGGGAAAAAGTGAAAGTTCCACAACCAATTCCGCCCCAATTCTGGTAACAAAACGGGGCCTTATGTCCATTGGAGAACCCTTAGCCCTATCTATTGTCGTAAGATATGATGCCCTAGGGTATGCTTCATTCCTTTCAAATATTTCCATCCATAGTTGATCTCTTCCCCCAAGATTAGCTTGAGGGTTTGCCTATCTTTTTCCAAATGTATATCTATTATCCGCTAATCTAAAGGAATAATCCCTTGCCCATCTTTGATCCATTGTTCTGTGCTGCAAGTTTTGCCTTTCAAAATTGATTTCCATTTTCACTCTTGGAGGAATTGGATATTGCTTTATGTTCCTTTCATTTTTATCTTCATCTATCTATCTTGAAGCAAATGAGGATCTAAAATTGAAAATATTTACTTGGCGATATGAATTTGCATAGGGGTTATTCCTAATTCCCATCGGGATTGTGTTGGCCCTTGTTACGACAAGCTTGGGTGGATTGAAATGAGATCATTTTCTGACCTGCCACCTGACCTCCCTACCCAAGGTCATTTGCCCCTCTCCATCTTCATTACTCGGAAATAGGTAGGGGTTCTATAAATGTTGCTTAATGATTTGCCTAGTTCCTAATGGAAAGCAGTTTGCACCTGTGGCCTGAAGATGAGATGGGGCATCGTTATTCAATTTCTTTGCTTCTCTACTTGCCCTTTTCTCCAATACCAGCCACTTCCCATCTGCTAAATTTTCAAAAGAGCATTTGTCTTTTGGCATGTAATATCTGCTAATTTGCATTTTCACATGTTATTTGCAGATATGCATAATTATATTTATATTTAATATAAAATAAATTATATTAATAAAATATAGCTTTACTCGTAAATTAGTAACAAATAATCAATTATTTTCACAATAATTTAGATATTATTGATTTTTCATAATATCCAATATATATATAATATTCACAATTAATTTATTTTTAAAATTTATTTAATTTCATTAAATTTTGAAAACACTCTTTTAACAACTTATTTCATAGCTAAAGTATTTAAAATTAATAATGTTATAATTATATGTCACTCAATGTATTATTATTTTAAAAAACAATAATCATTTATTACAACATTAAGTTACTACTTTATTATTTAATATAATTTAATTAATTATTATTTATTACTTTATTTCACCACTATTAAATTTTAGCCCTATTTTTGACGATGATTTGTCACAATTTAGACAACAATTGGTCTATAAAACATCGACTACTGTCATTGGTCTTTTTTGCATCGATTTTACATCACACTAAATCGTCGTCGATATTTCGACACAAATAGGGTGGATTTATCGACGGAAGATGCGTTGAAATGTTTGGTCTAGCCTGGACCCTGCTTTCCACCAAGGCGACCAACGTCAGTCTAAATGTTGACGAACTCTGCTCGATGAAGGTGTCGAGACTATAGCATCGACGTCAAAAAACTAAGTGTCGTGTGTCAAAATTGTGACGCTCAATGGTTGATCATGTTGTCGATTGTATAGCATCAACGTCGATATGCTTAGTGTCGTGTGTCGAAAGTGCGACGAACAATGGTTGATCATGTCGTCGATTGTATAGCATCGGCGTCGATATGCTAAGTGCCTTGTGTCAAAATTTTGACAGCCTGTGCCATTTTTTTAATTTTTTTTTTATATATTATCGTATAAAATATGTATAAATATAAATATATATATATAATATGTATGAGACTCTTGATGTTGGGATTAGTATTCACCTTTTGCATTTATAACCACACAGCATTAATATTGCCAGAGGAGAAATGGCCAGGTTCATTTAGGTGTAATGGCCATCTTATCCCAATGTAGTGATTCTTGTTTAATGTGTATGTGACATGCTTCGTATCCTTCTGAGCTTTTCTTAGTGTGCGTATCCTTTCTGGTTTAGCATGACCACTCGTGGTAATCTGTTGTGTGGTTGGATCCACTATAGATCCAATATACAAGTTTTATGAAAATGATTTGAACAAAGCATTTTCATTGTACTGTATATTCACAGCCTCAAGAAAAATCAAACTGACTAAGAAAGCTTCGTTTACCTACAGATTTGTGTGCTTTTCTGAGTTTGATACGCAGATCAAGTTTTATGAAAATGATTTGAACAAAGCATTTTCATTATACTGTATATTCACAGCCTCAAGAAAAATCAAACTGACTAAGAAAGCTTTGTTTACCTACAGATTTGTGTGCTTTTCTGAGTTTGATACGCAGATCTGCGTATCAAACTCAGAAAAGCACACAAATTTGTAAGTCAATGTTGATTAAATATTTTATTTTTAATAGCAGTTTAAAAGGCTATTTAAATGTTTTGATGGTTTGATAAGAACAAAATTGGTATTCATCACAATAGCGCGTCTCATCATCACAACTAATCCACCTTAAACAATTGAAAATGTTTTCTTGTATTAAATATTCATTAATCAAAATTCGAATAGAAAATGTATACCTTGAGTACTACAATTCACATTAGAATCGATCGATGCCTCCATCGTGCTCGGCCGGTACAGTATCAATATCGGCAGGTTGCATTCCAATGTAAATAAAATAGATGTAGATTTAGATGATGATATTGCAGAAATCCCTAATTCACAGTCTATCGTTTGTTCTATGAAACACTAAATTAGGGATTTCTACGATATCCTCATCTGTATCTACAGCTATTGCCTTTGTTGTTGCAGGTGCTTTTCCCCTATTTGATATTTATCTTTAGGTGTCCACACTCATTCTGTTGGTTGTTGCCAGCTTCTCTTTGTTTCGAGAATAGTTTAACATTCTCTAAGAAACATAATTGTAG
>MU225707.1:79541-100440 GCA_018584345.1 Thuja plicata | reverse complement strand
TATATATATATATAATCCCGTGTTTGTCAATATTTCGACATTTCTTCTTAAACTTAATATATGTCGATATTTCGACATTTTCGGGAGCATAAACCAAAAAAAAAGAGTTTTACAAGCCAAATTGGCTTGTCGTCGAAAAGTCTGGTCTAAAATATAGGCCTAATGTACTAGTGCACAATCTATTACTATTTTTCTTCTAAACATATAAACATTGACCCATAAATATACAATTAAAACTTTCATCAATTTTTTTTCCATCAAATTTTAAAATTATTTTTCATCATAATGTCTTTCTTATGTTAGAAAAGATGTTTTAATCAATTTGTAAATTTTTTTTTTTTTATGTATAAATGTTTGTTGCGTTAGAAAATATACTTTATTAAAATATATAAAAAAGTGAATGTCTAGGTAAGTTGAAGTTTTAAATCTCCATCTTCCTGTGCCTCTATAAGGTCTATATTTATTTGCCTGTGTCTCTAACTATCAATATTTATTCTTCCATCTCTCCTTTTATAAACATCTCATTATCACTCTATCTTTCTCTCCCCCTATATCTCCCCCTCTATATATGTATCTCTTCCATCTATATAGATCCCCCAATCATATCTCTCTCTCCCTTCCCCCTCTATATTACAAGCATAACACACTCTTTTGGTAAGTGATTTTTCTTTAATTATGTTTGAATCCATGTATGTGGTTGAATAGTTGATTTGAAGCTATCACTTCTATATAGAGACTATTTTTGCACAATATCACTACTTGCTCAATGACCTATATAATCTCGTGTAGTACAAAGATGTATCCCAAAAAAAATCAAATTTCCAGAATAGACTTTTGACACCTATTCGATGTATCCATTACACACCAAAGTACGATATTTGCTAGTTACAATACTACACAACAAATACGTAACCACTACGTGTCACGAGATTGAACAGAATCAGACCTCCCACTGTCCATTGGATCACATGAGTCGATGCATCGGTTGTCGACCACAGAAGGAATTCAAGATAAGGTTTGATGATCCAACTCTAAATCACGGCTTAGAATTAAGAGTGGCAGAGTAAATCATTGGAATAATTAAATTTCATCGGTGTAAGAAATAGGGAGATATCGAGGGCGAGTGTCGTGGCTGTGTTTCACAACGATGGCCTCAACCCCACGTCCTCCACACGCAGTGCTCGCGCCCTTTCCTGCTAAAAGCCATGTCAATCTGCTCATGCAGTTAGCCAAGCTCTTGGCCGCCAGAGGATTCTTCGTTACTTTCATCCTCACAGACTGGATCGAACAGCGGATATTCGAAAAGCCCAACGATTCTGCCACCATTTCCCATCAGTTGCACCAGCAAGGCCTGCACATTCGCTTTCTGGCTGTTCCCGACGACAACCCTCCCGACCATCGACGAATACAAGCGATTGACGAGTATTTCCTTGCCGCGCAAAAGTTAGGCCCAGCCATGATTCGAATCCTGCAAAGCGCCGCCAACGAAGCCCCGCCGATCACTTGTATTGTTAGCGATTGCTTCATGTCTTGCACCCACCATGTAGCCACCTCGCTAGCTGTGCCTCGTGTCGTATTCTGGACTTACTGCACCTCAGCCGCCATTGCACTCTCCAGTTCTCAGACGCTTTTGGAGAAGGGATTTATTCCAATTAATGGTGAGTATATGTAACCTTTTATTTCACTCGAAGATTTGGGAGGCATGGTTCTGTATTTATTAGTAGTGGTCTACTTGTGGTATGCAGTGAAGGAGGCACGGCGGCCGGAAAACCTTATCACTTGTCTTCCGGGTAAGATTCCACCGTTATGGCCAACGGACCTTCACACTGTCTTCCGAATTCAAGACACGGCCGTTTCATTGTTCAAGGTGATTATGTACGAATCCGAGATTCAGAACAAGGCGGATTATGTTCTGATTAATGTGTTTGAAGAACTGGAAGGCCCCCATGCTGCCGAGGGGCTTTCCAAAGGCTGCCCTGCTCTGCCCATTGGCCCTCTCTTCCTTCCCGACTTCCTCCAATCCACTAAATCCTCTGTAAGTGTTTCTACCAGCCTCTGGGAAGAGGATCTCGATTGCCTTCAATGGCTTCAGACCAAAGAGCCTTCTTCTGTTCTGTACGTGTCTTTTGGGAGCATATTTGAGATGTCGATGGAGCAGTTGCATGAAGTGGGTGTAGGGCTTGAGGCCAGCCAACAGTCTTTTCTGTGGGTATTAAGGCCTGGTTTAGCCGAGGGAAAGTCTGCGGTTCTGCCTGAGGGATTTGCGGAACGAATTGGGGAACGGGGAAGGATTGTGAAGTGGGCGCCTCAGGTGAAGGTGCTTTCCCATCCCTCTGTTGGGGGATTCTTTACCCACAACGGATGGAATTCTACCTTAGAAAGTATAAGCATGGGAGTGCCTATGATTGGATGGCCTCTCGGAGCAGAGCAGTTTCTCAACTGCAGATTTTGCAAAGAGATTTGGAAGATTGGCATGGATTTTGAGTCTCGAGTTGAAGAGGAAAATGGTATAGTGCCGTGGGAGGAGGTGGAGAAGGTGGTTCGAGCGATGATGGAAGGCATGGAAGGACAGGAATTGAGAAATAACGCGGCAAGGTTGAAAGAGGCTGCGACGAAAGCAGTGATGGAAGAGGGTTCATCTTATCGAAATTTGGATAAATTTACCAGGGACATGACTGCAAGAGCCAATTCTGAGTTAGAGTAATATAGGTTTTTATGGTTTTAATGTTGTATCTTACGTACTATAATCGGTTTTAAGAGAACAGACGCAGAAGCTTTTTGTGGCTTCGATTCAGTCTTGGAATATGACGGTCACCCCTCACTCTATTGGAATATTTCTTTTGGAGCGAATATTGGGAAAGTTATGTGTATCATTCCAAGTCCTCTATCATTGACAAAGATGGTTATTAAAAAATATAAATTCATTTTTTAGTTTTCAGATTGCTTTCAATTTTCACCAATAAAATGAAACATTCATATAGATTATTAAATAGAATCTTAATTTAAATTATTACGGTCATTCTTAAATTAAAATATTATTAATAGTCTTGACATGTAATAGTAGTCTCTTTAATTCAATTTTAGGAATTAAAAAATTATGTGCATATGATATAGTTTAAATGTAAAAATTAAGTAATTTATTAAAACTACAAAATAATAGTGAACTAGAAGATAAATTAAAGCAAAAGAGAAAAATTATATGTCCATAAAATAATAGTAAACTATAAGAAAAACTAATGTAAAATAGAAAAACTATGTCTATAAAAGCATCTTTAAAATGACTAAGATTTGGGTTGTATTAGAGCATGAAGTCATTATAGGTCTTAGTTATAAATAGTGTGGATATTTCTTAATGTCTTAATCTTAAGAAATAGATACTACTCACGTGGAATAGTTTAGTCAAATATAAAAATACATTATAAAAGAGACAATATATTTTCCCTCTAGTTGTATCTTGGTTCCTGGTTCTCTTTTTTGTTGGTCCTCTTCATAATTTTTTTGACTTGTTTATTATGAACTATTAATCTATGATTTGCAATCTAGTTGTATATGCTTATTCATATTTGTTTGTAAGGGTTGGAACCCTTGTAGCATACATTTTAACCAAACCATCTAAAAATTATCGCAAGTAGAGGGTCATAAGAAAGATTGTCTAACTTTGCAACCCACATAAATAAACACAACAAAAATTATTAAAAGGTATCCCTAGGAATTCCCTCAATGAGGGATAAACATAGTTTCCAAAATATTTCTTATTAAATTTGATTCCACAAGCATAATTACAATATGTCACAATGTCTTCTCACATATGGTAAATTCCTTCAAAGTACCACTTTTGGGCTTCAACAGGTTACAAAATATTATCACAAGATCTTCACATGATCCTTTCATATGAATGTATTCTAAATCACACTCCTTGCTTCTTTACTTCTCTCTTAATCTAGTTGTATCTACTTAAATATTTATTTGTAAGGGTTGAGACCCTTGTAGCATACCTTTTTTACAAAAGCATCTAATATTACCTACAAATTCTACATAGTCACTTTATTTTTAAACATTTTTAGATTACTTCATTCAAAAATATTATTTATTTTTTACAAATTATAAATTATCTTGATGAACTTTCTCATCGTTTATTTACATCAAAACTATATTTTTCATTGATAAACTCATGCTTAAAAATTACGTTGGCTATATGCACTCAGACCCACATCAACGTCAATATATGCAAGACCTTACAATAATATACTAGTATCCTAAGGACTAAGTATGTATCTCATATAAATAAACACACATAAACTACAAACACAACAAGACATAATGTATACCCTAAGGAAACCCTCAACAAGAGATAAACCTAGCTTCCAAAATAATTCTTATTATATTAATTTTACAAATATAAAATTATGATATGTCATAATGGCTTGCCAAATATATTGTTACATAATATTTAAATGACACTTCTAAACTTGTCAAATGGGCTACCAAATAGCACAACAAGATCCTCATGTAATCCTTTCACGCGATTGCACTTTGCATCATACTCCTCGTTGCCTTACATTCCTCTCAGTGCTCACTTCCTCACTACTAAACTTACCTACTATATATCTTCTCCTTAATCTTTTTCATTTACTTACAAATGAATTAAAACCACTTAGATACACCTTTCCCCAATGAAATCAACCTTAAGATAAAGAAAATCTTAAAAGCACACTATCACAACCTATCTAAATATCCATCCTTTGGTGCAAACCTAAAATAAGTTTTCACAAACCAAAATAATTCAAGCATCTTGCATCATTGGTAAAATATAAGTATCCATCTTCTAAATGGTAGACTTGGATCGGTCCAAATCACCTCAAACTTTAATAGAAGACCAATTAATCAAACAATGTGCTACTCTTGAAATTGCCAAAAGTAGTTACTCAATACGATGAAATGCAACAACATTTCTTCATCTTAAGTTGGTAGCTAGCTGTCAAGCATGGGGTCTTCATTGAAGGGGCAATACAATACCATGTATGTTCATATTGGGGGGTTTAAAATGGGCAAAAATAGGAGGCAATATATTGCTTAAATAGGGGGGAGGGGGTTTTTTTGGAGGGGGATGGTGATTTATAGAAAAATGAGTGCGGGGTGTACTGGGTGGGTATTGGAGGGGGTGACAAAAAAAGTATTTGGGGCAATATTTTTTGAAAATAGGGGGATTTTTTAGTATGTCACGAACACATGTGCTATGATTCAAGTTGACTAAGTGAAGCCCCCATATCATCAAGCATATAATTAAACTTAAATTTTTATATTTTCAAATGCAACACATGTTTCTTACAATGTCCCAAGTATGCCCTTGCATCAATATGTAACACCAACATTGTCATTCATAAGGAAAGGGTTATAGGCATTTCCATTGTACTTGGCATTTTTTAAAACACATGTACAAACAAATATCAAAGGGTTTTAATAAAGTGTAAGGAGAAAGCTAATAAAAACATCTATATAAGAATATCAAGTTATAAATATGCTCTTTTAACATTACCCTTTCCTATATTAATATGAAAGAAAAAAAAACATTTATGAAGAAATTAGACAATTGCTTTAAGGAAAACAATTCCACATTTAAAATCTCATATTTGAAGACTTCAATGTTCATTCAAAATCTTATATTTGAAGGCTTCAATGTTGAGATTCAAAATCTCATATTTGAAGACTTGAATGTTGAGTTTAGTATAATAGGTACAAAATTGAAACTCAATATAAAACAATTATTTTTATATTTTATTGAAAGATAACCATCTTTAGAGTTATCATTGAATTAGATTAAAAAAAATAATAATAAAATAGTCTTTATCATTCTGAAAATTGGAAAATCTTATTGTTCTTTACACTAATTTATTTCTTGTTTATATATGTGATTACTATTTTAATATTATACTTCTATCTAAATTGATCACTATATCAATTGTTTAATGAAATAACCAGCCTAAATAAACTTATTCTTCTAAACACATTTGTAATTTACTTCTTATTCATATATTTGATTACTATTTTAATATTACAGTTTTATCTAAATTGATCACTATATCAATTGTTTAATGAAATAATCAGCGTAAATAGTTTTGTAAGGAATTTCTTTTTCTTTTCAATATTAAATGCTAGATAATAGCTCAAATTCTTCATTAACTTAAAATAAAATAAAATTGTGTCGTTACTAAATCTCAATGCACATATAAAATATACAAAAGAGGTATTTTACAGTTTCAACAAATGTATTGATTGAAAAAAGAAATTTCAAGAAAAAGTCGAAATAAGCCCTGCGCTTCTGAACGAGTCTTCAATGTACATTTAACTTATATCCTCTGGTCCCCTGTTTAGTCGTACTACAATCCAACGTGTTCAACTTTTAGAATTTTATTGAATTTCCAATATCAACAAGCACGGATATTTAATAGCAATTTGCATGAAGCACGCCAACAATGAGAAGGACTACCTGTGTGAAAAGAAGTAATTGAAGATAAGGTTTTATGATTTTCTCTCTAAATCATGGTTTAGCTAATTGTTCCGCTCCAGAGTCAAAATGTTTTGAAAACGTTGAAAAGAAGGTGAATCTACTGGTCCTAAAGTCGGAATAATTGTTTTGAAATTGTTAATCGACGCATAAAATAAACAAATATGCGTTTCTTCGGTTATAAAAAGCCCCGAGAGATCAACCGTCGAATGTAAAATAATCAGATTTTGTTTGTGGGCGGCTCACCTGGCTCTGTTTGAGAAAGATGGCCTCGATCCCACGACCTCCACACGCAGTAGTGGTTCCCTTTCCTGGTCAAGGCCATGTCAATCCTCTCATGCACTTTGCCAAGCTCTTGGCCGCCAGAGGATTCTTCGTCACTTTCATCAACACTGACTGGATGGAACACCGGATCTTCAAAACGCCCAACGATTCCGCCGCCGTTTCGAATGAATTGCAGCAGCAAGGCCTTCAGATTCGCTTTCTCACTGTTCCCGATGCCCTCCCTCCCGACCATGGTCGAGCTCAAGCGATTGCTGAGTATTTCCTGGCCACGCAAAAGCTTGGCCCCGCCATGGTTCGAATCCTGCAAAGCACCGCCAACGAAGCCCCGCCGATCACTTGTATTGTCGCCGATTGCTTCATGGCCTGCACCCACTACGTGGCCACTTCACTGGCTGTCCCTCGCGTCGTTTTCTGGACTTACTGTGCCTCCGCCGCCATTGCCCTCGCCAATTCTGGGATGCTTATGGAGAAGGGATATATTCCAATTAATGGTGAGTCACAGTTAAATTTTATTTCATAGAAATCCATGAATTTGGGGGGCATGCTGTTGGGTTTATTAGTAGTGGTCTACTTGTGGTTTGCAGTGAAGGAGGCACGGCGGCCGGAAAACCTTATCACTTGTCTTCCCGGAAAGATTCCCCCTTTGCGACCAACGGACTTGCAGACTTTCTTCCGAATTCAAGACACGGCCGATTCCATGTTTCAAGTGATAATGTACGAATCTGAGATTCAGAACAAGGCGGATTATGTGCTGATCAATGTGTTCGAAGAGTTGGAAGGCCCTGAGGCTGCAGAGGGGCTGTCGAAAGGCTACCCTGCTCTGCCCATCGGCCCTGTTTTTCTTCCTGAGTTCCTCCAATCGACTGAATCCTCTGTAAGTGTTGCTACTAGCCTCTGGGAAGAGGACCTGGATTGCCTTCAATGGCTTCAGACTAAAGAGCCCTCTTCTGTTCTGTATGTCTCTTTTGGGAGCATCGCAGTGATGTCGATGGAGCAGTTGCAGGAACTGGCTCTGGGGTTAGAGGCCAGCCAGCAGCCTTTTCTGTGGGTCGTACGCCCTGACATAGCCGAAGGAAAGGCGGCGGTCTTGCCTGAGGGATTCACGGAACGAATTGGGGACCGCGGCAGGATTGTGCAGTGGGCGCCGCAGTTGAAGGTGCTGTCTCATCCCTCTGTTGGTGGATTTTTGACCCACAACGGATGGAACTCCACTTCGGAGAGTATTAGTTTGGGAGTTCCCATGATTGGATGGCCTCTGTGGGCAGAACAGTATCACAACTGCAGATTTTGCAAGGAGGTATGGAAGATTGGTATGGATTTCGAATCTCGTGTTGAAGATGAGAATGCTCTGGTGTCGAGGGAGGAGGTGGAGAAGGTGGTTCGAGCGATGATGAAAGGCAGGGAAGGAGAGGAGTTAAGAAAGAATGCAGCGAGGTTGAAAGAGGCTGCTACCAAGGCAGTGAAGGAAGGGGGTTCCTCTTACCGAAATTTGGATAGATTTACCAGGGACATGACTGCAAGAGCGAATTCCCAGATAGGAGAAATCTAAGGTTTGTGTGGTTCTAGTTTTGCAACGACTGTCATGCTGGGAGTACTTTTCTGTGTCATCGTAATAAACGTATGTGTTGTCCGATTGCATGTCGACAGTAATAGTTTCGCATCAACAGACTTTTGTAAGTTAAATATATTTTTATGGCATGAATATTATTGGATGATTATTATTATCGGTGTTAGGGAAAGGATCTAGAAATTTTATCATGTCCTAATAAGTGCTATAGTACTTGTTGGTTTAATGTTTAATAATCTTCATAATATTATTCTAATAACTGTCCATTAAAAGTTGTTAGTGTTGATAATACCTATCTATGGTGAACAAAATGTATTCTTTATATATGAAAAAAATGTATTCCTCTCAAACTTTATTTTGCAACTCTTGGACTCTTTGATGATTAATTAAATATTTGGTGCACTATTTACACCCTAAAAAATATATTTCTTATATATGAAAAAAATGTATTCCTTATATATTTAAAAAAAACAGTGAATCATGTGATGCCACATCAATGCACCAACAAAACATGACTTCGTGTACAAGTATGAGTCTCACTTTTTTAGGAGGCCTTTCTAGACACCTTGGCGAAAAAATATTTTGTCGTGGGATCATATTTGATGATGTGACCTTGAAACCTTAGTATAAGCAAGAGACTTGCCAAATAAGTTGTTGTAAAAATTGGGAATGATTTGAAATTTCCACATACAATTTGAAGAAGTCCGAAGTTAGGGTAGTCAACTACTAGATCCTCTCCTCTAAAGCTTATCTTTGCATCAAATTTGATTCATATTAGATGCAACTACAACATGCATAGTTGAAGTTTGATTTTTCCTCAATAATAAATAGTTGGTTGATTACTTGATTTAAAGTTTGATAGCAAAATTTTGAGAAACATAATTGAAATTGAGTTTATTAAAACGAGAATTGTTGTAATTTCAACCATTTGATTGATTTGTTAATTTTAGGTTTGATAGTTAAATAAAAAGTGTAGTTGAAGTTGAGTTTGTAATTTAATATAAATACAATGTTGAAAAATAATAGACCAACAAAATCAAACTAACACTGGATTATATGATAAACTATTATAGATATCTTAAATACACCTATTAAAAAAATTAAAAAGATTTTTTTTTAATTTACTCATTGACTTTTTTTATCTACATTTTAAATTATTTAAGGATTACTTATTGAATAGTTATTTTATTTTAATTTTCTATTATTTCATAATTATTTTATTTTTTATTATTTACTTTATCTTTATTTAAAGAACTATATAATTTATTGTAGACAATATTATACTAATGGTTTTAATATTTATGTTAATATATTATAGGATCAATATAGTATGTGTGGTTTAATATAAATGGTTGTGTGTACACATGCACATGTACAAATGCATACATACATATGTACGTACATACATACATATACATCTCTACCTTCTTATGCCCGTTCTAGACCATATTATAAGCATAATAGGTTACAATAGCAATCTTTCCTTTTTCCTCCGAGACAAGGGAGGCAACTGTCAAGGAACACCATAATCTTATTTATAGCTTCCCCTCCTCTATTGAAGATGCACATTGATAGATTGATATAGTGCTACAGATATGTCAATGCATTGAGTATGTTGGTCTACATACATGCATAATAACATACATATCATATATTATATTATAACAATTATATTTATTTTATTTTTTATAAAATCTATATAAATGTTAATATCACTATATAAATTAGATGAGTACCTATTCTTCCAGTTAGATTTATATTATTTTGATGTAGGAGCATCCTTGGGTCGTTGGCAATCTTCCATCACCCAAAAAAATATTTCCTTTCAATTTGTTCTTAGTTTTGTTTCAGTTAGCCAATTTTGTGTTTCTAGTGGTGTACCTTGGATTTGGATCATTTGTTGTCGTGGACCATAGCGTATGTTCTAGACATCAAGATTTTCTTATGTCTTGGTTCAAACCTCATTTGGATGTTTCATTGTGGAGTTATTCTAGATTCATGGTTAGTACTGAGTGTTCTCAATGTTTTAATGGTCAGTTGGATTCTGATCTTGGGAACCTTTTCCTTGGATTATACACCTTCATGGTGCATCATTCTATGTTCGTGAGCTCATGGCCAACCCCCTTTGGGTGTGTGTTTCATTTCAAATCCTTTTGAGGGATTTCTTCTTGATTTGGGTCCTGGCCTATATTTTTGTATTACATTTCCATGTTCTTGGGAATTGTGATAGATCTTGGTTGACATATGTGTTGCGAAGGCTCTATATATTGAGGCATTTGATCTTAGTTAGGTGCTCTCAGTAGGATACTTTGGGGAAGATTAATTCTACAGTTTAGATATGGAATTCTAAATTAGGCATGTATGCCAAAAGTACGTAAGCTACCTGTTGGGTGATCCCACAATAGTTTGTTACACTTTTTTGCCTAAACGGACATTGAAGTCTACATTTTGAAAAAAAACTTTCAGATTCAGATGCATATTATCGTTAAACTATTTGAATCGGAAGATGAAGTAAACTAGTCTTTTAGGATTTTCTATATATATATATATATATTGAATTGATTTGAATAGTTTTTTTCTCCCACTAAAACCGCTATGTTGCTGAAAACATCATTTTCAAAAAGTTACATTGACTTCATAGAGCATAACTTTTTTCTAAAATAGATATTAATGCGCTTCTTTTGAATTTTGTTTTGTAACATCCATACAAAGGGCATGCAATTGGTTTGACAATATTATCATGATTATTGCATATTTTATGAGCGTTTGAAGTATAGTAAACTGTAATTTTGACATACCTTGACTACATAGCTTATAACTTGTTGTGTATTTATCAAAATTCAATTTATTTTTTTGATAGAAAGTAGACTCGCAGTCGTAGGGCACTATTATTTTACAAAAAAAATAAAATCTTTTCTACTATTTTTCATTGAACATCAAACTTGGAGGTTTATATTCGATAAAAAAACTACATTCGATGAACGTAAAAAAACATAGACCTAATTAATTCTTGAAAATTGTCAAATCTATATTTGTTAGAAATCTCGTTCAGATTACTTGTGCGATATAAACGGACGTCTCCTTATTCTTCCATTTGAGCCCCGCGCTTGAGCTTAGAAGCCATGAAAACTTCATATTTGTGTCAACCTCTGCAAATGACCTCTAATCAGAGACTTTCGATAGAAAGTAGTTTCGATCGAAACTACTTTCTATCAAAAGTAATTTCATGATTTCACAATTGCTGGCCATTTGCCCAAGTAGTTTTGATAGAAAGTCAGGAGTTTCGATAGAAAGTTAGAGATAACTTTCGATAGAAACCCATGTCGACCTATTTGGTGCCATTTCGGGTTCAAAATGATTACATAGAAATAAATATATGTTTTCGTCATCTTATTAATTCAAAAGTTACAAAATAATTCACATTTTGGAAAAGGAAATTGAATTTTTTCAAATTTTGTCAAAATTTAGTGGAACAATTTCGCAACTTGTGATGGGAAATAAAAAGAGAAGGCTAAATAAGAGTACATGACATTATTCAGAAGAGACTGAACAAAGACCACGTGAAGAAGCTCTGGAAAGATATTATCATAAGAAACAAGGTATGTCTATATATCTCTTTATCTCTCTCTGGATATTTTAAGTTGATTTGGGCTCTTATCTCTTTATCATTTTCATCTTCCTCCTCCTCTTAATCAATATTGATTTGGGCTCCACCGTCGGGCCCGCTTTATTAATCTTGGACTTATTACGCACAGGGGTTTTGGAGGATGAAGTGGGGTTAGACTGAGAACCCATTAACTCTCTGGGAGCATTCTCAAAGGGAGAGATAATATCTTGCATAGTGATAATTCTTGGGAGGCATAAAGCAAGGTGAAAATTGAAAAGGCGTAAAATCAAGCCCTGATGGAAAATGCAAAATTTTTGCCTAGCCTTTCTCTTCTCTCTAACATCCATAATCGAAGCCTTGAGAGAGTGCAACATGTAGAAGGGGAAGGAAATGGCATCATTATAATGGAAGTTGTTTAGAAGAGGGAAGTGGTAATTATAGCAAGTGCCAAATTGACCTTCCAAAGTAATATACTTCATCAGAATGAGACATACCTCATTCTAGGGATCGGGCAACACCTGCCATTTAAAGCCCCCACGAATGCGAACCGGTTCCTCCATCTTTTTGAAAAATCTCTTCATACTAGAGTCATCTCTATTCTTCATTACCTTTTTCCATTTTCTCTAGTTAGTGGAGAGCCCCGTGGTGTGGGTAATTACCTCTTCATTTATTTCAAAAGTTATGTCATTGATGGTCACCTTGCGGTCCGTCCAAGAATTCACCAGCTGCATCAAAATGAGTTCATCGCTGCCCTCCATGGCTGCCATATAGGGATAGAACCCACCCTCCTTCAAGTAAGTAACAGCGCAAGGTTTTTTGAGGAAACCATCCTCAATTTTTGAGGGCTCCACATGGACCATATCACCACCCATATCCGAACTATGCTTAGAAAGCTCCTCCACTTGAGTCTCCAAAGACATCCCACCCGTTCTACCACCACCCAGTTCATCCTTCACCAGAGCCCAGAAAAAAATGCAGAGAGCCCAGTAAGGATAATCGGCAAAGCGAGTGACAGATAACCAGCTAGGAAGAAAACCTGATGCCTTAATGATTTGTAAGCGGGTACAAGTCACATGGGTGGCCAAAATGAAAGCAAATTCATTGTGTGAAGGGAAATGATTATGGATCTTTGGTTTAAAATGCCAATTAAGACCAACCATCTTTTCAAGGCTTTCAAGATGTGTGCCAATCCCATGTTAGCGCAATTTTTGAAATTGCCTGAACTTTTTCCAGAATAGGCAATAAAATACCATCTTTTCAGAATGATACTAATATTAATTTCCTTTCCCATTACGATTTTAAATTTTGAATATGCGTTGTTTCTCGTAAGACTAAAAGCTGCCTTTCCTGTCCAATCAGCCTCATTCTTGTGCTTCATTAATTAATTTCCTTTCTTTTTCCACAAGCAAAACAGTTTGCTTGGTTAAGGAATTCAAATTTTTCCAGCATCTAATGCCTTGGAAGCCCAGACCTGTGGCCACCAGTGCATCTGCAACAACATTGCCCTCTCTGTAAATGTGTTGCAGTTTAAAATCATCTAACCTAGGGAGCAACGACCAGATGTCCTGCAACAGATTTGACATATTCCAGCCAACACTGAAGTTCCCATTGACCATTTCTATCACAATTTGTGAGTCGCCCTCGATAATCATCTTTTTGATCCCTGAAGAAATCTCCACCTTCAGTCCCCAGAAAAGGGCAGAGATTTCAGCCACATTATTAGAACCCATCCCAAGATGAATAGAATAAGCGATAATCATCTGCTCATGGTGGTATCTGATAATGCCTCCTCTAGAAATATTACCTTTGGAGGCCACCCCATCGAAATTAAGTTTGGTAAAATTTTCCTCCAGGGGGGACCACTTGGTATTTCTCCTCGCAACCACCTTAGAGAAATCAAAAGCATGGAAGGAGGAAGGCAGCTGCCATGCCTTAGCCAACTTACAATCTAACTCTTTGGGGGGGGGGGGGGGAAGGGGGGGNGGGGAATGGGGAGTAATCCAACGACATGTTTCAATGTTTTCCTTCAGCAGATTCACATCCATTCTCATTATTCCTTCGACATTGTTTTCCTCCCCTCTAAACACCTGATTATTTCTTTCCTTCCATAGGCTCCAACAAACATGCGGGGGTAACATTCTCCAAAGAAGCTTAATAAGCGGGTGCTTCGTAGGGTATCCCCAGTTGCAAACAAACTGATCCATATTCTCTATAAAAACCCAATCCAGCTACATTCTGCTCATCATTTTAGACCACATCAAAATCGCAAAGGGGCAATGGATAAAGAGATGGTTAATAGACTCAATATTATATTTACACATAACGCATTTGTTAACCAATTGAACTCCCCGCTTCTGGAGGTTATCCAACGTAATAATTTTTCCATGAAGAGTCGTCCACTAGAAGAAATTAATTTTAGGGATCAATTGGGGAATCCACACCTTTCCCCAATTCTTCTCATCAACCACAATTTTTAAGTTGGTTAAATACACAGATTTCACCATGATCTCCCCAAATTTTTATGACACCATATATCCTTGTCCTCAACACGAGAGAGAGGGATCCTAATGCCTTCTAGAAGCTTCTGAATCTCAAAGATGTAAGGGGGAACAATAGCCTGGGTAGGGTAAGCATCTACCAGAACTAACCATTTCCTATCTTGAGAAGTGTAATCTCTGACTTTACTCCCAAAATGAAGGATCATTCTTTCCCTTATGAGACCATACTTCTCCCATCCAAGGGGTTTATCCCCCACCCACCAGTCCTCCTAGAAATTAATCTGAGAACCATCTCCCTCCAACCATTTCAATCCCTTAAAAAGAGTTCCCTTACTTCTAGCAATAAAATTCCAAATTTTAGAGCCAGAGGGATAATTTTGACCATAAGGGAATTGGGCATCATTAAAATATTTGGCCTTCATAATTATACTCCGTCCAGTAGATCCTCTGAACAGATGCCAACCCAATTTGAATATTAAAGCCTTGTTTAGGTCTTTAATTTTTCTAACTCCTAGCCCGCCCATAAGTTCCGGTTGACAAATAGTATCCCAACTTACTAGATTCATTCTAGCCTTTTCCTCCATCCCTGTCCACAAAAATTTTCTTTGGATTTTTTCCAACTTCTCTGTCATTCTATCATTGATTTTGAATAAAGAAAGGAAGTAAACATGTATTTCTTGTAGGGCCACAGATAGTAATTGAAGTTTCTCTGCATTACTTAGGACCTTCCCTTTCCAACCAGCCAATTTTTTTTGCATTAACTCCAGAATGGTGTTCCAAAATTGGTTTGAAACCTCCTTCACCATGAGTGGGAGCCAAAGGTAGGTGTAAGGTAGCTCCGCTCCCATACAACCAAGGAATTCCACAATCTTCAGCTAGGTTCTTTGTTCAGTATTGAAGAAATAGATTTTACTTTTACTGTAGTTGATCACTTGACCAGAAGCCACCGCATAGGAGTTTAGGAGAGATTTCCAATCCCTGGCTTCCCTGATACAGGTTTTTCCAAAAAGGAACGTATCATCTACAAACTGTAGGATAACTTTCGAAGGAAGGGTGGAGGCCGGCTTGAATCCAGCAATAAAACCAATTCCCTCCAACCTCAACAGGTTCTGGGATAGCACCTCTGCAACCAACAAGAACAGCTAGGGGGTCCCCTTGACGTAAACCCCTCTCAGGCTTAAAAGACCCCCAAGGAGCGTTGTTGACCAAAAATGCAAAGTCAACCATTTCCACCACCACCTTTATGATTTTGATAAATCTTTCATGAAATCCAAATTTCCTAAGCACCCCATACAAGAAGTCACAGAAAAATTTGTCATATGCCTTAGATATATCCAATTTTAGCGCCATACCAACATTCTTGCCTCTGTCCATGGAATGAATGATCTCATGGGAGGTGATAACCGCATCTAATATTTGTCTTCCCGACGTGAACCTCTTCTGGTTGGGGTTAATGATTTTGCCTAGAAGAGGTTTGATTTTGTTGGTGACTATTTTGGAGAGGATTTAATAAAAAGTATTACAAAGGCTTATGGGGCAAAAATCACCCATGCACGAAGGATCTTAAACTTTAGGAACCAGAACAATATAGTTTTTGTTGATTTTCTTTAGAATGTTACCAACTATAAGAAAATCATGGGCTGCGTGCACAAGATCATACTTGATAACCTCCCAAAAGTGCTGGAAGAAAGTTGGGGGAAAGCCATTTGGTCCAGGCGATTTATAAGCTCCCATAGAGAAAACTACATTTTTGTCCTCTTCCTCAAAGACTTGAGACAAAAGAACTCCATTATTCTCCACATTAATAATAGTTGGGATAGCCTCTAGAAGATTGTCAATGACAATATCCATCCCCCTCTGAACCGGAATCCTGAAAGTATCTTGAAAGAACTTCGTTGCATACTTGCCAATGTCATCTTCCTCCGAAAGCATTTGATTCCCTTCAACAAATAAGGATTTGATGGCGTTCCTTCTTTTATGAATGGAGGCAAACCTGTGGAAGAAGGCCAAATTTTGATCACCTTCTTTGAGCCATTGGACACGCGACCTTTGCTTCCAGTAAATTTCCTCTCTCTTGACCTGTTTTCTTTCCATTTCCTCTGCCAGCCTTCCTCTTCACAATGATCATCCCAAGAAGAGACACTAGAGGCGATTCCCCCTAGAAGTGCTTAAGATTCTCCTCAATTTCTTTTTTGCATTGAAAGATGTCCCCAAACTTGGTGTTACCCCACTTTTGGGCCTCCCGCTTTATTAATTGAATTTTTTTAGATATTCTAAACATGGTCATCCCCCGAATAGGAGAGTTCCACCATCCTTTAATACAGTCCTCAAATTCAGGGTGGGAGTGCCACATAATCTCGTAGCGGAAGGGACATGGCCCACACCCCTTCCATCTTCCTAGTCAAGAATCAAGGGGGAGTTCAATAAGAAACCATCCTCGTAAGGTGAGAAAGGCTGATCAAGGGAGTGATATCCCACCCACCCGATAACATCCATCTGTCCAAGCTAACCTAAATAAGTTTCCTCCCATTTCTGTTGTTGGACCAAGTAAACCTTGAACCCTGCAAATCAGTATCCACCAAATCATTGTTCCTCGTAAAGTCCGCCAACTCCTCCATATTTTTTGAATAATCTTGGGTACCCCCCAATTTCTCAAAAGTATAAAGGGGGGAATTAAAATCACCCGCACACATGGTGGGATGACAATGATCAACTGCAATAAGGTTAGAAGTTTCTCCCCATATCCTACCTCAGTCACTTCTAACATTAGGAGCATAAATATTATACATGATCCAGGAGGCATTATTCCAAGTAAACAAAACAACAAGGAAGTTATGAGAAAAAAATAGCGTTCCCAAATAACTTACACAGGTTCTATAGAGTTGCCACACCACCAGAGGCCCCATCAACTTCACTATAAAGAAAAGAAGCACGCAGCCATATTTTGTCCACAAGAAGAGCAAAGTTTTGATACTTCATCTTAACCTCCTGGATTAGAACCACATCAAACTTGAAATCTAAGATATACTAGTTCTTCAAAGCATATTGTTTATGGGGGCTATTCATGCCCCTTATGTTCCATGATAGGAACTTCATCTTTTACTTTTTTGGGAGTCTTCTAGGGTTAACTATTGCCCACTGGCAATTGCCATTACTGCTTCTTTGGCTCTAACCACTCTCGTCGTCGGGCGACCAACTTTGGCTTCATTCCCACGTCCACCTTCTTTTTGTTATCGATGCCTTCATCTGCCTTCTTTCCCCCTCTAGTTTTCCTTTTAGGTTCTGACCAATCCAGGACACTATTCAAAGGCAATCGAAGTGGTCAGCCTTAACTTTACCATTTGGTTTATCACCTCATTTAGGTTAGGGGAGAAAAAAGTAGTCCCCCCAACCGTTTAAACTGTACTCTTCACCAGCTTCGCCTTTAGTCTTCTTGCTTCCAAACCACTGTGCCTTACTCACCTCACCATTTCCTTCCATTTTTTTCTCCCCACTTGAGCTTATCTTGTAAGAGTTAGAAATGTCCCCAAAGACCTCCACCAACTCTCCTTCTTCTAAATCCACTTCCACCTCGGCCTCTTTATCCTTATCTTCCTCTTTCTTCTCCTCATTGTTAAGGTTTATTTCTTCCCCTAAAGCAAGAGGGATTCCCCCTTCCAGGGGGCCTTGGCCCGCCATTGCTAGCATTGTATCCTTTGTATGGTCCCCCACACCACCAGCCTCATTCAAAGACAGTGCAAGGAGGTGCTCGGGATTTTGCTCCTCAATCCTAGGGGTTCCCCTATAGTCTGTCACCACATGACCATGTTTACCGCATTTCTAGCAATGAATAGTGGCACTTTCATAAACAATGGATTGATTCTAGCTTCCCCATTTGGATTTTAGAAACACAAAGTTATTGAAGAGCTTATTCATAGTAACATTAACACAGAATCTTGCGAACACCAGCCTCATTTTTTGCACAGTAATAGAGTCCGTAGCAACGTAACTTCCAAATGAGTTCCCAATCTATCGGAGCACCTTTTCATCCCAGAATTCCAAGGGAAGCCCTGGGAGACGGACCCACACTAGCGCCACTTTTTGTAGCTCTTCCTCCAAGTTAAAACCTAGCTTCCACTTTGCCATGAGCAGAGTGTGCTTCCATAGTACTAGCTTCCTGTGGATACTAAAGAGTAGTCTACCTCAGCGTTGAAGCGAAAAAGAAATAGGCCCCCCGGCATTGCCGAGACAGACATGGATCCTTTCACTTTCTATTTGGCAGCACACCACCTACGCACCATATCTATGGTGGGCCTGAAAGTGACAAATCTCCACACAAGAGAAAGTTGGAGAGAGGCAGAAATGCCTTCAACCACCCTGTCCGAGACAAAAATCTCTAGGCCAAACTCTCCAACAGAGCATTCAGGAGTATCATAGGTGTCAGGAGACCCTTTTCCCAACACCATCTTTTTCCACCCCCCCAACAAGCTCTCTTTGTCCTGCCCCACTATCTTGGGGCTAGACAATAGGGAATCTCCATCTTCCAGATTCCGCGAGCGAGAGGAATCATCAAACATAGACGCACCCTCACCCGCAAAGTCAGAATAATAGTCACTGCCATCCTTGCGGGACAACACCTGGAACAGGTCAGGACAGAGGACCTCCATGCTCCCCGGATTCCTCGGCAGAGCGGAGGCCGAAGCCAACATTCAAATAGATCAAAACGGGCAGGAAAGTTGCAGAGAGAAGTTGTAAAGCGAATTTGCTAGTCTACTATTTCCAATGTTAGTTCCATTTATGTTTGGAATGTTGTTAGTTTTTTTATCTTAGGAAATATTCTAGTTGTTAGCATCATGGAGAGGATATGAAAACTTATGCAATTCTATTTTCTATTTTAGCTAAAAGGACGCGGTGTTCCTTAGATAGGACTAATACTCTTTCTAAGGGATATGGTCCTCAAAGAGTTTGTTTAATTTCTCATGAATAATAGATTGTAGAGTATGAAAATAATGAGTACAAAGATTTTTCTTGGTGCAAAAAGGTTTGGAATAGATTTTGATAGCCTAAATATAACTTTTTTCTTTCTCTAGCTACTTTACCAAAATGAATGTCTTACCTAGGTTAACATAAGAAATAGAGGTTTATAAGGTCCTTCTAAAAGTGTTTTTTATCGTGTTAATGAGGACTATGTCACTCATTTATTCTTTCAAAGTTCCTTCTTTAATGGTCATTGGAGGCAATAGTGGTATATATGAAATAGTCTGCTTGTTTATTATATTTTTTATCTACATTTTGGGTTAGTTTTCAATTTATTTCTACTTGTACTTTTATTCTTTCAATGACATAGGATATTAACCTAATTTTTATTCTTTAACCAGTAAATATAGTTGAAAAAAAAATGTGTCAGCTTGTAAGGTTATTTGATTGGCAAAAGATATTAGATTCATTAAAGAAAACTTTATTAACTAATTGTGCAATGACAACTCATGATGTTTATATATCTTTATGTTAGAATAATAAGTAGAATAATGCAAATATAAACATGAGAGAGAACACAAATGACACAGAGATTTAATGTGGTTCACCCAATCCCTAGGCTACGTCCACCAACAACAAGTCCAATATTTTTATTATTATCCAGCGATTACAATCTGAAACCTGCAACTCAATACCGTCATAGGAAGCTATGAAAATCCCTCATCCAATGAGATCTCAAAACCCTAAGCCCTTTTCACAAGCATATTTGACCTGACCTAATTAGGGAAAAAAATACTCTGACTAATAGAAAATCAATGGTCGACCCATTAGGGGCTCTGCCCCTTGACCTCGAGCTTGGGGCCGATAAAGATATGTCTGGGGGGAAACCACGCCGAAAGAAACTGAGTCTAATTAGGCTCCACATACATAACAATCTCCCACTTGGAGACTGATCAGACTCCACAACAATATCCTCCCACTTGGAGACTGATCGACCAAACCTATAGCTCCCACAGGAATAAAGAAACCACCCTGGACTCTGTTCTTTTATTTTGTTCAGTCTTCAAGACCAACTGAAGCTGAAGAGGAATTCAGCTTCTCCCTTGTCACTGCCTTTGTAAACATATCTGCTGGATTATCATTTATATGTATCTTCTCCAACTTTAACTGTCCATGATCCAAAACTGACAGGATGAAATGATATCGCAATTGTATGTGCTTTGTTTTTGAGTGCAAAGTAGAATTCTTTGCAAGATGAATGGCACTCTGACTATCTGAATACAAATAATTATTTTCCTATGGATGTCCCAATTCTTCCATGAAGAATTGAAGCCATATCATATATGACGACATCAGTAAGACAAGAACAACACTATTGATAAAATAGCTTCACGATCTAATCCTACTAGCATGAAAGCAAAAGAGAGAAAACAAAAAGTGATTACCTCGCCTAGTAAGATGCCCACCTTACTATGAATCAC
>MU225707.1:27276-46300 GCA_018584345.1 Thuja plicata | reverse complement strand
ACTTACTATGAAAATGGTTTTTGTATTCAGCACATACCTTATAAATGTCTGCAAAATCCTCATCATCAGCATATAGATCTTTGAAATGATCTATTCCCATGCTCTTCAATTGAATCTCTTGGATGGTGTTGCCAAATTTTAGTCTAGGGTCTTTAGGTCCTAGGGGGTATATTTTTTCTTTGGTGACTTACTTCTCATTCATCCTGAAACATTCCCCTAATGTGCTTATCAGAAAATTATCCTCTTTGCCTATTTTAGCCTAGCGGGTTTTCAATACTTCTACTTCTTTCGGTGTTTAGGTGTGTCGGGAAAAGGGCAGTCATAGCGTCTTCTGAATAAGAAGTAGTCACCCTCAGATCTATAATGATCATGTGTTTTTTCGAAAGGAAGACATGTGATTTTCATAAATGATTCATAAAGCTTGTTGTTCGTAAAAGGAGTTTTTCAACTCTCAGAGATATCAAGTTGCGGAGTGGTAATGATGATCATGCGGCATCCAGAAAATTTGGTCTCAGAGGTGCAGCCCCGACACAAGTGAAAAAGAGCTTATAAGAGGTTAAGTGCTCCCAATGGAAAAAGAAGTCATTTAAGTGCGAAAAGGATAAAGGGTAAAGCTGTCGGGATACTTTTTTGGATTAAAGGAAATAGGCTTACGAGAAAAGCATTCTCTTATGTTTTTTTCCCGTACAAGGCAAAATGGTCTAATACTTATGCATTTCGGCATCAGAAGGAAAGTATGTTATTTTTCCATAAGGCTAAGGATGTGTTTCAATAAAGTGGCTAATGAACATAAAAATTTAAATGTAAATGTTTGGATTTTGAGGCCGTTATGTTCCTCGAAATGGGAAGTTCAAATAGCCGTTGAATACTGAAATTAAATGCTAATCCTACCATTACAATCGTTAAGCTTACCTTAATGACATTCATGTGGCACCAACATTCGGATCTTGGCGGCTATTTCTTGAGCATTCTCCATCATTTGCTGCTCACCGTGTTTTCTTAGCAGGCCATTTGTCTTCACTTATGTTCTCAGTTTTATGGTAAATGGCAATCAAGGCTTCTTGTTATGCCAGATTAATTGGTATTGAGAGTGAGTTGAAAGAAGTTTATGACACATCTCTAAGATTCTTTGATCTCAGAGATTTGCATAGAAGATTGAATTCTCATCCGATTCACCCCATTACTTAGAAGCTCAAAGACAGCGGTTTGGTAGAAGCTAGAGGGTTTCCAATGGCAGTTCAAGCTCCTGAGCTCGTCAGAGAATGTATAGAGAAATATGACCCAGTGGAAAAGAAAATCCTTTTCCCAGATCAGTCTATTTTGTTGTCAATTGATAAAGCCCTAATTCAATCCACTTTCGACATTCTGATAAAACATGTGTATTGCAATATCAACTTTGGTTCTTCTGCGTCTATGTTCAATGAAAAGAAGACTCTGAGGAGGGAAGACATGCAGAGGACCTGGTTCTAGACCCCTCGATCAAAGAAAAGTAAGATGTCGAAGAATCTCTTCGGAACAACCATAAAGAGGGAAATTGTTTATATCCTAACCTTGTTGACCAGGTTGGATGGAAAGCCTGAGATGTTAGATCTCGTCGAACATAATTTCTTCCTTGTTCAAGCTGTTTGTGCTGAAAATATGTTCATTGATTGGGCAGAAATTCTATGTGAGAAGCTTGCATCCTGGATGATCTCTTGTCAAGGATTCAAACAATTCTATATGTCTTCATACTTGATTTATGCTCTAGCGACTTGACACCTGTGGCCTGGCTTACCAGCAATCCAGAACTTTGATGACAACACCAAAATATTTGAGTTCTACCCAAATTTGCAATTGCGGCAGAGCTTTGAAGAATACACGACTGTGAATGATGCATTCACAATGAGAATATGTCGGGAACTTCAAGGTTGCCCAGAAAGAAGATTCTCACTAGAAGCCATCTCGGCAATTATTCAGTTTGGCTGCTCTTTCATCCAATTCTTGAGTTTCTCTTATCTTCGGATAGGAGCCTTCTCTGTATTTCCTAAGAGGTTGCCCCGGTATCCTAAAGATAAAGTGGTCTTAGTGGAGCTTTTCTGATAAAGTTTGGAAGTGAACACTCTGTGTTCAACTGTGAAGATCGCCAAAATTTCCTTCCCTGTGGTGGTTGGCCCATATTCTTACGTGTCCAGATCTGATGCCCAGAATTTAGTAAAGAGTTTTGAAGATAAGATCAAGCTGCCTGATTATGAGGTTCTTAGGCCTCAATATGATCCTATAGGTTTTGTTAGAGATCACCTGAAATTCGGATATGCCAATAGACATGTCCCGGACATTGAATATTTCTGGGCCGAGTATTTCAATGAGTATCAAACACGGGAAAAACTTTGGTCCCATTTAACTTTAGATGAAATTAAATTGTATAACAACGCAATTGATGTATCTGATCTTGCAGATGACGGACTCTACATGCATCCTTCGTCCTATGACCAGATCAAAGTGTTGCCCATTTCTTCCTCTCCACCAACTGGTCCAGTGATTGATTCATTGGAGCTTCTCATGAGAGGCATTAACAAGAGAACTTAAAAGTGGGTGGAATGGACCAGGGCCCGACGGAAAAGAAATTCTGGTGTAGGTTCTTCCAGGGGAACGAATTCAGGAGCTAGACAGTCTAATTCAACAGCTACTTCTTCTATGGCACCATCAACTTCATCAGGTGCAACACAATCTGTCGGGCAAGGAGGAGACCAATCTTCGGAAAAGAATGTTCCTATCACCCCCACCCGCAGAGGCAGTTTGCTCCCAAACATTGGAAATGAAGAGGAGAATAGAGGAGATAAGGAAAAGGAAAAAGGAGAAAAGTCAAGAGGCATCCGTGACCAAGCCTTCCTCAGCAATTCCAGTCATCACTTTGGATGACACAAACCCAATGGATGGTCAAGACTCCTCTCAGCCAGCAGATACCCTGGCCCTTTCATTGAAAAAGGTGGCCTCTTTCCATGTACCACCTCTAGGCAAGAAGACTCCTCCAGTTGTCCGGAAGCTGTTTGATCCTACAACTCTTTAGTCTGTAGTTAGGGTGTTATCCACAGATTCATGGTTGGAAGAAACCATTGAAAAGAAGAAGAAACGATATGAGGAGGCTACTTCTTCAAAGGACCTGATTCTTAAGGCAACCTAATCTCAGTCACTAGTGAGGAAGGCGAAGAGGAAAAAGTCTGTGGAAGCTCTCTCCCATGATTCCACAACCGGGCATATATTAATGGAAATAGTAGAGCCACAGAAAGAAGGAAAGTTTCATGAACTATCAGCTCAAGATTATCAGATAAAAACTGTGGATCTAGGAGTTTCGGTGCATGATTCAATGGTGAACATTTGGAAAACCACCAATGAGCGGATTGAGGATAGGTTAGAAGAACTCCGAGCAGATAAGGAGTTTCTCAAATCTGCAAATAAGGAGCTAGTTGAGTATATTAAATCTTCTCTTGGTAGTACCTCATCTTCTCAGTTTGATCCCAGTGTTGAAGAAAATAAGAATTTGCTACTGAAGCTGCAGCAAGAGAGACAGTTTGGACAAATTGGTAGAGCATGGATAGATGCAATGAAGGTTCAATTCCCAGTTGTCATTTAGAATTTGGGGAACCTTCTACTTGATGCAGACAAGTTAAAGGACACAAAATCAAAGCACCATGAGACCATTTACAATGCATCCACTAGATTGACAGAACAACTAGCTACCTTGCTGGAGGTGATTGATATGGAGACTAGTGTTGCAATCTCTAATGTCATCCTCAAGAGTGGGCAGGAGCCATTGTTTCATTGGAGGCAATCTTTGGAGTTTGTGATTGAGAGCTCAAACAGATCAGCAAATGAACTCAAGTCTTTGATTGAGTTAGTCCAAAAAGAGATGGATCAAATTTTTGAGTTTTTGAAATTTTTGCACACAGAATCTCAGGTTTCCAAAAGTGACAAGTCGGTGAGTACAGAGCGAATGAAAGCTAAGTTTCTTGCTTTCATAGATGAGATTTCGGATCTGGCTAGCTTCCAAGTGTCAAAAATTAGTGAGCTCTCCACAATAGATGCAGTAATCAAAGTGGAATCAGAGAAGCTCCAGTCCCAGATTGCCAGGTTGGATGAATTGACAGAGATGCATGACTTTTGGATGATCTGATCTGACAATGTAATCATTCTGAATGCTCAGGAGTTGGGAAAAGTAACAGATGCAATGAAGGCTTACAATGGTAAATCCATTTTACTGAAGTCAGCAAAGAATCTGTTGACCTGTCATTTTCCCAATTTTTGTGTATCGTAGCTATTTTGCACATTTTGTCAGCCTTGTCAGTTTTTGTAACCAGCCAAGTTTATTATTAGAATGTTCCTTTCAGAATATTGTATAAAGGCAATCATTATTGTAACGGGTCATTTTCTGAGAAGACCTATATATGTAAATTTCTATAAAGTAAATAAGATCGGAAAATATTACTTTGGGCAAACCCCTGTAGCTGGGACTACTGTGTGCCACTTTGAGTCTAAAATGATTTTTGTTGTTCATTTTAGTTAGTTGTGTAATTTTCTTGAATGAAGATGCTAAGACTGTAAATTGAATGAATATTAATGAACCGGGTTTTGTTATTTTCATCCAACATATTGTATGTTTATTGTCTCCAGCATGAGTACTCGGATTTTTTTTCATTTGCATGTTTTAGTTCTATAGATTGTTTCTTGCATAAGACATTGGGAAGAATGTCAATAGAGAATGAGATCAAGATAATTTGGGTATTGTCAGAGTTTAACAATCTAAGTAATCTGGGAATTGCATTGTTACACTTCCTTTCTTCATCTCTGCTAGTAGATGGTAGTTTACATTCATCTTGCACTACATAATAGTTTGAATAACAGATTGCATGTCATTGAGTAAGTTCCCCTTTCATTGCCTAAGTTGTTTGAAGCTTTGAGAAACTTGGTTAAACCTCTTCTTCTCTTCGGTTAAGAGCATACCCCCTTAAAAACCAAAAGACAAGATTCATTACATATCTTTCACATAAGGGATACTGTACCTTTCAATTCAAGGGTCATTGATAGATTCCTATCATTGATCCAGTCTGTGGTTACTTTTTGTTCTACATAAGCCAACTTTGGGTGTTTCCAAGAGTCATTTGATAAATCAAATTTGAAGTAGACAAACTGTAAACCAACAGTTTTTGGCGACTATGCTGGGGAGGACTCATAATATTCCTAAGCTTACTTAGTAAGTTTGTCTGTGGCTCTACTAAGTAACTTAGAACTTTTTGCTTGGCATCTCTAATGCTACATTATATATATCACTCTTAAGGAGAAATGGTGATTTCCTCATGAAGGACAAGTCCCACTAGAGCAACCTAATCATTTGCTTTTAGGACGAGCTAGAAAATTAAGAGCTGCGCAGCTGCTGTTAATAGATTCAGTAGCTCTGGATCCCAAGTATACTCGTAGTGTCCGGAGAGAAGGACATAAAGATCCTGTGTTTGAAGAATTGCAGAAGGCTAAGTTTCTTCTGTTAGAAGTCAGAAGAGGAAGAACCAACACCCGAGATCCTATCTTTTTAGGTATCTGTGGTGCTCTGTTCCCACCATCACGCCCTGCTTCCCAGATTCGTGGTCATTCTTCTATACCTCCTATTATCCACAATACCACCCCGTCATTTTGTAATGCCCTCACTCTTCACGAGGTAGCTGCTCCTACCAACATCAATTTCAAGACTGTGCCAGTAGTTCTCCCTATTTCAATGGTTGTTCCTTGAGGTAATGCTATTGGGCCTCTCCAGCTAGGAGCTAATAATGACTTACCTCAAGCTTTGTAGAAGAACTTCCCAAAATTAAATGGAGACAGGAAAGTATCTGCTGATGAGCATATTGTAGCTTTCTTCACCACATGCAGCATTGTAAACCCTCAGCATGAAGATGTGGAAGTGAGAATGTTTGTAGAAACTTTAACAGAAAATGTTGCTGACTGGTTTCAACATCTTCCTACCAGATGCATAACTAATTGGATTGATATGAAGAACAGCTTTGAAACTTGCTACAAAAGTACAGAAGATGAGCACACTCTTCTGACTTAGCTCACACAAATTAAGAAAGAACCTAGTATTCCTACGAGGGACTTTATTGCAAGGTTTAATAATCTGACAAATAGAATCTCCGCTACTAGCAGGCCTACAGCTGACAATCAAAAAATGTTCTTTATTAGCTCCATGCCTCATGACATAAGTTTTCAAATCAGATGAGCACGTCTGGCTAACCTGTAAGTCGCGTAGAATCTAGCAATCGAGCTAGAAGATGATCTCATAGCTGCCAGGAAATGGAAGCGAGAAATGCAGAGCGGTGCCTCCACAAGCTCTACTCCCGGTGCAATCAGAAATACTGAGGCAATGTTGCATAAATTATCTAATGAGATGATTACCCTCAAGCAAAAAATGGGAAAGTCTACCCCATCCTTTCAGCAGCCTTACCAGGATACTCCCAGAAAACAATATGAAGGTAAATAGTTGCAGTTTCCACCTGCTCAATAAAAGCTCGCTATTGAGGCAACTAAAAAGAATAATATGTGCATTTTTCATCTGAGAGCTGATCATGATGGTAGTAATTGTCCAGAAATGAATAGATATAGACAGCTGGCCTCAAGAAATGAGCTGACTATTGAATATCCCGAAAGTGAAGAATATTCTGCTCCCCATGGCGACTTTGATAATTTCTTTTTGGAGTATGAATCTGACTCCAAGGTCCGAGGTGAATGCTTTGCTACCATGGATGGAATTCAAATGGAAGTGGCAACAAGAAGTTAGAGAGACAAAAATCCAGGAAACTCTATTCCTTCCCGGAATATGGTAGCTGGTCCTTCAGGTGGTGCACCCGAATATTCTACTTCTTCAGCTTGGAAGAAGGATCACTCAAAATCTGAAACAAATGGTAAGTCTTTGTCTTCCTTTGATATAATTCAATACTGCAAAGATGCTAGAATCCAAGTGTCTCCTTTAGAATATTTAAAAACTCATCCTACTGAGCTTCAGAAGCTTGTAGATTTCTGTAAAAGTGATGCTAATTACAAAATGCAGCCTAATATAAATTCTGTTGTTAGTAATGAATCCCCTAATAGTGCCCTTGTAAACGATGAATAGCCTGTCCTTCCCTTTCTCTTTCAGGAAGATTCTTCAGTCTTAGCCACTGCTCCTTGCCAGAAGCTTGACCCGTTCTATGTCTCCTTATTTGTAAATGGTCATAAACTAAGTAACTGTATTATTGACTTCGGAGCCTTTGATAATGTCATGCCTGCTTCCGTTGCCAAAGCCCTTGGATTGACCCTTACCAAAACCTTTGGCTATTGTTTTTTATTGGATGCTACATAGGTTCCCCTCTTAGGTCAGGTAAAGGATGCACAAGTTGCATTAGCCGCACATCCTACAAAAAGAATGAAGCTGACCATCCTGGTAGTCGATATTCCGGCCAGCTATGGTATGCTTCCAAGTATAAGTTTTTGTAGAGACATAGGTGGAGAAATCAAGATGGACTGGTCCCATGCTATAATTTCGGTGGGTACTAAGAAGATAAATTTGGAGCCAAAGGAAAAGGCCAAATTCACAGTAATGAAGTTTGATGACCCTAAGGCAGAACTCCTCTACCAGGAGATGGAATTCAACAACTATATGTTGTTTTCAGATTTTGATCATCAAGATGCAATGCCAAAAAATACTAACAGTCAGGATATCTAGACCTTGGAGTTTGATGGTAGTTGTGCTACCACAGGATTGGGAGCTGGCATAGTGCTTATTCCCCCAAAAGGAGACATGATACAACTTTCTTATAAATTGCAGTTAAAAAACACCAATAACACGGTGGAATATGAAGCCTTGTTACTAGGTATTGCTACTACAAAGCAAAGAGTTGTGAAAATCCTTAAAGCACTCGGTGATGCAGAGTTGATAGTGAGGCAAGTTCGAGCGCAATACTCAGTGAAAAATGCGAGATTGCAAAGTTATAGGAACAGAGTTTGGGACGAGATTGAGGACATTGATGCCTTCTCAATCCAAGCTATTACAAGAGAGCAGAAAACAAGAGCAGATTTGTTGGCTGCTTCAGCTTCACTTCTCCTCCCACATCTGGAAATAGGAGATAAGCAGTATAAAGTTGAAGTTCTCTTTAGGCTGAATGTTCCAAACAATGTGAAAATCTGACAAGTCTTCATCAGTGACAAGCATATACAAGCTTTCATGGAAGGATCGGATCATTTCAGTGATCAATACTTTGAAGGAAGTTCTAGTACCTACAAGGAATTGTCTTCAAATAGTAAGAAGGAATTAGAACTTGGAGAATAATAGTTGAAAGGTAATAAAATTCCTCGATACCTTATATCCCTTGAAAATCTTTTTGATAGACATGATGCTTATATTAGAAGAAAGAGAGATAGGAAAGGTGGTACCTCAGGGGAGTTCGAGGGAATGAACATAGGCACTGAATTTAAACCTAAGATGATAAATATTGGCAGTTGTTGTAAAAAAAAGGAAAGAGAAGAGGTTAAAAACCTACTTTCCCAATACAAAGATGTGTTTGCCTAGGGCTATGAAGGCCTCAAAACTTTCTGGGACGGTGACTTCAAGCACAAGATTCCTCTCAAGCCTGAAGTTGTCCCTTTCTGACAGAAACAACGAAACTACAATCCTAAGGTTTTAGATGCTATTTTTAGAGAAGTTCACAAGATGTTGGAGGCAAAAATTATCTATCCTATACATCACTCTACATGGATAGTCAACATCGTGCTTGTCCGAAAGAAGAACAGAGAAATCAGAATTAGTGTGGATTTCCAGAATCTAAACTAGGCTTCTTTAAAGGATAATTATGCCTTGCCCAACATGGATCATATATTGCAAACAGTAGCCGGATCTAAAATGATGTCCATGTTGGACAGTTTCTCAGGTTTTAACCAGATTGAGGTGGACCCAGAAGACAAGTATAAGACAATGTTCACCACTCCTTGGGGAACGTTTGCTTATAATAGAATGCCCTTTGGGCTTATCAATGTTGGAGCTACCTTCCAGAGGGCTATGAACTCTTCATTTACAGACCTCCTGGATAGAATAATAGTTATATACCTAGATGATTTAACAGTCTTCTCTAAGAAGAGAGAAGATCATTTGAGAGATCTTGAGAAAGTGCTAAAGAGATGCAGAGAGGATGGTATCTCGCTCAATCCCAAGAAGTCTATTTTCTGTGTCACCGAAGGTAAACTACTTGGTCATATTGTTTCCCACAAAGGAGTTTGAATTGACCCTAAGCATGTAAAGGCCATCTAGTAATTGAACTTGCCAGCAAGAAAATCAGGAACAAGATCATTCTTTGGGCAGGTAAACTTTCTCAGACGCTTCGTTCCTGACTTTTCCGAGATTACAAAATGCATAATTGATATGATGAAACGTAGTCAAAGTTTCAAGTGGAATGATTCTAGGAAGAAGGCCTTTGATTTAACTAAGCACTCTATAGCCAGAACACCTGTGTCAGTGCATTCGAACTATACCAAGGAGTTCATATTGTACTGCTACGCATCAGCTCATACATTTTCTACTATCCTGATGCAAGATAATAATGAAAGGATTCAAACGCCCATTGCATTCATGAGTACTCCACTCACGGATCATGAATTGAGATATTCTCAAATGGAGAAGCATGCATATGCGGTGGTGAGGGCATTAATGTATTACATTCCCATTCTGGTATTTATATTCCTGATTCTGTTGTTAAGAGCATTTTGACACAGGAAGAAATAGGATATACTACTAGAGATGCATGGATAGCAAAGGTACATGAGCGTGATATTGAACTCAAGCCAACAAAGATGGTCAGAGGAAACAACTTGTGTAAAATAATGGCTGAAAATCAGGACACAGCTCAAGAGGAGGATTCTCCGAAGGTGTTAATGGTTAGTCTTCTCGATCCTTGGTTTTCCAACATCACTTATTTTCTTACTTATGGAGATTTCCTGGAGGGGTTGACATATAAATATAAAAGAGATTTGAAAACCAAGGCAGCCAAGTATGTCATTTATGATGACCAGTTATATAAGAAAGTAATAGATAGAACTTTCTTAAGATGTGTGGACAAGCCACAACAAGAGAAATTGCTCCAAGCATTCCACAATGAAGCATGTGGTGGACATTTATCTTCCACAGTCACTGCATATAAATTCTTGAGGCAGTGTTACTATTGGCCTGGTATGTTTAAAGATTCCTACAATTGGGTGCCCAAGTGTGATAAGTGTCAAATGTTTTCCAGTAAACCTCAGCTAGGTGCTCTCCCATTGAAGCCAGTTGTAGTAGAAGGTCCCTTTTAGCAATGGGGACTTGATTTCATTGGTCCGATTAATCCCCCCTCTTCTACAGGACACCTATATGTCATAACTGCCACGGATTACTTTACCAAGTGGGTTGAGGCTAAGCCTACCAAGAAAACTACATCCGAGGTGGTCTGTGAATTTATCAAAGAGAATATCTTGGTAAGGTTTGGAGTGCCGACGAAGATGGTGATGGACAATGCCACATATTTCTCTTCTTCAGAGATTACAGAGTTTTTCTACAACAATAGTATCCATGTTAGTCACTCTTATGATTATTTCCCTCAAGGAAATGGCTAGGCTAAGTCAAGCAACAAGAACCTAATTAACATAATGAAGAAACTAGTTTCAGAAAGTCAAAAGGATTGGCACAAGAAATTGCACGAAGTTCTATGGGCAGATAGGATTACACCTAAGAGAGCTATTAGGAACTCTCCTTTTGAGCTGGTCTATGGAATTGAACCTAGTCTCTCACTTCTGCTGGAGTTATCCATTTGTAGGATGCAACAGGTAATTGAAGATCCAATTTTCCACGATGGTCTGGAGAAATGAATCATGTATCTGACCAAGTTGGAAGAAGAATGAGAAGATCTTGCTGACCACATCACTGATCATCAAAGGTGAGTGAAAACATTCTTTGATAAAAAGGCCAGACCAAGAAAGATTATGCAAGGTGACTTGGTCCTATTATGGGATAAAAGGTGCGAGTCTAAAGGAAAGCACCATAAATTTGACTCACTTTGGAAAGGACCATTTAAGATTGAACAAGTGAATCAAAATAATTCCTTTATTCTGGCATATCCTTCTGGAGAGATTCTCCATTCTCCTACAATGGACAGGATCTGAAGCTCTACCAAATACTCAAGTGAAAGAACTCAGCCCCTGTAGGTTAGTGCTAGTTTAGGTAGGTTTGCTTTGCATTTTTCCTGCTTTCTTTCCTGCTTTCTTTAGTCTAGTTTAGCTTAGTTTCCTTTCTGGTTTTTTTTTTTAGTTTAGCCAGCCCGTTGTTTTTCCTGCCGGTCTTTTTATGCGAAACCAAAGAATCTGGGTCCCTTCTCAGACATTGGCATGTCTAAGTCCCTAGTCGGAGCCAGCTGTTGCCAAATTTTAGTCTAGGGTCTTTAGGTCCTAGGGGGTATAATTGTTCTTTGGTGACTTACTTCTCATTCATCCTGAAACATTCCCCTAATGTGCTTATCAGAAATTATCCTCTTTGCCTATTTTAGCCTAGCAGGTTTTCAATACTTCTGCTTCTTTCGGTGTTTAGGTGATTTAGGTGTGTCAGGAAAAGGGCAGTCATAGCATCTTCCAAATGAGAAGTAGTCACCCTTGGATCTGTAATGATCATGTGTTTTTCTGAAAGGTAGACATGTGATTTTCATAAATGATTCATAAAGCTTGTTGTTCGTAAAAAGAGGTTTTCAACTCTCAGAGATATCAAGTTGCAGAGTGGTAATGATGATCATGTGGCATCCAAAAAAGTTGGTCTCAGAGGTGCAGCCCCAACACAAGTGAAAAATAGCTTATAAGAGGTTAAGTGCTCCCGACGGAAAAGAAGTCGTTTAAGTGCAAAAAGGATAAAGGGTGAAGCCGTCGGGATACTTTTTCGGATTAAAGGAAACAGGCTTACAGGAAAAGAATTCTCTTATGTTCTTTTCTCGTACAAGGAAAAATGGTCTAATGCTTATGCATTTTGGCATCAGAAGGAAAGTATGTTCATTTTCCACAAGGCTAAGGATGTGTTTCAGTAAAGTGGCTAATGAACATAAAAATTTAAATGTAAATGTTCAGATTTTGAGACCATTATGTTCCTCGAAACGGGAAGTTCAAATAACTATTGAATACTGAAATTAAATGCTAATCCTACCGTTACAACCGTTAAGCTCACCTTAATGACATTCATTTGGCACCAACGTTCAGAAATTGGCAACTATTTCTTCAGCATTCTCCATCATTTGTTGCTCACTGTGTTTGCTTAGCAGGCCATTTGTCTTCACTTATGTTCTCAGTTTTATAGTAAATGGAAATCAAGGCTTCTGGTTATGACAAATTAATTGGTATTGAGAGTGAGTTGAAATAATTTTCTGACACATCTCTAAGATGATTTGATCTTGGATATTTTCATAGAAGATTGAATTCTCATCCGATTCACCCCATTACTTAGAAGCTCAAAGACAGCAGTTTGGTAGAAGCTGGAGGGTTTCCAATGGCAGTTCAAGCACCTGAGCTCATCAGAGAATGTATAGAGAAATATGACCCAGTGGCAAAGAAAATCCTTTTCCCAGATCAGTCTATTTTGTTGTCAATTGATAAAGCCCTAATTCAATCCACTTTTGGCATTTTGGTAAAAGATGTGTATTGCGATATCAACTTCGGTTCTTCTGCGTCTATGTTCAATGAAAAGAAGACTCTGAGGAGGGAAGACGTGCATAGGACCTAGTTCCAGACCCCTCGATCAAAGAAAATTAAGATGTCGAAGACTCTCTTCAGAACAGCCCTAAAGAGGGAAATTGTTGATATCCTAACCCTGTTGACCAGGTTGGATGGAAAGCCTGAGATTTTAGATCTCGTCGAGCATAATTTCTTCCTTGTTCAAGCTGTATGTGCTAAAATATGTTCATTGATTGGGCATAAATTCTGTGTGAGTAGCTTGCATCATAGATGAGCACTTGTCAAGGATTCAAACAATTCTATAAGTCTTCATACTTGATTTATGCTCTGGCGACTCGGCACCTGTGGCCTGGCTTACCAGCAATCCAGAACTTCGATGACAACACCAAAATATTTGAGTTCTACCCAAATTTTCAATTGCGGTGGATATTTGAAGAATACATGGTTGTGAATGATGCATTCACAATGAAAATATGTCAGTAACCTCAAGGTTGCCCAGAAAGAAGATTCTCACCATAAGCCATCTCATCAATTATTCAGTTTGGGTGCTCTTTCATCCAATTCCTGAGTTTCTCTTATATTCAGATAGGAGCCTTCTCCGTATTTTCTAAGAGGTTGCCCCGGTATCCTGAAGATAAAGTGGTCTTATTGGAGCTTTGCCAAAAATTTTTGGAAGTGAACACTCTGTGTTCAACTGTGAAGAAGATCGCCAAAATTTCCTTCCCCGTGGTGGTTGGCCCATATTCCTGTGCATCCAGATCTGATGCCTGGAATTTAGTAAAGATTTTTGAAGATAAGATCAAGCTGCCTGATTATGAGGTTCTTAGGCCTCAATATGATCCTATGGGTTTTGTTAGAGATCACCTGAAGCTTGGTTATGCCTACAGACATGTCCTGGACATTAAAGATTTATGGGCCAAGTGTTTCAATGAGTATCAAACATGGGAAAAACTTTGGTCCCATTTAACTTTAGATGAAATTAAATTGTATAACAATGCTATTGATGTATCTGATCTTGCAGATGACAGACTCTACATGCATCCTTCGTCCTACGACCAGATCAAAGTGTTGCCCATTTCTCCCTCTCCACCAACTAGTCTAGTGGTTGATTCATTGGAGCTTATCATGAGAGGCATTAACAAGAGAACTGACAAGTGGGTGGAATGGACCAGGGCCCGACGAAAAAGAACTTCTGTCGCAGGTTCTTCCAGAGGAATGACTTTAGGAGCTAGGCAGTCTACTTCAACAGCTACTTCTTCTGTGGCGCCATCAACTTCATCAGGTGCAGTAAAATCTGTCGGGCAAGGAGGAGACCAACCTCTAAAAAAGAATGTTCCTATCACCCCCACCTATGGAGGCAGTTTGCTCCTGAACATTGGAAATGAAGAGGAGAATAGAGGAGATAAGGAAAAGGAAAAGGAGAAAAGTCAAGAGGCGTCCGTGACCAAGCCTTCCTCATCAATTCCAGTCATCACTTTGGATGACACAAACCCAATGGATGGTCAGGACTCCTCTTAGCCAGCAGATACCCTGGCCCTTTTATTGACAAAGGTGGCCTATTTCCATGTACCACCTCTAGGCAAGAAGACTCCTCCAGTTGTCCGGAAGCTATTTGCAATTAGGGTGTTATCTGCAGATTCATGGTTGGAAGAAACCATTGAAAAGAAGAAGAAATGATATGAGGAGGCTACTTCTTCAAAGGACCTGATTCTTAAGGCAACCTCATCTCAGTCACTAGTGAGGAAGGTGAAGAGGCAAAAGTTCATGGTAGCTCTCTCCCATGATTCCACAACCGGGCATATGTTAATGGAAATAATAGAGCCACAGAAAGAAGGAAAGTTTCATGAACTGTCAGCTCAAGATTATCAAATAAAAACTATGGATATAGGAGTTTCGGTGCATGAATCAATGGTGAACATTTGGAAAACCACCAATGAGCTGATTGAGGATAGGTTAGAAGAAATCCAGGCAGATAAGGAAGTTCTCAAATTTGCAAATAAGGAGCTAGTTGAGTATATTAAATCTGCTCTTGGCAATACCTCATCTTCTCAGTTTGATCCCAGTGCTAAAGAAAATAAGAATTTGCTACTGAAGCTACAGCAAGAGAGATATTTTGGACAAATTGGCAGAGCATGGATAGATGCAATGAAGGTTCAAGGCCCAGTTGTCATTGAGAATTTGGGGAACCTTCTACTTGATGCAGACAAGTTGAAGGACACAAGATCAAAGCACTAGGAGACCATTTACAATGCATCCACTGGATTGACAGAACAACTAGCTACCTTGTTGGAGGTGATTGATATGGAGACTAGTGTTGCAATCTCTAATGGCATCCTCAAGAGTGGGTAGGAGCCATTGTTTTATTGGAGGAAATCTTTGGAGTTCACAATTGAGAGCTCAAAAAGATCAGCAAATTATTTCAAGTCTTTGATTGAGTTAGTCCAAAAAGAGATGGATCAACTTTTTGAGTTTTTGAAAGTTTTGCACACAGAATCTTAGGTTTCCAAAAGTGACAAGTTGGTGAGTACAGAGCGAATGAAAGCTAAGTTTCTTGCTTTCATAGATGAGATTTCGGATCCAGCTAGCTTCCAAGTGTCAAAAATTAGTGAGCTCTCTGCAATAGATGCAGTAATCAAAGTGGAATCAGAGAAGCTCCAGTCCCGGATTGCCAGGTTGGATGAATTGATAGAGATGCATGACTTTTGGATGATTCAAGCTGACAATGTAATCATTCTGAATGCTCAGGAGTTTGGCAAAGTAACGGATGCAAAGAAGGCTTACAAAGGCAAAGCTACTTTACTGAAGTCGGCATAGAATCTGTTGACCTATTTCATTTTCCCAATTTTTGTCTATTGTAGCTATTTTGGGCATTTTGTCAACCTTGTCAGTTTTTGTAACGAGCCAAGTTTATTATTAGAATGTTCCTTTCAGAATATTGTATGAAGGCAATCATTATTGTAACGGGTCATTTTATGAGAAGACCTATATATGTAAATTTTTGTAAAGTAAATAAGATCGGCAAATATTACTTTGGGCAAACCCCTGTAGCTGGGACTACTGTGTGCGACTCTGAGTCTAAAGTGATTTTTGTTGTTCATTTTAGTTAGTTGTGTAATTGTCTTGAATGAAGATGCTAAGACTTGAAATTGAATGAATATTAATGAACCGGGTTTTGTTATTTTCATCCAACGTATTGTATGTTTACTGTCTCCAACATGAGTACTTGGATTTCTTTTCATTTTCACATTTTAGTTCTATAGATTGTTTCTTGCATAAGAGATTGGGAAGAGTGTCAATAGAGAATGAGATCAAGATAATCTGGGTATTGTCAGAGTTTCACAATCTAAGTAATTCAGGAATTGCATTGTTACACTTCCTTTCTTCATCTCTGCTAGTAGATGGTATTTTACATTCATCTTGCACTACATAATAGTTTGAATAACAGATTGCATGTCATTGAGTAAGTTCCCCTTTCATTTCCTAAGTTGTTTGAAGCTTTGAGAAACTTGGTTAAACCTCTTCTGCTCTCTGGTTAAGAGCATACCTCCTTAAAAACCAAAAGACAAGATTCATTGCATATCTTTCACATAAGGGATATTGTACCTTTCAATTTAGGGGTCATTGATAGATTCCTATCATTGATCCATTTTTTGGTTACTTTTTTTTCTACATAAGCCAGCTTTGTGTGTTTCCAAGAGTCATTTGATAAATCAAATTTGAAGTAGACAAACTGTAAACCAACAGATGGTAAGAGCTCTTCTAGACAATGCATCTACCACTTTATTTAGGACACCTTTCTTGTGTTTTATATTAAAGGTATAATCTTGTAAGTACTCCACCCATTTCATGTGCTTGTGGCTCAACTTCTCTTGAGGAATTCAGAAAAATTAAAGCTTGATTATCCGAGTAGAATATGAACTCCTTGGGGAGTAAATAGTTTCTCCATTTCCTTAAAGCCTAAACCAATGCATACATTTCAAGTTCATAGGAAGAATACTTCCTCTTGGCTTCACTCAACTTTTCTGAATGAATTTCTACTGGTTTGCCCTCTTGGCTTAGGACAGCTCCAATAGCCACATTGCTTGCATCACACTCAATGGTGAAAAGCTTCTCAAAGCTTGGCAAGGCTAGGACAGGTTGGGTAGCAATCTTTTCTTTCAACAACTCAAATCTCTTGGTGGCTTGTTCATTCCACACAAACCTTGTCTTCATTCCTCCTTTGATTTTGGCCAGCATGGGAGCACAAATAGCACTAAACTACCTTATAAAATTCCTATAATACTGAGCAAGGCCATGAAAACTTCTTACCTTTTTTTCTTTCCTTGGAGTAGGCCAATTCATTATGGCTTCCACTTTACTCTTGTCCATTTTGAGATTTCCATGAGAGAGAACAAACCCAAGGTACACTAGTTATGTTTTAATGAACTCACATTTCTCCAAGTTGATCATCAACTTTTCTTCATGTAGCTTCTTGAAGACATTCTCAAGGTGTTGAAGCTGTTCCTCTCTTGTCCTACTATAAATCAGTATATCATCAAGATATACTACTACAAATTTTCCAATGTAGTCTTTGAGGACTACATTCATGAGTCTCATGAATGTGGAGTGGGCATTAGATAGTCCAAATGACATGACAGGTCATTCGTACAAACCTTCATTGGTTTTGAATGTTGTCTTCCATTCATCTCCCTCATGTATCCTAATTTGGTGATAGCCACTCTTCAATTCTATCTTACTAAAGTACTTATGTTATGCCCCGCAAGGGAACTGAGGAAGAGAACAAAGATTCTCTTTGAAAGAGAAAACCTAAGTAAAAATTCATGAAAATTTTTGAATTTTAAAAAGAATTAAATAAACAAAACATAGATTCACTTAGATTCCTCCAAGGTTCCCTTCTTATAAAATGCATGATTCATTTAAGTTCATTAAGTAAGTTAACAACAAGTTTTACTCCTCAAAGCAAACTACATCATATCGTTATAAGATTCTTTATTAAGAAATACAAAGTATTTTCATTTCAATTTTCTATTTAAAACCATCTATATTCCTAAGTATTATTTATAACCTTTAAATCAAATAGAATCATCTAAATCATTTGATACATTGCAAATAATACATTTGTTTTTCAATAGCCTTTCTTTTAATCATCCATAGTGAAAGTCATACTACTTAACTTAAAATATTACAAAATCCTTTTCTTTTCCAACATACATCTTATACATAAATTTCACATCTCCCTTTTCCCTTTTCCTAAATCTACACATTCCAAATACATCATTTTAAATTATATCAATGATTACATTACATTCATCTCCTCTTGGGATGTAACAATAATTTACATCATGGAAGATAATCACAAGGCCTTCATTCTTCAAAAACTGGTACATAAGCAAGCATGAATCTTCAAACACTGCCTTCACAAAAGATACCTCGATAAAATTTTTACCACCCAACCACGTGGATACCCAAAAGGCCCACTCCCCCGTGCTAGGAGATAAACACCAAGGTCCACAAAAATGGATAGCTAGACCATACCTAGGGTTGGGTAACCTTTTCCCAAATAGCAAATGAAAAGAAAATCCAAGTATAAATCTTTTCCCAAAAAGGTTCTAGGGCTTGGTAGAAACTCTAATCAACAACCTAAGTGAGTTTCATCACATAGCCCTCACTCCTTGGGTTTTCCTGGTACTAGCCACTCTGGGCCCCGGCCCCCAAGTAGGCACATGCGGGATTGAATGCCTTTCGTACAGACAAGCGCCACTCGATCGTACCTATGCGTAGGTACCTTCTCCCACTCCCATCCATAGCCTTTACTAGCGCTAATGGCATGGGTGAGGCACATTTAATCTTTTTAATGTTTGAACCCATTCCCATAAGTTTAATTAAGTTTTCACTTGTTAAATAACTGTTCAGTCGATTATCCTAGTTCTAGCCACTTAGGGCCCCGGCCCCGCACTGAGAGCCACTCACTAGGTGTCGTTAGGTTTTCTACTCTTAACCCACATAACACAACTACATCATACACATATTAAAAACATATTATAAACACATTTGAGATCTGCTACAAAGAAAAGAAATTAATAAGATAGTTTATGGATGTTTAGAGAAATTAGGAACGTTTGAGGATGTTTAGAATGTCCTAATCCTGTTAGACAGCTCTAAACCCTAAACTGCTTCCTATGCACATCCTAAACCTATTAAGGCATCTAAATGCACTGAACATAACCTCCACCCACAAGGAATGGACAAATTTAAGGTTTACACAACATTTCATATACCAAAAGATAATGCTCCATAA
>MU225706.1:2290210-2337250 GCA_018584345.1 Thuja plicata | reverse complement strand
CACGCCTTCTGTGCAAACTGCCTCAAATATTTGCTATGGGGTTTCTCTGTGAAATGGAGGATTTCCACAGAGCATTATGTAAAGAATGGTGGAAGTCGTGTTAAGATGAAATGTATTTTTTTTTTTTCACTTTTATGCCCCGTGTTGGTCAAAATTTTCGACCAACACGGGATGCGTTGGTTCAAATTTTCGACCAACACGGGCATAGAAGGAAAAAAAAAAGAAAATTTTAAAACCATTTTGCACTTTGGTCGGAAATTTTGGTCGAAATTTGGGTTCAAATCTACTAGTGACCCATCCTGTGTACATTTCTAAGAGGTGACAAATTCTTAGTAAATGAACACTTGTATTTAACATTATAAGGTCACGATTTTGTAATGTGGAATCATTATGATAGGCATCTTGCAATGTCAGTGCACATACAATAATAGGGTTATATGTAAAAGGTAATGTAATGTTCTCTAGTTACTATATCCTTGTATCATGATCTAAGGTGATATGAAAATTAGGTATCATGATCTGAGGTAATTCCTTATATCGCGATCTAAGGTGATATGTAAAACTAGGTATCACAATCTGAGGTGATTCATCGTATCACAATCTAAGGCAATTCCTTGTATCACGATCTAAGGTGATATGTAAAACTAGGTATCATGATCTGAGGTGATTCTTCATATCACAATCTAAGGTGATATGTAAAAATTTGTATCACATGTTAAAGGTGATTCCTCGTATCACGTGTTAGGTGATATGTAAAACTTGGTATCACATGTTAGGTCATTCCTCATATCATGTGTTAGGTGATATATAAAACTTGGTATCATGTGTTAGGTGATATTTCATATCACAAGTTATTTGATATGTGATACTTTGTATCATAAGTTAGGTGATACTTCATATCATGAGTTATGGATATGTGATTTCTTAGCATCTATATAGATCATATAAGGATCCTTATGAAATTAGTATTACATATTGATTGGACCATATGAAACATGTCATGTAGTGACTTGTCTCTATGTAAACTTAATATCCATATGGAAGAAATCATGAGATGTGATGTCATTGCACATACCATGGATATTTATGAGCTATATTGAATATCATGTGACTTAATATTCTTGCATATACTATATCTCCTGATATCATAGTGAGGTGATTTCTCCTCTCTTTCAAAATTAATGGATTTATTGTGACTTGCATTTTGATGGATTTTATCTTCTCTAGATAAGAGGGAGTGTTGATGTTTTGTGTAGCTATTGTGAGGGTCAAAAGTGTTTTCAAGGCAGATCTCTACACATTCTGTTTGATCATCCTCCCTAGCTAAGAGGGAGTGTTAATGTTTGTAGCTTCATTTGTATGATCATTTAGAATACATATAATATTGATTAATAATAATATATTATATTTGTATATATGTTATATTATATATATTATTATTAAATATATATTATGCAAACTTATATTATTCTAATATATGATTTATTAATGAAACATTAACAATTATAATCAATAGACATGTCCCATGAAGGGACATGTCTCTCCTAGCCCCTTTCCCAATATAAATGAAAGAGAGATTGTTTCATTTGAAACACACATAACATATACAATCTAGGCAATGTTATTACATTTGGAGAGATCTTAAAACTGAACAGATTGTAATCTCGGACTGCCCTGTCAATTTTTTCCAATTACAGAAAATTATTGTCGATGATTTTGTTGTAAATGATATGCAGCAATTGGGTGCTTTGCAAAATGTGCATAGCATTTGATAATAAAATTGACATCACTTGGGTCAGAAATAAACACCTTTTTCCCCTAGGAGTTGTAATGTCTTCACCTAAAAATTCCTTGACTTCTCGATGAATGTGTGTATTGCGGAACATGAACATAAAATCTAGAACAGAGTCATCAATGTGCACGAAGATGGTATTTTTGTTGTCTTCGACTTTCAATAGGATTCTATTGCTCCAAGACATATACTCCTAGTGAGTTTTCCTACATCTCTACAATTCATATTAGTTTTCAAAGCCATGGTTGTACACTGAGTAATGGAAAAAATTTTGAGTGCTTACGGAGTTCAGCAATATGTAATAAATCTGAGAGTAATCTACATTCTGCAGCCTTGTGGAATTTAAATGCTTTAAGTGTGCGAAAGGGATAGTCTTAGGCGTATGAATGGATAACAATATTTAACATTGGGGATAAAATAAATGAAGCTCACTGTCATAATATGAACATCCCCTCACATTAGTTCTACATTAATTTGAGTGAGCAATATGAGGTGCAGAGTATCAACTATACTGGTCTGTAATTAGAAGCACTGGCGTAATCCTCCATGGCTTGACTAATGGATAATATTGTTGGCATCATCAAAATTTATATCTTTGCAACCTAAGTTCTCCTTGCAGCTCCATCTAAGTGATGTCACAATAAATATTGTTGGATATCACATTAATTAGTGTAGGGTTTAGGATATGTCATAGTCATTGAAATCTTTGTTTAAACATCAATTTTTATAACCTCATCCTCAACTAGATGTTTGAAGTGAGGGTGTATTTACGAATTGAATCGGGTTATGAGTTTCAATAAGATGACCATCGCAATCATAGTTTGACAACCAATCTTCTAATTTATTTCCTTCTTGAAGGGTGTGTGATATGTTGTATTGTGTGAAGGAATGGAGGAGAGACCATATATGTTTTAAAATGTAGGCTAAGTTCCAGTTTTGAATTGACTGGTTAATGCATGCATTGATTCTGATTAGTGATTCTCCTTGAATATGGATGTTATGAAAGACTTTGTGCTTTTCTAAAACCAAACCTGCGAGAAGAGCTTGTGCTTGTGCTATATTTTTTGTCCCTTGGCAGATATGAGACACTTTTACTGCAATGAGGTTACCTTGCCAATTTCATATACAAGCACCTATTACAGACATTCTTGGATTTCCTCTCGATGCCCCATCAAATTTTATCTTTATAGTATCTTTACATGGGGGTTGCCATTTAATAAAGTCCTCTATCTTTCATGTGGATTGATCTTTAATTTAGAGTCATGCCTAGTGGAATTTGAATATGCTCCCATTCTCTTTTAATCCATCCATCCCAAGCCAAGAAGTAGTGATAGAGCTTAATAGTTGACAGGTTGGCTTTTGTTATTTCTGATATTGAGAGCTCTAGTTGATCTGTAATATTTTTTATTTGAGTCACTATTTTTCTGAATATTATTTTGTTTCTTTCCCACCATATAGCCTAGACGACTGCAGTAGGCACACATTTCCATAAGCATGAGAAGTTTGATTTTATGCATACTAGAGGCCATGTTTCAAATAGATCCCATAGTTTATTTGGCAATTCCAGTGATAGGCTCAGTTTTCTAATAACATGCATCTAGTAGTGGTTTGCAAAGTCACAATTTAGTAGAAGGTGATCCACTGATTCAAATTATTTCTCACATAGAATAGACTTGAATGTTTCAGCAAACACCAATTTAGAGAGTTTGTCACTAGTAAGAATCTTGTTTTGGATGGCTAACCATGAAAAGAACCCTGCTTTGGGGAGAGAAAACGAGTTCTAACAAAAGAAGTAGGATCTGCTCTTAAGTTTTTTTTTTCTAGATGTTGTAGTGCTTTGTATCCCTCTTTGATTGTATATTTCCCTCTCTAGATGGAACCCACAATACTATGTACTCTTTCTTTGACATGAAGATGGTACGTTGCTAGAATATGGATAGTAGGAGGGAAGTTTGATGGTCATTCATGGACAACAATCTTGGTTCTTTCCATATTACTTTCCCTGAGTAAATATCTATGGCGAAGACAAAATCCAAGAGATTAGGATCCCAAATATTGATGGAGATGTTCATAATTTTTGCATGTTGATCCATTTGAGCTAGGAGTGGCAATTCATCCCATGAGTCTATCCAGAACTTGATATTTAAACCATTTTTTACTTCCCAAGAAATGTATGTAGTAATCAATTGTCTCAAGTTGAGCATTAAGTTCTGGAATGATGAACCTTTTTGAGGGTCTGCTAGAGTCAAGATACGTGAGGGTCTAGGTCATCTAATTATTTTTGTTGCATTACTTGACATGATTTTTCTCTAGGATTGGTATACATCTGCCAAACTAGTTTCCCTCCAAAAGCTTTATTTTTATGAGTTAAATTGTGAAGACCATCTCCACCATGTGACTTTTCTTGAGCCATGTTATCTAGTGATATAAGTGGTATTTTCTTGGCCTCTGAAACATTCCCCTTCCACAGAAATTATGTTATGAGCTTCTGAATCTGTTTTATGATGGATGATGGTGCCTTAAGTACCGACATGTAATAATTGGGTATTGCAGTGAGGACTATTTTAATGAGCATAATCTTTCCTAAGAGTGATAACTATATGCCTTTCCATGCTGAAGTGCATGCTCTAATTCTATCAATCATAGTGGTCCAAAATGACACTTTATTAGCCCCAATAAAAAAAGGTACCCCTAAATATGTGGAGGGGAGTATCTAAACTGAGAATCCCAGAATCTTTGTGATTTTGGTTGAGATGATTGTGTTGGTAATGGATATGTAGATTTTGTATTTGTTTGCATTGATATTTTGTCCTAAGACTGCAGTATATCATTCCAATGAACTCTTAATATGCTTGGATTCCTTAATGGTAGATTTACCAAACAACAAGGTATCATTCACAAAGAAACAAAAAGTGAATGACATTGTAGTAACTATAATTTGGGCACCTTGCCACAAGGCATTTTCATGATCTCGATTAATGATTCTACTAAAATCGTCTGCCATAATGATAAACAATATTGGTGAGAGTGGGTCGACTTTTCTTACTCCTTGAGTAGAAGGAAAGGATCCTATTGCCTTACCATTGATTAGAACTGAAAACCATGCTCCTAAAATACACGGTCTAATCCATTTACACCATTTCTTATAAAATCCAAATTTGAGTAATACTTTTAATAAGAAATCCTAGTTGACTCAGTCATCAGCCTTCATCATGTCTATCTTAACCACAAAATTAGGTTTCTGATTTGTATTGATAGAATGTAGAGCTCTATGAGCTATCAAGGCCCCTTCCATTTTCTCTCTACCCAGTACAAACCCTCCTTGCTCAGAGGATATAGTTGAATGCACCAATGCTTGTAGTCTTAAGTAAATGGATTTAGTAATAATTGTGTACACCATATTGCACAATGATATGTGTCTGAAATCTCCAAATCAATAAGGGACCTTAGTTTTAGGAATTATAGCAATTTTGGTTGTATTAAAACATTTGAGCATTGATCCATTTCTTCTAGATTCTTCCACTGCTGCTAATAGATTCAAATATATAAAATCCCAACATTGCTGAAAAAAGAGTGTTGTAAAACCGTCAGGTCTTGGTGCCTTATCCGGGGGGGAAGGAAAACACAACTTTTTTTTATTTCCTCAAGTGAGAATGGGGCTAACAATGCTTTATTGTCCTCCTCTGACACTAATTTTTGTATATAATTTAATAATTGGTCTATCTGAATATCAGAAGAGGGATTAATCGTTGGAGTTGATAGAAGGTTTTTAAAGAATGTTCCCCCCTCTATTTGTATACCTTGGGAATCTTCAATGAGGCATCTTGTTCAGTTGTTGTGGATTGAAAAAATGGAATTTTTTGCTTTCCTTTGTTTGGCTGAAGTTGTGATTGAGGATATCACTGATAATCCCAACTCTTCTATGGTTGGAGATGAAGCTAAAGATGTTCCACTTCAGTTGCCACTTGATGTAAATCTAGTTGAGTTAAATGATGATATAATTGATATAGAATAAAATAAGGTCAATGAGATAGAAAAGAGAAAAGAAATAGAAAAGGTAACTGAGAGTACTAAACAACTAAAGGACACATTAGAATAAACAAAGGATACTACATAACAAGGTGAAGCTAATCAAGAAAACAAAGATGAACAACACAAAGATCAAGACCAGAACACAAAGAAAAAAAAGGAAACCATTAATACTGGTACAGGTGAACAAACTAATAAATATGGAGTTCATACACCAAAGGTTAACACCCTTAGTGACTCACAAACTAACACAGAGGATACCAGTGAGAAGAAGAAAAGGAAGAGAATAGAAGAAGAAGAAGATGAAGAAGATGATGAAGAAGATGATCTAGAATTTTCTATTATGAAGAAAGACTTTAATAAGTTTAAGCCCAAGGAACAATTATTATTTTCAAGGAAACTAGTAGAGAAGGCTAAGAAGAACATAATTAAGAAAAAGAAGTACAAAACAAAAATCCAAAGGAAAACCATTGATATACTTTCTGACCTAGTACCTGATGTAGATATTGATGAAGAAGCATCTATGATTGATCAGTTCAAAACCTTAGCTGATACAATTACCAATTTATATCATGACATGGATGAAGAGATGATTGAGAGAGAAGAGAAGAGATTGGAGATGGAGATGATAGAGAAACTACTACAGAAGATTGTACTTGAGAAAGTTTCATTTCTTGAACTAGTCAAAGAACTCAACAAATCACTACTTGAAGCTAGAAAAATCTTCAATAAGATATCTATTTCGACCAACTTCACTACAACAATTATGACAAAGAAGGAAGAGCTAGAAACAAAGTTGACTACACTTGTGAATCGATTGGACTCATTGAACAGTTCAATGATGGAGCATACTACAAATTTAAAAGCATTGACACACAAGGAAATGGAACTTAAGGAAGAGGAGGATAGAATAAGGATGGCATTGCTAGAATTACAAGGATTTCTGACTCCACACAGGGACATTATCCAAGACTATCTTAAGAAAGATGAAGTGATGATAGGTACTCCAGATATGAGTCTAATTGATAGTATGGAAGATCCATCTTCAGGCTTAAACGGTTATCAAATTTCCCTGACAGCACTGAAAGAGTCATGGGAGCATTCGCTTGCCACTGCAAAGGTACATTTGAAGATTATCTTTCACAACTTGTAAAGTATGAACACCCTTGTATATACATTTTTAATCATATTTTTTGGCATTATTGTCAAAAAAGGGGGAATATATAAGTAGATCAGAAGGGGGAGTATATAGTATACAAAATATATAGTATATCAAAAGGAATTACCGATTCAGGGGGAGTATATGGAGTAGAGGTAGTGTTGAAAGTTTTGGAACTCTGAAATTTTGAACTAGTTTTTGCCATCAATGCCAAAGGGGGAGAATGATGAGAGATGACATTGATGATGATCCTAAAGAGTATGGTTGTCATTGCTGGAAATCCATTACATAGGTAAGAAAGGTATACCAACTAGTACACAGTATATCAAATTGGTAACGAGGAGTTAAGTCAGAACAGGTAAATAGGTGAATAGGTAAATAGGAGAACATGAGAACATATGAAGGACAAATTGGTTAAGGAAGACAAGTTTCCTATTGGTACATTGGAAGGTACAAAGACAATAGGTATACTAAGTTTTACGACAATGCCACTTATGTCACACTAGTAAAGGCATACATGAAGACACCACCAACCAGTTAGTTCAGTGAACAAGTAAAAGTAAAAGTTATTGAACAGTTTTGTTCAATTGACTAAAGCAGTTATGACAGTTTAAGATTCAATGAATCTGGACAAAAAGAAAAACATAGTGAGATTTTAATGATGCGATGAGTTAGTTATTTTTGATAAAGATATTTTGGAGGGAAACAAAATCCCTAATTAGGTTTACAATCGAAGGAGAAAGCATATAAGATTATATTTGCTGCTATTGTAAAAGAAGTGATGTTGGTGAAGAATAGTTGAAGTGTTGGTTGTAAAGTAAGATCTTGGATAGCGATTGCAGAATCAATTTCAAAGAAGATTTAGGACAAAGTTCAGAACAAGAACATAACATCAAATGATCTGATTAGCTTTCAAAAGTTCATTTCATATGTCAATTTTATTGTTGTATTCCTTATAGTTTCAAGTTAAATCCCTTAACCGAGTAGTCTCTCACAAGACTTAATTGTAAATCCCTTAACAGGGTGAACACTGTAATAGTGGGATTAAATCCTTAACAAGGTAGTTTGTAATAGGACTTTAGATACTTCTAACAATGTATCAGTCACTCCCAATAGGGCGAGTTACCTAGAAAGTGACATATTGTAAGCTCCTAATAGAGAACTCTTTTCAACTGTAGTGAGAAGATTGTGGGTGTCATCCCCACCGTGGTTTTTCCCTCTGACCAAGGGTTTCCACGATAAAAATCTGAGTGTGATGAGTGTGAATGTGTTGTTACTTTATTCATTGCACTTTTATCTTATACTTATAGTTATATGTTTATTAGTGTGGAAGTTTCTTTTGTTGTTGTTGAAATGTTTAAGTTTTTATTAGTCGTGATTCAGCCCCCTCTTAGTACCTATTATTTCTGACACTCATAGATAATCTAGAGTCACATATGGCAAGTTACTCCACAAATAGTTTCCATGTATTGGCTTAGGAACTTATTATACAATATCCCTCTTGATTGGCTACATCATTTGATATAATATAAGCCTCTCAAATAGCCTTTATACATGTTTGTTGAAGATTTCATTCATTATAGGAATGGATGAACCATTATTTTTAAATGGTTTTAATTTTCTAATTATAGGAGTATTTTTTCCCTATTGCATCTCTCTCTCTCTCTCTCTCTCTCTCTCTCTCTCTCTCTCTCTCTCTCTCTCTCTCTCTCTCTCTCTGTGTGTGCTTGTGTTACATTATTGGAGATAAATTTGGCATTCTTGGACCCTAAAAGTAATAGTTTTCCTTGTGCATACAACATAATGTCATCTACTCCTAATTTTTTGGGGTGACCTCTACTAGCTCCATGAAAATTGACCTACACCTATCCATCCTTTGGAAGAGTCCACTTTTCCTTTAATCTCTTAGTTTGAGAGCTCAATATTCATATCCTTATGAGTCTTAATAAATTGACCTTCAACTCGGATACTTAATTTCACCTTGACATATATTTTTATATTACATCATAAGCACATCAAATTAAAGGAAAAATATGATGGCAAAAATTGCATAGCTCACACTTTTCATTTGTTTTAGAGTCATTTTAATTTGGTTATTCCGTATATATTGATAGCGGTACAAGTATGAATTTTACTAAATTCTTGTACATAAGTTGAACCCTACATAATTTTGTATGCACACACTCTTAAGGATCATTCTCAACCATTACTTAATCCATTTCCTCACCTAGGGTCAAATCCATACTTTGTGTGACTTGAGTTAATTGTGTGATTTGTAGAAATGACTCCAATTCTTTTACTTTTTAAATTCAAACTAGAGTTGTTACACCCTTCCAATGAGCAATTTAATTTTTACTTGAAGCATGAACATTTCACTTTCCACCTTTTGATTTGTATATGAATAACATTTTTTCATTTTTCACTAAACATCTAAAATTCATAAAAGAATCTCATATCTATAATCATTTGAGCAATAAATCAAATGAAATATTACTACATTATTTACTTGCATCAAAATGTAAGGTCTTTTTCGTATATTTTAGTATAATCTTCAATCATTTATAAAAGTAATTGGCTCTCAATATCTAAGGGGTTTGATCGGAGAAGAAATATTCCCTTGTCATTAGCAAGCTCTTGACCACATAACTAAATTTATAATTTAAAAACATAAACATCCATTCAAAGAGAGTTGAAAGTAAACATTCAAATGATAAAAATATTAGATCTATGCATTTAGATTATATTTTTAATTACGTAGGTCAAATATGTAGGTGTGACATTGAGCTTATAGTTATAGAACTAATGATAGACCATAAATTTATAAGCTACTAGACATTGATTTGATTATTTCATTTGCTTTGTATATTGATGAACCAGTTTTGATCATAACTTACAATATTCTAAATTAAATTCCTAGCTAAATATCTTTATTATATTTATTAATTTCTAGAGTTCTATCTAAACAATTATGACATTAAGACTATTTAATTATATTTATTTAAATACTTTACTCTATATTTTTATAAAAGTAATTTTATTCTCCTTACAATTAAAAATTTGTACATACACCTAACTATAATTTTAAGAGCATGATGTGAAATATTAGGTAAAAGAAATTAATTTAATTATAATCCAATTATCTTCTAATGATGATAGGAATGCCATCTACTAGATTCTACTTTTATAGAAATGCACTATAAGCATTCGTTGTAATAAAGTAGAAGTGGATGTTTTTAAATTTAGTTTTTTAATAAAGTGACGTTGGATTCATAATACGTCCAAGATATTCCAAACCACTAGGATAGTGTTCTTTCCACCATGAGTTGTGTATCGCTCAATTATAATCTTACCAACCCTCCACTAGAAAGGCTTCCATGAACAATAGTTGTTCACTGTTTTTTTTTCACTTTCTTGGCTTTTCCTCTAGATACGATTTACCTTCTCAAGATATATTCAATATAATTTAATTGATAAAATTTTAGATACTTTCTAATTTTATAAATTAGGTGATAGATTTTGTTTTTTTAAAATATGAAAGTTATAATTTTTTATGATATTTATCAGTTTAGTTAAAATAGTGTTTTTTAATGATTTTGGTAAATTGGTAGTATGGTTGTATCTTTTTATAATAATGAAATTAGTATGTAGTGTTTATTTCTATTTAGATTGGGATTCATTTTGAGAGAATGTTTTTTATATTAATAAGAAGCAAAATGAGGGTGTTGTCCCTATAAACAACACTCTAAGGGGCATAAAGTCATCAACAATAAAGTAGTCTTAGCACATTAACAACATATTATCAGCATACTAACATCAAAAACTAAACCAATTCAACAACATAATAAAGGCAAAAGTTTTAACTCCATAACCATAGTCTAGAAAGATATCTAAACCACAAAAAGTCTTAGCATAAGGCCACCTAGGGGCATAAATAGTAGTGACAAAAAAAACAAAGTGAAATCAACTCTAACAAGCATTCTTGATTTTGTGGTCAACTTGGTGGAGCACATTAGATCAGTCATTAGTGAGGAACTTAGAAAGTTCCTTGTAGTTTCCTTAATCCAAATCGGCATTCCCTGAGATCTTTTTCTACATCAAGCAAAGAGAGGTGACGAAACTGTGTGTGACCCTTAAGTTGAACCGAGAAACTATCCCCAACTTTCTCTCAATGTCGGTGACTTTGGTTTTAACCTTTTTCCAGTTCTTTTGCAATGGCTTTACATTTATAATAGGTCCCTTCCATTTGGGTTTTACAAGTTTCATCTTCCCTGGGTTTGTTCATTTTCTCTTCCTCCAACATCATGTCATGGGTGAGGTTAATTAGCCTCATTTTTATGGTTTTAGAGATATGGGTGGAGCTAACCTTGGTAGATTTCTTCAAACTATCTGTCTCCTCCTCCTTTTCCCCATGTTTGTCAGTCTTCCCGCACTTCCCTTTCTCTTCATTATTGTTCTCACTTTCCTACGCTTCATCCTAGATATCATACTTAACTGAAGCTTTTATTTTCCTTTCTCCATGGAATGAGTGGACAATATATGGGACCACCTCAAGTTGCTTTCATTTTTACTAGTCTCTCTCCTCCTCCATTTTGTTGATAATATCCTGGATGCTTCATTTGGCTTATACAGCTAAGGGGGAAGTTTTTTTCCCTTTCTTCATACTAATACTAGGAAGTGAGGCTTTGAACTTAAGATTACAAGGCTCATTTTCAACCACAAGGAGCATGGGGGTTTCAGGGGTCTCAAGTCAAGAGGAAATTTGACCCGCACTCAGGTGATGCATTTCTTATTGTTGGCACTGGGAGTATCTATAATGTTGGCCAAAAAAGAAGAGATAGACTTAGGGGCTTCCTACATAGTAATTTTCTAAGGGGGGCATAAGGCTAGGTGAAAATGGCAAAGACAAAAAAATGAGCCGTTGGTAAAGTGGGATGGGTTTTTCCCTTGATTTTTGCATTCTTCAATTACCTCCTTAATAAAATATTCAAGGGAATTTAAAAGAAACAAGGGATGAGAGAAGAGATTACAGTTCCTAAAGTGGTTTAGCAGAGGCATGTAGTAAAAGTAATAAAGTTTCAACTTTCCCTCTAGACTGAAGTGTTTCATTATCATAAAATATATTTGGTTCCATGGGGGCAGTAATTGTTCCCTTTTGAAACCACCATGTAGCTTAACCGAGGCCTCATTTTCCCTTAAAAATTGGTTGTGATTATTCTTATCAGCTACACAACTCATTTTTTTCCATTTCTAGCTAGTGGTTGTCAACCTAGTAGTGATCCTTCTATCCACCCACGAGGTTGGAAATTGTATAGAGATGCCCTCATTGTAATTAATGCTTTCAATGAATTGCAAGACTCCACCCTCATAGCATATGTGCCAAACAGTGGCATCATTTTTAAACTCATAAAATTTACTTGGATCAATTCAAACCTAGACCCCACCCATTTTGCCTATAAAAGCAATAGTAACAAAGAGCACCACCCAAGTTTTTTCCTTAGCACAATTAACAATGTTAAATAAAACTAACATGAATAACCATAAATAAAGGTTTAAATGATTAGTTTGTGTGCTACCTCCTTCATAATTATTTCCTATCCTTCTCATAATAATCTTCTCATGCTAACAATACCTTTCTTTGCATATAATAAAATTGGGTCAAATTTCCATATCTTGTGCAAATTTTCCTCATTTAACAATACTAAAATATCTTATCATTCTCATCTCAGCATGACACCATCTCATCATTAAAACACCTTGTAAATTGTTCACATTACTCATGTCATCCCTTGCATGCCACCTCAACTTATCAAAAGAAGACTCCTTCATTTAATCATACCAGACATCCATTCCTTTTTGCCTTGCCATCACTTTCAAATTAGGACCCCTAACACCACTTCCCTTTTCCCATCTTTATTTTTTGAAATCGTTGTCATTGTTACTCTTGCTCAACATCAAAATTAAGTGAAATTAGGATACTCCATAGCCATGATTTTTTAATACCCATTCTAATTATTGTTTATTTTACTCTCTCCCCATAGGAAAGTTCAAACATGAGGGTATAATGCAATCTATGTTTCTCCAACATCTTAGACCCTTAATTTCAAGGCCTAGGGCTACCATTACGTCAGCCATCATGTTACCCATTATATAAGAATGATTGATAACAAAAATATCAATCCATAGTAGGAGTTACTAAATATTCCCAATTATATGATCAATGGACCAATTAGATTTCGAAAGGCCTTTAACAACATCAACAACCAACTTTGATTCCTCTTCTATTGCTATTTTTTTCACACCAAATGGAAGGGCATATTTAATTACCCACAGCAGGGTTGTCCCTTCCGTATGGTTATTAGTGTGTCAATTCAAATCACCAGTGAACATGGAAATCATTTCCGCAGTGGTAGACCTTGTGACACAACCCACAGTGGCCTTTTCCCTTCTTGCAATTCCATTCAATTTTAGCTTGTACCAACCTGGATTTGGTAGTTTCCATCTAGTTTTTCTCTTCATTCTCTTGGAGTTTTTGAATCTAGCATAGATGTTGGGTAACTCCCAATTTCTTTCCATCTTATCATCAAAAGGGGTAGGGGGAAAGAATGGGCACTTATAGGTAGTAACAAAGATATTGCCCTTAAGAAATTTATAAAGGATTCTAGAGACTTCCTCCACTAGGTTTTTAACACCTTCAAAAATCTTGTTGTTCCTTTCTCCCCACAAGCTCCATCCCAGGTGGGGGGTGGAGAGGGAATCTTCCTCCAAAGTTCTCTAATTAAAGGTTTATGAGTGGTTCCCTTGCATTCTGATGCTACGTGTTGAATAGTATTGTTCCTTTCCCATGGTATCTCAAGTTTCGTCAACACCATTTTCTATAATTCATGGGAAAAATTACAATGGACTAAACTATGGAGGATAGTTTATTCATTTTTCTTACAAAAAACACATTTTTTAGGTAATTGGAATCTCATCTCAATTAGATTATCTAGTGTTAGGATTTTATTATGCATGGCTATCCACCAAAATAAATTTATTTTGGGAATCAACCGAGAATTCCAGATCTTTCTTCACAATCTTGTATAATTTCCTTCTTTCAACAACCCGTTGTAATCCAAATTAACTGAGAAGTTCCCCTTCGAGTTCCTACTCTAAATAGATTTTCCCCCCCTTGAAAATAGGGGAATTATGACCTTCTTCAATATCATTTGTAGTTCCCTAGCCTTTTGAATCAGTTAGGTTGGTTTTGACAAAATTGAGTAATGTCCTCCAAATTTTCAATAGGGGGATGTAATCAGCAACCTAAGTACCGAAAAAACCTCCTGGTAAAATCATAAAGGCTTTTGAAGTTTATATTAAGGGCCAAACACATATCCAAAATCCAAACATCCTCCCAAAACTGAATCAAGCACCCATTCCCAATTTTCCATTTTAGTCCCACCTTATCCTATCATAGGCCTTAGAGATGTCCAATTTGAGAACCATCCGTAGGAGGCAACATTTGTCCATGGAGTGGATAATCTCATGACTCCTAAATTACTACATCTATAATTTGTCTCTTTGGCACAAACCCCTTGTAATTGCAATTAGTGAAACCATTTGGAAAAGGTTTGATTATATTCACCAAGACCTTATAAAAAAATCTTATAGATTGTGTTACATAGGCTAATAGGTTTGAAGTCCACTAATATTTCACACTCATGTATTCTTGGGATTAAATCAATGAAAGTGTTGTTGAGCTATTTCAACAATTTACCAGTTATAAAGAATTATTTAGTTTCCATAGTTACATTGTATCCCACAATGTCCCAAAATTCTTGGAAGAACACTAGTGGGAAATCATCAGGGATAAGGGCCTTATGTGATACCATTAAGAATAAAAAAATCTTTACCTAATATTCGGTAATCATAGATTTGGGTATATCTTATTGGAATAAAAAACCATAGGTAGAAACTACAAATATTTTTCCTCTTATGCATGATTCCCTCCTCCATCATATTCTCTATATGCATTGATAAAGTAGTTAGTAGTCATCCCTTCCAACTTGAGTCCTTCATAATCTCTTGATTCAATTTATTTTTAAAACTTTTAATAATATTTATTTTCCTATGTTTACGAGTAGATCTATAGAAAAAAGGCTAGAGTTTCTATCCCCCTCTTTCAGGCATTGCACCTTGGATTTAAGCTTCCAATAGATATCTTCTCTCTTTAGGTTGTCCCTGTTGTCTCTCAAAATCTCTTCTTCTCTATGTGTCCCTTGGGAACAATCACCCTTAGCCATCATATTTTGGATAATCATTAGTTTAGAATTGATTTCTTTCTTATGAACAAAAATATCTCCAGAGGTAAATTTATTCCATCTTTTCACACATTTTCTAATTATGTCTAGTTTCTAATCTACTTAATACATAGATGAACCCCATATGGGATTACTCCACCAAATTTGTATACAATTCCTAAATTTTGGGTTTGAGGCCCACATTATCTCATAGCACAAAGGAAGAGGTCCTCTTAGAGGTTTGTCCATTGGAGAAGCACATGATTTTGACACCATTCTTGGGAGGGCCTTGAGTGTAGCATTAGAACCAATGTCCTAGTTGGTAGAAATAAGGAATCTATCAAGTATAACATGAATATTATTGTTCCCTTTCCCATGGTTAGGCCAAGTGAAAGGTTTACCTATTAGCTCAATTTGAAAGAGCTAGCCTTGTCGATGAAGTATGTTAGGTCAGTCATGTTGTCAGTGTATTCCATCATTACTCCCATCTTCTCAAAGGGGGACATGGGTAAATTAAAATCTCATGCTACCATATAGAAATAATATTTATCATCAAGAATCATAGAAATAATCTCCTCCCAAATATTGTTATGCCCTTGGTGATTTTTAGGACCATACATATTGATTAGGTGCAAAGAGTAGTGTTATGCCTTGCATACTCGTCCCTACATTTTCCCCAGGGAAAATGTTGGGTCCCCCTTTCTTTTTATTTTATTTTGGTTTCTTTCCATTTCCTTTTCTTCTTCTTTTTTTCCCTCCCTCTGAAGTTTTGGACCCTAGAGTCCATTCCCTTTAAGTCCCCAATTTTGGTTAGGCCTCCGAGTCTCCCGGTTTCCTAATACTCTTTGTAGCATTAGGTTACTTATTTCTTTGGGGCTCGATAAGTGGACTCCTTTCTTGTCATAAATTAATAGCACAAAGTTTAATGTTCCCACTCTGATGCCCTATAAAAGGCCTTTTGGAGGCTCATTTTAAACCACCAAGTGTTAAAGAGAAAATTTGAGAGCACTCTTGTGATTAGGTCTCTAACGATGTGAATTTCTTGTGTTCACTAGGCTTTGGTTGCATTCAAGGTCACTTTCAAAAAATTTATTGGTTTCTTTATGCGCAATTTGTGTATGTATGGTGTTCTTCCCTATTTTATGGGATTTTTAGGCCTTTTATTTTTGTGTTTTCCATTTTCTCAACCTTAGGGCTTCTCTGGTGTTTCTTTCTGTAGCTTAGAGTTCTTTTCACTAGTAGTAGAATAAGTGATTTCCAGGTAAAATCCTTGTCCTAAGTGATCTTAGGGATTTCAAATTTTGCAGTTTATAGGTGTGTGCTTAAAATGTGACACACTTCTATGAGTCATTATATTCAAGATTGCTCAAGAAAGAGGTCTCAAAAGGCGAGTCATAGCTCCCTATTCATGGAGTGCAAGGGTTTGTAACGAAGGCCCTTAGTGTAGACCTAGTTACGCCCATACAAGTACACCATGAAATGAGAGATTCAAAGAGGAAGAGAAAGAATGCTAGTCTCCATGATCACCAAATATGCATTGCAAATGAGAATGAAAGCTATTCTATATGATAACAATGCATGGAAGGAAACTAGTCTATATGATAACAATTCATGAAAGAAAATGTACAAGCTTAATCTATGAAAGGAAATATGCAAGATTAATCTATGAAAGGAAATATGAATCTACTCTAAATGGATTTCCATGGATGCATGAGAGAAAAAGACAAGAAGAAGAAGTTGTATGGTTCAAGCTCAAATGTTCAAACTCTCCTCCAAAATTGCTCTCCAAACCTACAGCATATCAATGGCATAAAAGTGTATATCCAAATGAGAAGGAGAGGTTTCCTTTTAAAGAGCAATGGATGGTAGAGATTAAGAGGTAAAAAGAAATGAGCAATGGTGGAGATTAAATCCTGGTTGATCCATGTGCTCATATCTTCAAAAGGCAAAATCAAAGGCTATGATTAAGAGGTAAAAAGCCCACCACTTAGGAATATGTGTGAAGAAAAAGGAGCTTTATTTATTTTTATTTAATTTATTTCTTTTTTTAACACAAGGAGGGATTTAAGTGGGGGTTTTATTTAATTAAAAGAGGTATTTTCTTTTAATTAAATAAGATTGTTTTATTTAATTAAAAGGGAGGTTTTAATTAAATAAGATAAGATTATTTAATTGAGAGAGATTTTAATTAAATAAGATAAGATTATTTAATTAAAAAGGGATTTTAATTAAATAAGATTATTTTATTTAATAAAAAGGGATTGTTTTCTTTTAATTAAATAAGATAATTGATAAAATGATCAAACCTTAGGAAATATTGAAGTAATTGAATTAATTACGATTTGATCAAGGAAATTGATTTGAATTAAAACGTTGTAAAGAATTGATTCAGGAGTTTGATAAATTGAAGAATGGGGGCACATAGTCTAGGTGACCATTTTAGGGTGCATACATTTTCCCCTCTTTGGCTAATGTGTGTTCTTTATGGGAACACATGTATTCAAAGAATGAAGTTGAAGTGTGAGATCAATTTGGGATCACAAAATAACCCAGACATGTGAACGACGAACGGGAACACATCAGGACAAAGATAAGCTGGTTGAAAAAGACAAGGTCAACACCCCTTTAAATAGGTAATTGACATGCCCAAGATAAGAATCTCAAACAAGGTTGCCCCAAGCGAAGCAATTGATAGGATTTATAAAGCTGAATCAAGGATTGAAGTTTGATAGGTACTGCCCCCTCGTGATCGAAATCAAAATGAGATAGAGGAGAAACAACAAATTGATAAGAATTTGATTAAATGGAACTAAAGATAAGCTTCTTGATGTAAGATGAAAGATATAAGGATCACAGAACCAAGGTAGATCATCAGGCATGAAAGATTATGCCCCAAGGTTGAATTAGAAGAAAAGAAGTGGGGTGAAAGAAAATGGAAGATAGAAGTTTGGAAGAGGTGGAAAGAAATGGAGAGAAGAAAGAGAATTTGCCTTAAGAAAGAGAATGCCCAAAAATTAATCAACTGTTTAAGATAGAAAATTTCGATTGAGATCACAAAATAATATAAGGAAATTAAGATCAAAACATGATCATAGTTGATTAAAAAATCCACAAGAAAGATGAAGGAAACCCTCTCAAACTCATAATGCAGCCTAAAATGCAAACTAATATGAGGTCTAACAATGTAAGCTACATGAAAATGAAAAGGTGTACTTGGAATAGAGCAACTGTAACATAGGATTTTTTGTTCATCATTCATTAGAGAATGTTAAAGAACTTATTTTCATCATTGGGCCATTATTAACGGACATTGAAAAATCACACAATCATCACTAGTCACAAGCGCAACTATGAAGATATGAATGTGATTTATATTGAATTAGAATGTGGAAAGATTCTAACATAAGTAGAAAAGACATAAATGTCAAGATGACTATGATGTTAGCTTACCCAATTTAATGTAGCAAAAACACGCTCGCATCAAGGCATAGATGCCAGGATGACCAGAAGAACTATTGTGCAAAAACAGTCAAGGATGAAGCCTCAAATCTCTTAAGTGTTTCAAGGGAACAACAAGAGACACTCAAGAGTTTCAAGACCATACCCAAAACCAAAAAGAAAGTAAAAACATGCCCCATGCCCGAAGTCCTGTAGCTATGCATTGCAGAGAGACTTACTAGACAAGGACACTCAACGAAAAATCAATAACAATCAGCACACAAAGAAAATATCATGACATAGCTCAAGTATTTAGTGTTGTGTTTAAAAATTTAAGTGTGTGAGCTGATACTGAGTTCTGAGGATAAGGATCGAATGCTTGCAAGAAGGTAAGATCACATGAAAAAAATACTCGATGTCAAGGGTTGTATTGAAAAATACAATTGGGGTGGTGTTGAAAAACACCATTTGTCAGGCATCTTAAAGACTAACACATCCAAGAGACCAAAGCTAACACAGTTATGCCCCCTAGACAAAGACAAAGACCAATTCCAAACCAAGGCAATAAGGACAAGGCATGATGGAGAGAGGCTAAGTGTCAAGGACATGCACTAAGAAAAAAGGGTACAAAGGCCTCAAGTAGCACCCATTTCTAGGTTTTCACCACTTGGATTTTATTACAATTTTTTGCTACCAAGGCACCTGTTTCCAAGTTTTCACCAAGACACTTTTTCTATTTTTTTAAATTTTTTAATATTTTGATTTCTTTTTGTATTTTTGGAATATATAATTCTTTTTGGAGATACATCAAAGTGCCTATTGCTAGGTTTTCACTAAGATTGTCATTTTTTCAGGACATATTCTGATTTTTAGAATTTTTTTACAATATATCATTTTTTTGGGTTTTTTCAGGATCAATAAGTATGTACAAAGGATGCCCCCAGACAGAATGAGAATTATAGATAGAACTTCTTTAGGTGCAAGAAATTGATATGATCAGGGAGCTGCTCTCCCTCTACTATAGACAGTAAATAAGCACCTAACCCAAAAGTTTCTCTAATGATGTAAGGTCCAAGCCAATTAGGTTCAAATTTACCCTTTTGATCTCTATGATGTTGATTCTTAGGATTCTCACGTAGGACAAGATCTCCCACTTGGAATTCTCTAGGGTGAACCTTTTGTTGAAAGCTTTGGACATGCACTTTTTATAAACCCTCATATGGTTAAATGACGCTTGACATTTTTCATCTAGAAGTTATAACTCTTGAAGTCTCATGATGTAGTAGTCTTCATCTGTAACTAGACCTTTGAGGGAAACTCTAAGTGAAGGAATCTCAACCTCCAAAGGTAACACTACTTCAGCGCCATATGCAATGGAAAAAGGAGTAGCCCTAGTAGGAGTATGAATACTCGTTCTATAGGCCCACAAAGCTGGATTTATTTGTAAGTGCCAATCTCTACCAATCTTACAAACTGTTCTATGTAGGATCTTAAGAATGGCTTTGTTTGATGCCTCTGCTTGACCATTTCCTTATGGGAAGTAAAAGGAGGACCAATGTTGTTTAATCTTGAATTTCCTGTAGATTTTTTTAAGGTCCTTATTTTTGAACTGGCCTCCGTTGTCAGTGATAATCTCATAAGGCACTCCATATCGACAGATGTTATGGTTCAGAATGAATAGAGAGATTGTCTTGTCTAAGGCAACAAAAAGTGGAACAACTTCTACCCATTTAGTGAAGTAATCAGTAGTAGTGATAATAAACTTGTGTCCACCTAATGAGTTGAGATGAATCTGCCCAACAAGGTCAAAGGCCCAGCGGTGAAATTTCCAATGAGATATAGAAGGAATGAGCTCCCTACCTGGAGCATGTATTAGGTTACCATGTTTCTAACACTTTTCATAGGACTTTTCAAAAGCTACTATGTCAATCTGCATCATAGGCCAATAGTACCCCACCCTAAGAAACCTTCAGGCCATGGAAACACCATTGGAATGTCCCCCACAGATACCCTCATGGATGTCAACTAACACTTGGTTGAATTCTTCCTTTTCTAAGCATCTAAGAATTGTTCCATCTAGACCCCTCCTATACAAATCACCAGAGATAAGGGAATGGTGAGAGGCATTTTGGGTAAGGTTTCTGCATTCAAATAGGTTAAAGGTTTCAGGAATAATGTCATCATGAAGGTATGAGTAAATGGCACCATAATGGGATGACTCACGACCAACAAGGGTACAAATGACATGGCTTTCTTGGGAATCATAGATAGGGTGATGTAGCTCTTCCACCAGGAATTTGAATCTAGATTCATGTTACTCTAACTGAAGGAGTGAAGCAAGTGTAGCCATAGTGTCAGCTACTTTATTTTCTGCTCTAGGGATTTGTTGAAATGTGATGAATGTGAAGTATCATTTCAAGGAATCAACCATTTTCTTGTAAGGTACTAGTTTCTCACTTTTTGTTTGATATTCATGATTAACTTGGTTGATTATCAGCTATGAATCCCCATACATGTGTAACTCTGTGATTATCCATTCTTTGGCCATCTTAAGTCCATTTGTTAAAGCTTCATATTCAGAAATGTTGTTTGTACATGGGAATAATAACTTGTAAGATTTAGGAACCGTGTACCCATGAGGAGAAACAAACACACATAGTTCAATAAGTACTGAAGATCTATCTTGAAATTAGCTAGGGAGAAGATCAAGTACCTCATCCTTAGGCACCTCAAAGAGGTTTTCACCCTTAGATACGTCATTTATTTTTACTTTTTTTTGTTCTGACACTGCCACATAATGGTTTTCGTCATCAGAACTCCTATTATTTTGATTTTCTTTTCTTTTTATATTTTGACTAAGGTACTTGATGTTTGGCTCAGTCATGCTGGTAGTTAGTTCACTGGTGGAAGAGACTATGGGTTCAAGGGAATTTAGGTAATAAGCTATCTCATAATCATTTTGAAATGTTAAAAGCTTAGGTTCTTGATAGCATTGGGACCAATCAATGAGGTCAGGATGAACAAAAGGTAGGTCATTGAATAGTTCAAGGTTATAAACATGAATGATATTATCGCTGGTGACCGAAGATTCAGAGTCCATCAAGTATCCTTCTAAGCTACCCAAATCAAGATTCATCCTAAGAAGCGTAGAATCATCCACTAAGGAAACACGTGGGTTCAAATCCTCTAATCCTACACATGACTCATCATCTACCTTAGGTTGAGCACTATAAGTATGGATGACATCAACATCTATGCCAACTGTGGAAGGCTCTGAGAAGGAGTCTCATTCATACTCATATGAACTTGTGTCTGAACTGCGACTAGGATTCTTACACCATGAAGGTTTGGGACATCTTGATGTGGAAGGTCTAGTGTCATCAAAGATAACACCTTCTCTTTCCATTAAATTAATAAGATTCTTTCATTGACGTTCTCTGAAAGGATCTTCTACACTTGATTCTTGTTCTAAAGTTGCAAACGATGCATGAGTGACCAAAATATCTGAATCTCCCAAGAGGATTTTAGTGGAAGGGACCCAATCTTCACACATGTCTTGCTGATTTGTCAAAATAGGTACACATTCTGGTTCATCTTCACTATATGAATTATCAAGGATAGGAGTAATGTGCTTGTTGTGATTCGCAAAGCCTAGGCCAACCAACTTCTTAGAATTGCATCCAAAAAGAGCATGATAAAGAGGTTCAGCTCTAGCATCCAATCTGTGATTAAGAGGGTCATGTCTGGGATAGCCCATCTATCTGAAAAAAGTATACCCTCGTCTGTAAGCCTTAGGAGAGGGAGAGGATTTTTCATTGTGCATATATTTCTCATCTCTATAGATCTAGTTTCTAAAAAATGTCTCTTCTTTCTCATCTTGAATAGGCACCGAAGACTCTACAAACATGCCAAATAAAGTCATAGCTAAAGAGGAGGGTCTCTTTTCTTGTGAAGTTTTTCCATAAGACCGAGGTGAAACTGGTAATGTTGTTATGGAGTTAAGTTGATACCCCCTATGCCAAGGTCTATCGACTTAAGCTTGTCTTTACATTTAGCTAAGGTTGCATCAAAGTATTGTGCTTCTCTGTTGAGAGGAAGGTGAGTTCCTACTGAAATTGAGTTAACAAATAGAGTATTATCCCCAGGTATACAAATATCTATTCCATTGTAGGGGAACTTAACACACTGATGATAGGTAGACGACACCGCTTGCATATCATGAATCCACGGCCTGTCGAGCAAGATATTATATGCAAGGGGACCAACATCAACTATTTGAAATAAAATGTATTTTTCATCAGGGCCAATCCTAACAGGAAGGATGGCCAACCCCTTGGAAGTTCTCTTTGCCTCATCATAGGCTTTGATAGTGATCCTTTTCCTGGTATCTATGACTTTTTAAGAATAACCCAACTCTTTTAAAAGACCAAAGGAACAAATATTAAGCCATGCACCCCCATCTATCAACACACGCCTAACACAGGTTCTGTGGATCATAAGCTCAATATCAAGAGCAAGATTGTGTGGGTGGCTCAAAGCTTTATCATCATCCTCCAATAAGGTAAGGTAATGAGAGCTAGCAATGTGGATAACCATGTTCTGGAATTGATCAACATCTAAGTTGTTGGGGACATTTACCATGTGCAAAGCATCCTCAAGGACTTGCTTATGTCTCGGGGACAACTCTAAGATCTCAAAGATCGAAATCTGAGCTGGGGTTCTCTGCAACTGATCAACAAGACTATAGATTGACTTAGGATTAACTGTTGGTTTTGAGGTGACATTCTTGGATGTCACTTGCTTAGGTTTACTTGATTTACTCGAATTGGATCCCCTAATGACAACAAGACCTTGACTTTGTGTGACAGCATTGAGGGCTTGCGATGACACTCTAGAGTTAGGACCCCTTAGCACCACGATGGGTTCTTCATCAAAGATAGGAGGGGATTCCATGTCTAGATCATAACCATAGGGATCTTTACCCCTCATCATGTTGAGATTTTATTCTACAAAATCTAGCATGTTGATAGTATTCTCTGGATCTATGTAGGTGTAATTGATCTCAAGTTTGCCATTCTTAGCTTTAGAGGTTTCCCCCTTTTCATACTTGGGCAACAGTTCTTTGAATGCCTTATGATCAGCTTTGGTGTTCAATCCATCTATCTTAAGTTTTCCATTCTTAATGAGATCTTGAATAATATGCTTGAGTTTCCAGCAGTTTTCAATATCATGTCCAATGTCATTGTGAAACTTGCAAAAGGCCTTCTCATCCCACCAATGTGGCTTAACATCACGTATATAATGTTTCACAGGATCTTGAGGATGTGGAAGGTTATTAGCAATGAGAATTTTCAAGACATCCTCATATGAGTCACCAAGCTTTGAAAATTGACATCTTTCTTTCTTAGGCCTATCTTGGTATCTCGGCTTTCTCTCTTATTGATTAGATGTATTGAGCTTCATGGATTGAACAACACTAGACAAATGGAGCACGGCTTGATCTTTGGATTGAGAGGAGTCCACAACTCCATCATTGACCACTTGTTTGTTCCTATTTCAGTGTGACTTCTTCCCTTTATCCTTGTTAGAGTTTTTTTTTTTACCATTGTTGTTATTGTTTCCATGTTTGGTCAAAATTCTTTGTTCTTTCAAAACATCCTCAATGCTACATGCAGTTTCAACCATGGTGTCTGTTGAGCATTTTTTTGACACAAGACAACTTGCTAGGATCTTGAGATTCAATTTCCTCTCTTAAAAGAATAACAGAGTTATTCCCAAGGTTCTCCGAGGTCGGGTCACAACCTGCTTGGTTACTCAGTTGAAGATAAATGTGATTGTTCATGAGGAGGCCTTTGCTGGTAGGTTCAAGACAAAAAACTGTAAAATACTGTTAGTTTCTTTTTTCTTGGTATTTTATATTTTAACAATTATGGGTATGGTAAATAACATGCAACTTTTGTATGTTTCAAGATAGCGATTTTCAGAATTTCAAGATAGAATTTAAAGAGATGAGGGTAACAAGAAATGCAGCAAGTTGTAAAGAAAGTGAAATCCTAAAGACATAAACCATTGTAAACCCTTCCTTGTGAATTGAATGCTGGAGAGATTTGGAACAACCCACGAAGAATAAATCAGACCACGTCACAATTCACTACTCCATAGATGCAAGCATTTTGGAGAAAAGATATATTTTACCCGTATGAGATATTCAAAATCTATCAAATTGTGAAGCCACCATGATGTGAGCACCCACAAGATAGATTTATCATTAAGCGCAAAGATGACCTCCTCCACACATTTTTCATAGCAAGGTAGATATACAACTACAAACTCTAACTAAAAGTAGCACAAATTCGAAACACAACAACACAAAGGGCTCTCTCATAATAAAGAATAATGCAAGCATACATTCAATAAATTCACATAGATAGCAGTAATTCACACACCATGAATGAAGCACCCAATGTAGATCTTTATTGTATTAGGAAGTCAGCCTTTTACATTGCTTTTTGATTACAATATATAGAGTTTTGATCTACAACTCTGATTTTTGTAGTTAGGGCATCAGAGAGTCTAAATTAAAGAACAAAAGCTAAAGTAGAACTTTTCTGAAGGGAAACTACTACTAACTAATACTATATAACTCGCATGGATTCTTAAACCCATTTACAATCCATTTTCTCATGCAAAGAGGGAAAAATTCACCAAGAAAAGAAAGGGAAAGAAGGTAAGTTTCTTTTGTGAACTTGGAGTCTTCTCCTTGATTCTTGTGATTCTTCTTGGATTCTTCATCTGAGGCTGTTGCTAGCAGTGGGAACTGATAGGAGACCCTTACTCCCTCTAAAATGAACTCAATTTGTCCATTCATCTGATCTGGAGTCCAACTGGTGTTTGAAAAAAGTGACCTCACTGGAAGCACCCAGTTTTTGGACCCCAACCTCTACCCTGAAACTTTTAATGTCCTTAAAATTTCTTGAGTGTTTCCCAAAATTCAAAATTCGGAAGAGCCCCAAAACTTTGGAATTGTCGCAGGCCGAAAGGCCGAAAAAACTTGGAGAGGCCAAAAAGGTCGAAAATGTTTCTTGTTTCCGAGGCCGAAAGGCCAAAAGGTCAAAGGCCAAAAGGTCAAAAACTCTTCCTTAGTAGAAATTTAGCCAAGTGTGAAAATCTTGCCCTGTGCACCTGTTAACTGGACCTTGAAGCTTTATCCAAGAAAGACCTCTAGGTGAGCTATCTGGAGCCTCTGTACTATCTCCTGAACCTCTTCAAAATTGATCTCCTTTCTTTTTATCTTGGCGACCCTTCCTTCTTGTTCCTTTCTGAAGATAGCTAATTCAGAAGAGAAGAACGTGATCTCTTCTTCATGTTGGGACATTCTTTGTATTTCCTCTTTCAGGTAAAATAAATTTTGCAAGGCCTCTTTAGTGTTAACTCTTTCCAACATGTCTTTGAACTGTTGAACCACCTCTTTTGATAGACGTAAAGCATGTTTGTCTTTATCCTGATATACATCAAGGCCGACCCCTATGAAGAATGCATCCATATATTCAATCCATTTTATTATTTCCTCTCACTTGTCAGCTATGAGGGCCTGGTGTTTCTTGTAAACCTTAATTGTTTTGGTCATCTGTTCGGTCCATGCCTTAAATTTGTCCAATTCTTCACCTTCATAGATCTTCACCAGGATTTGGAAACATTTCTCTTGGATTATTTCCAAGTCCTGGAGGGTTGCTTGTCACTTAACTACTTCTGAATCTATACCCCCATCATTCTCCACCAGGTCAATTAGTGAATTGGCCTCGACCAATATAGTCTGGTATGGCCTGATTACCAATGGGATAGCCTTCTCTCCAAATTGTTTGAAGTTATTTCTCCAATCAGCACTTTCCTGGATGAAAGAAGGAGTCAAACCTGCCGGCAAATCTGGTGTAGCCCTTTTATCTAGCATGGCTTGTAATGAAGCCTCTGAACAATTTGGGTCAATAGGACACACCATCTTTGGAATGAACCCTTTTAGAGCTTCATTTTGATCTGTTAAGGATTTGATGGTCTCTTCATCTTTATTCATGAACCCCAAAGCATGCTTAAGCCCTAGAGTTACTAGTGTCTTTCTCCCTTCTCTGGTAGGTTCGCCCAAATCCACCTCTCTAAATGTATAATCTTCCATTGTGCCAGGTGTTTGAGAAGTTCTCGGGGGTGGGATAACTATTTGTGCTTTCCAATGACCCCTAGTGTCCTGAGTCACATATGACATGGTTCTTGTCGGTACATCAATTTTTGTCTTGTGGAAGGCTTTCTTTACAGAGGTCATATTTGTATCCTCTCCATCCAATTCATTGGTGTAAGTTCTCTTCCTGGGTTTTATCTCCTTGGTAAACCAATTAGGTTTGTCAGATGCAGTTATAGGTTCATATGGCGCAACATGGAGGATCAAAGTTAAGCCTTGTAGTCTCAGAGTTATCTCTTGCTCTGATTCCTTCTCCTACCCCCTTTCTTGTTCGCTCCCTCCTTCCCTCATTCTTTCTCCTTCTGTATCCATATCCATTCCCCCTTCTTCCTTCTCTCCCTCCACCTCATCTCGTTCAGTTACCACATTTTCTCCCTCTTTGTCCAGGCCCTCGTCTGCTGAAGAGTCAATTAGTACTTCTGACCTAAGACTGGTCATGGCCTCTAGCGTGGTCTGGAAAGGTGATGTATCTTTCATACTTACTGATTCTTTGGAAACCTGGGTGGATTATGGTGAATGGATTGGTGTTTATGGAGTAAGTGTTGGTATGGCTAGAGTGGGAGATGGGAGAATGGTAGTAGTAGAGGAGGGCAGATTTGGTGTAGGAGTAGGTGTTGGGGTTGGAATTAATGGTGGTGGAGTGGAAACAGGTACCTCCCCTTCTATTTTATCTGTAGTAGTGACTCAAGCTATCCCACTATCCTGAATCTCATGCTCTCGAGCGGAACTAGAGCTCACTTGTGTAGCAGGGACATCCACTAAAGGATTGGTGAACTAGACCAGTGGTTGAGTGAGGGTCACCTAGGGATGAATAAGCGATGGTGCTCTAGTGTCGACATCCTAGCCATGATCTGAGTAGCCTTCAAGTCATTCAAAATTGGAAATCATAAACTCATTAGATCCTAAGGCATCCAAAGATTATCCTGCTCCTTAGGATCTTCTTTATGTTTCTTGGTAACCTCCTTTTCTCTCCTTTTTTGCAATCTCGTCCTTTATACTAGGGGCTCATCTTCTTCTGCTTCCTCAGACTCTTCTTGTACCATTTCTAACCATGGAGATTCATAACTCTTCTTCCTCTTATATGTTTTCTTTCCCTTCTTAGTGGTGGGGGAAGATTGACAAGAGGTAGATGGGCCTTCACCTGATAGGGGTTGTGATGACCCTACTGGTGGGTCAATCTAGCCTATCATTCTTGTTTTCTTGGGCCTGGGATTAGAGCCATACTCAACTGGTCATTCATGACCATACATAGTTCTTGGCTTCTGAGGGGGAGCTTTCTTGTACTTAGGAACTATGGACTTCTCCCCTCACTATTTTTCTACTTTGCTTGAGGGCTCCATCAATGTTTTTACCGGGATTGGACTCATTTTGTGTGGCTTCTTGATCCAAGTTATTGTGTTCTTTATCACATGCCTCACCCAAAATTCCATGTCATCATTTTCATCCTTGTCCACCTCTGCGTTCATGATTGGTCGATCGTATATCTTGTCTATTGTGTAAATGTCCTCTAAGACCTCGTCTGAATCACATTCCCAAACCTTTGAAGAGATAGGAAATTTTAATACCTCTTTTGCCAGAGTGAGGTTCATTCTGCAATATTCTTGAATCCTAACCTCATGATCATCTACGTAGTTTATCCAGTGATCTTCCAAGTATGGCTCGTGTATGTAGAATTTGCCAATAATGTGGCTGTAAGTACCTATGGGGTCAAAATGGGCTCGCACTATTTTATAGAGTTGCAAGGGACAATCATCCCATTCAAAAGCCAAGGAATTGCAAACCTTCATGTCTTGCAGTGTGTATGGTCCCAAAGAGAAGGGAAAGTCCCAACAGTGCTTCCTTTTATGTTTTATATTCTTGTATGCATCTGCGAGTTGCCTAGCCATCTCTAGTATATTTATCCAATCGGATGGATACCTGGGTAGCTTCTTTGGTTGCAAGGTTGACCCAGCTATCTGAATGTATGTGAAAGTCCTGAATTGGATAAAATAGGCCCCAATGGCCCTTAATTTAGTGGTAACCTCCTCTAACATCCTCTTAGCAAAGTCACCTTCAATGGATCGGATGACTGCGAATATGAATGCATTGTTAACTATCTTGTAGTCGGGGGAATCCTCTGGCATGTGTACCCTTTTTATCAACTGTGGGTATACAATGTGGGGCCATGCATTTGGATCATTTAGAATCCCCTTCTTGGTAAGGCTTGGATAATTTTCCCATGCTGCTAGTAAGTAAACCACGTAGGTGCTCATGTAGAACTTAGGATTATGTTTTACTACTGTCAATTGCTCATCCAAATTGTCACTAATAATAGTGCCCCAGTCGAATCTTTCCTTTTGTTCTTGGATCCTTTCTATCAACAGGATCATCTAGTGCTCAAGTTGAGTGGATTGAGGTAACCTATACACCCGGCTTATCAATGTTATGGCTTCTTGGATGTCATCTTTCATATAGCCTCTTCGGAGGTCTATCTTGTCCAACTTGTTCTTTAGAAGAGGCTTCTTGAGGTACTCATTGTTTATCATCTCATTTATTGCCTGCTCTCTATTTCTGAACCACTTGGCCCCTTTTCCAATATGGAAGTCATAGAACTTGTCTATGCCCTTGTGAAGTTGGAAAACATCTTCAATGACATCTGACCTTATATCCAGTACCACCTGACCCTCTGTGTTTACAACCACCCTTTTATCTGAGTCATAGTGGTGAGCCAGGGTGACGATCAACTTTGAAGATAAGATAGCTATTGGGTGTGCGGCTGCATTTACCAACCCATTTAGGACCAATGCGGTGCAGTCATCAGATCTGTTTGATGGCTGAGAACACTGAGTCAGGAACTCATTCTAGTCTACGTTGTCGATGTTGGTATCTGTTATCTCACTATGCTTGTTCCCCACTTTAGAAATCGGGGTATTCCCTTTATATTGATACTTCATTGGAGAGGTTGCCTTTGGTTCAATCATTCCTGAAATAAAAACAAGTAATCAGTAGCTTAGTGAACAGAAAAAAAAAAAAATTTAAACTAGGAAAGCAAGAAAGAGAGCTGTTTAAACATCTAAGTGCAAATTTTCACACTTTCAGGCCTGCGAAAAAATTTATTTGAAGAATAAGGTCCGTCGGACCTTTTCAGGATTTGAAACTATGAAATGTTTGTTTGTGGATGCCGAAAGTTCAAAACTATTGAGGAACCACGAAAGGCTGAAAATTTGTGGCAGGAAGGATGCTTTCAGCCTTTTCAAACCTTTTGGTCTTTCGGACCTTTCAGAGGTCCGAAAGGCCGACAAGTCCAAAATGACACTTAGGCCAAAAGTTTGGAGATCCATTTTTGGCTTTTCAGAGGCCGAAAACCTATGGTAAGGGCCGCAACCGATGAAACAAAAAAAACCTAAAACCTAAGACAAAGGGGAAACTAGAAAACTCTAAGCCCGATAGGGAGGGACGTCCCTGTCGAAACACAACGACACAAAGGCCCGATGACACCAAGAAACAAGGTGCCCTAGGCTGGACAAGCACTAGGAGCAAAAACAAACCCTAGACCGAGACCCAAAAACACAAAACCAAGGTAGGGGAGAAGAACCTACCTCAAAAGAACTAGAAGCGGGAGGACAACCAGATGGCTCAAAAATGCAAGCAGTCGACGAGGAGGAGAAAACAAAAATCATAGGTAGAAAGAAAAAAATGAGAAGTGACTTAAGCTATGAAGGCCTCTCCTATTTATAACCCGCGAGATGACATCAGCGGTTTTAGGGCTTTTGGACTCCAAAAGACCAAAAATTTCAGAGAGAAGATGCCATCGGCCTTTCAAGGTTTTCAGAGGCTAAAAACACTGAAAGGGCCAGGTTTTTGGCCTTTCAGCCATATCGGCATTTCAGAGTACCTAAGTCCTCCGAAAGGCCGAAAGGGCCGAAAGGCTGAAAAAGGATCTCTTTCTTGCTTTGACTTGGTTTAAGCAAATTTCTTTGAGGGCTGACTGGATTTTACACAAGGGGCAGACATGAACCAAAGAAAAAAGACAAAAAAATGAGGGTCCCCATGGTCAGAGGACCAAAAAATAGGGTGTGTGTTGTGGACCCACAACAGTGTCAAAGGAATCAAAAACCATCTTCCTAACTTCATACCGCATTTCAAGAGTCAAGTTGCTAACAAGGATGTCAATCTTCTCATTTTTAGGAATGGTTATAGAGTAGCAAGAGAATTTTTGTCTCCACCTTTGCAAGAATGTGACAAAGGATTCCACTTGAGTTTTCTTTAAAATGCATAAGTCCAACATGGTGATAGATCTTGATAGGTTGTATGCAAAGTGTTGAACAAATCTTTGGACAAGCTCTTTGAAAGTCTTGACGGGAGGAGTTATGTTGGTGAACCATTCCATCACTTGACCCTTAAGAATCCTTGGGAACAATCTCATGAGGTACGAGTCATCTTTGATGGAAATCAAAAGTTTTAGTATAAAATTGGCGCACATGATCATGTGGATCTCCATTCCCATCATACTTGTCATATTGAGGGATCTCAACCTTTCTAGGGAAGTATTTCATGTTAACACTTTTTTCAAAAGGATTAGGAAAAATTGAATTGAGTGAGAATGAATTCTTGGGTACTAACATCTTTTCCATCATGCTCTTAAGATGTTTGATCTCCTCTTCTTTAGATGGGCCTTGCTTCTTAATCTTTTTGTCCACATCAAAGTTTTAGGGGACTCTAGCACCCTTGTTGATTAAACTCTCTAGGAACTTGTCTTTGTTTTTCTCTAAATATTTCTCCACATATTGTTGGAAGAGTGGTTCTTGTTGCATTTTCATGAAGTCTTGGGAGCTAAGGTCAAAACTTGAGATACTACCCCCATATTGTGAACCATGATGAGCACATTGTGAAGGTTGTTTTGAGTTCCTAGGAGGTGTTTGTCTCCTATAATGATCATGTCTTGAAGCCCTTCTTCCTCTAGGGCTAGGAGATCATGATGGAATCCTTGAACATCTTCCACTTCTTGGAGTCTTAGGAGGAGTGGATGGAGGAGAATTATTTCCACCACTAACATGCATGTTATTAAATTTGTCATTAAGTCGCTGAACCAAGAGTCTATCTTGCTCCTCCTGGCGGGATTTCTTTTCTATTTCCAACAAGGTTTGTCTCTCCAACTCTAGAAGTCTAAATTTATCTTCCTTTTCATATTGTTCATCTAGGAAGGCTTTCCTTTCATGCTCAATTCTCTTAAGTCTTTCACTTTTATATCTTGAAGATGTTTTGAGCCATGAACTTGGTCTTGAATGTCGAAACAAATTATTGGTGTATGTTGCATTTACGCGAGTGTCATAATGTTACTCATCTTGGTTTTTAGGTTGTAATTTCTCATCTTTATAGGCTTGCCTCTTACCTCTCTCAACCCTTTGGTGTGCATCTAGATATCTAGTTGAGATAAGGGGTGAAGCTGGTTGACTGTCATGAGAGGAACCGCCAAACGAAATGGTATTTCTATGTTTTGTAAATATGTCATCAAGGCGTTTATCCATGTCTTCTCTCTCTCATCGAGTCATTTTGTAACTCATATCCATATTTGATCAAGAAGATGCTAAGGGTGTACCCAACTCACTAAGGTGACTCTTGGAATCAAACCAAACTTCTGAGTTGTTCCTAGGTGATTGATCAAATATGGGCTCTTTCCCCTTACAATTTTGGTGAGTTTGAACTAAGGGTAATTGGTTAAAGACTACTTGAGGTTGTTTTCCTTGATCCACTTGATATCTTGTTGTAACTGGCATGAAAGAAAAGGTAATAGCTAATAGGATGACCCTAAGAAATGTTGGTACCAAACTAGGATAGTAAAGGCATTCACTTGTCCAAAAGAGAGATGATAAGATAGAATTTTGCAAGGGGTGTAAACCAATACTGCCACAGAGGTGCCCAATGAATGGGTGAATACCCTAACACATATGGATCAGGAGGATGATTTACCCAAGTTATATTGATTGAAATTGAATTTGTATGAAATTGAATGGACAAGAGATTACCAAAACTCTCCAAGTGTGTTATCAAAGAATCTAAATGTTTATCTTCTCAACAAGGATGGTTTCTAGCTTACCAACTCCAAGCAAGGTCACTTGTGAAATCAAAGGTTACTAGTTCAAGAGGTCAAAACACAAGAATCCAAAGTGTAAACAAGATTCTAACAGTGGGGTAAGTGACCTAATCTAATCTAGATCAACCAAGGAAGACTTGAAAATGACAGGATAGAAAATTGGGCAAGTTGATAGTTTGACACTTAAGAATGTAGATTTGATGTTCATTTTGATGTTTTTCTTGATGTTTGGTGTATATTTTGATGTTTCACTCATGCAAGACACAATAAGCAGATTGGTTGTTGTAAATAGAATAGTCACTCCACAACCTAGGTAAGTTAGGGAAATATTTGTTGAATTCCAACTTGAACCGAAGTTTAGCCATGTCTACTCATAGTGGACAACTTAGAAGCTTGGAGGCACGGGCTCCTCCTTACACTGCACTCACTTCTCAGGATCACCAAGCTTTGAATCCCAAGGGAATCACTTCCTAAAGGGCTGTTGTCTCTACTAAGAGCCATGAAAATGTGGGACATCTTAGTCGGTCTCTGACCTTCCGCGCCAACAGATAGAGGGTTTTTGGTCACTAAAACAAATTTTGTAGTCAAGGCATCCATTCAAGTGGTTGTGATCAAGTCATTTTTCCAATTAATGGGGCTCTCCCAATCCTTTCAAAGCAAGGTTTTCACCTTCACAATGTAGGGACTTTAATGCACCACTAGGGTACTAGAGGATATTTTGGTTGCCACAACAAATTCACACCTATCCATTATGAGACTAATCACAATGGAATTTTTTATATATCGGTTTAGAAGGGCTTGGCTTTACCCTATTATCGGTTGGAAAATCCACTCTCACTGGCTCTATTAAAGCACTTGGGAGGTAGCCACACTAGAAAAATTATATGAGTTTCTCTTGCACTCAAGATCCACAAAAGCAAGGGGAGATGATACGTTCATATAATTCTTAGGATTACAATCTAAAAGACACTTCAAACACATAAGAAAATGACAACAATGCTTCTGGATTTCTGATCATCCTAAAAGGGTGAGAGCATAGTTTCCTAACATCATTGTCATTCCTAAAATACCAAAATAGAAGTTAATTTTAGAAGTCTTGCATGTGGGTTCCTATTGTAATAAAACAAAGTGAAATGCAAGCATAAAGTTTAGCATGCTATCGATCAAGGCAACCTGCAAGACGATTCGTTAGTAGTCTTTATTTGAGTCTTCTTTTCAACGTCCTTCAAAAATTTTGAATTTTTTACTGAAGCTTCTCTAAAATGTCACCAACCTGCAAAGAAAAATTTAGACCAAAACTCTAAGCCATTTGGGAGATATGATCAAATCTTTGAAAATCTAGGGTTTTCATCTCCAAGCAAATCTGCACAAGGGGTTCAGCTCCAAAAATAATCAAAACTAGCATGTAAAGGTGGGTTGCCCCATGGCGGGCGCCAAAAATGTGTGCTGAAAATGTGACACACTTCTATGAGTCATTATATTCAAGGTTGCTCAAGAATGAGGTCTCAAATGGTGACTCATATCTCCCTATTCATGGAGTGCAAGAGTTTGTAATAGAGGCCCTCAGTTTAGACCTAGTTATGCCCATGAAAGTACACCATGAAATGAGAGGTTCAAGGAGGAAGAGAAAGAATGCTAGTCTCCATGATCACCAAATATGCATTGCAAATGAGAATGAAAGCTATTCTATATGATAAAAGTACATGGAAGGAAACTAATCTATAGGATTACAATGCATGAAAGAAAATGTGCAAGCTTAATCTATGAAAGGAAATATGCAAGATTAATCTATGAAAGGAAATATGCAAGATTAATCAACATGAATCTACTCTAAATGGATTGCCATGGATGCATGAGAGAAAAAGACAAGAAGAAGAAGTTGCATGGTTCAAGCTCAAATGCTCAAACTCTCCTAAAAAATTGCTCTCCAAACCTACAACATAACAATGGCATAAAAGTGTATATCCAAATGAGAAGGAGAGGTTTCCTTTTAAAGAGAAATGGATGGTAGAGGTTAAGAGGTAAAAATAAATGATCAATGGTGGAGATTAAATCTTGTTTGATCCATGTGCTCATATCGTCAAAAGGCAAAATCAAAGGCTATGATTAAGAGGCAAAAATCCCACCACTTAGGAATATGTTTGAAGAAAAAGGAGCTTTATTTTTTTTTATTTAATTTATTTCCTTTTTATACACAAAAAGGGATTTAAGTGGGGGTTTTATTTAATTAAAAGAGGGATTTTCTTTTAATTAAATAAGATTATTTTATTTAATTAAAAGGGAGATTTTAATTAAATAAGATAAGATTATTTAATTAAGAGAGATTTTAATTAAATAAGACAAGATTATTTAATTAAAAAGGGATTTTAATTAAATAAGATTATTTTATTTAATAAAAAGGGATTGTTTTCTTTTAATTAAATAAGATAATTGATGAAATGATCCAACCTTAGGAAATATTGAAATAATTGAATTAATTACGATTTGATCAAGGAAATTGATTTGAATTAAAATGTTGTAAAGCATTGATTCAGGAATTTGAAAAATTGAAGAATGGGGGCCCATAGTCTAGGCGACCATTTTAGGGTGCATACAATAGGGTTTATTGTACCCTAGTGTTCTGTTATTTAGTGTTCATGGTACAGGGCACCTCCTGAAAGTCCCCTTTTCTTACTTTCATGTCTGTAATAAGGTGCATCCTTGAGATCACCCTTGTGTGTGTGTAGTTGTGTGGGTCTTTGATGTAAGGTGAATGACCTAAGGTGAAGTTATAAATCTAGGTTCCTCAAACTAGAGTTAGACCATGTTTGTTTAAAGTCTTTAAAGATTGGTTAGAAGTCTTGTTTTAAGGCCTTAGGTAGGTTCTTGTCTTGTTTTGACCCTCTCCCACATCCTTGGGGTTGGTGAACTTAACATCCTCCAAAAATAGTAACTTTCCTTCATGATTGCCAAAAGTTGTCCTTTTACAAAGTTGCATGAGAAACTTTTGCAAAATGTTGCTCGAGAATGAAAAAATTCTTTGTAACCGACCTCACCCACTTTCTAAAGCTTTTGAAATTCTTGAAGGATACTATTAGGTGATAAGATGCCTTCCATGAAGGTCAGATGACTATGTGTATGAAGTTGGATGTTCAAGCAAGGAAATAGAAGAGTATTTTGAGTCATTTTGCATGGTACGGCCTGGTATGAATTCATTTTGAAGATATAGTTGTAGAATTTTGTAATTCCTTGAGCCTACTAACCTTTCCAGTTGATTTGTGGTGTTTTTGTTAAGTTAGTGAAAATTTATAGATTTTATTTGGTTGTTGTCTGAGAAACCAAGGCTCTACTGGAACAGTCTCAAAGATGTAATCCTAACAAGAGATTTATCTAGTGGATCTCCTTGGTCACTTAGAAAATTCTATTTAGGATCATGGTCTTTAGGAATCCAGAAGCTTAGACTCTCACTCTTAGTCTTTCTATTTTTAAGATCAAGCCCTAGGTTAATTATCCCTATGTAATTAGCCTAGTCTGTCGGTACAGTCACATGCAGGAGTTATATGAGTGTTGTGGGATCAAACCAATAGTGGTTCTAGACTAATTTGGGGTAGGGTAATCCATCCAAATCTCTTTATTTCATTCATGAATCCACCTTCTATCACTTTCCTAACAAACCAAGCCTAAACTAGCTAATTAGGTATGTATGTTTTGTGAGAGCTTGGGGGTGCAGGAGTGGAGTGAGGTGCTAATGCTTTGGGGGGTTTAAAAAATCCATAAAGAGTGTCTACAAACCCAATCAGATCCTCTAGATCCAATTTTAACAAAAAGCTAAGTTACAAAAACCCACTGGTTAGGGCTACAAGGAATCCTAGACCATTTGGGGTTTGACTAACTTTGGATTTTCAAGACCAAATTTAGTGGTGGATTCCTGACCCCTAGGGTCTGTTAAGAGTCTTCAATCTCTTAGGATAGAATTTTGAATCCAATAGTGAATTTTTACACCTTGTGATATGGTTTAGGGAAAGTGTCCCTAAAGGAGAAATTGCTTTGTTCTATAGATTGATTTGGAGAACCAAGAGAGAATAGGGGAAGCCTATTGACCCCTTGGAAAAGTTAGGAGACATCCTAAGAAGACTTGTGGGGAGTGAGATTGATCAAGTTTGAAGTTTGAAGAGGTATCAAAGAGCTAGGGCCCATTAAGGTCTTCTTGCAGTGCTCTCTACATCAGGTGGTATCAGAGCCTGCCAAGATCTTGGAAGGAGTGAAGAATGGCTGAGGGAATAGAAAGTTCTCTAGAGGAAGAAGTCCCCACTAGAATCACTAATGTGGAATTGGCAGAAATTTTTAGGGAACAAGTAGCCAAGAACAAGAGGATGGAAGAGGAGATAAAGAAGTTGAAAGACCTCCAAATGGAGGAGGAAGGAGAAGAAGAAGAGGAAGAAGAAGAGGAAGAGAAGGAGCAAGATGAGACAAAGAAAATTCCTACAGACCAATTAAAACTTCTTGAAGTTCTTGAGAGAGTTGGAAGAAGGGATCAGAAATCAGACATGCCCATGTTTTGTGGGAAAATGGATCCTAAATAATGCATGGATTGGGTGGAAGCTTTGGAGAACTACTTTGAGTATGACAACATCTCTAAAATCCAAAAGGTTAAAGTTGCAAAATCCAAAATGTGAGGCCCTTCCTTGAGTTGGTGGAACTTTCTACAAAAAGAAAGAGTGGAGGATGGAAGGAATCCTATCTCAACATGGAAGAAGATGCTAGTTGAAGTCAAGAAGCAGTTTGTACCTGAAGACTACGAGATCACCCTCCACAAGAAGCTGCAAAATCTTAGGCAGAAGGACCTTGATGTGAGTGGGTATACTAAATAATTTCACAGGATGACCTTGAAGGCAAGAGTTCCTGAAAGTGAGAAGCACAAACTTGCAAGATATATCAATGGACTGAAATACAGTATACAAGATGAAATGAGATTGTTTAACCCTGAATCAGTACACAAATTTTTTCAAATGGCATTAAAAATTGAAGAAAGGAAGAAGAGAAGAAGAGAACAAAATAATAGAGGAAGAGGGAATAAATTTAGGGGCAGAGGTAGATTCAATGGTAGAGGACCATTGCAAAGAATTCAAGGGGAGTTTAATAACTAGGAGTCAGAAGGAGAGCACAATAACAGAAACAATTTCAGAGGTAGGAGATCAAATAGTAGAGGAAGATTTGGTTGAAGAGGACCTAGTATCTTTACAGTGAAGTGTTTCACTTGTAATCAAGTTGGACACCAATCTTTTAGATGTCTTGAAAAGAGTGGCACCAGAAGACAAGGAGGAGATAGAAGGGTTCAACTCACCCAAGAAGATGAAAGCCAAAGTCTGTCTTCCTACCATTCCACAACTTCAAGACCTGCAAATCTAGAATCAGGAGAATGTCTAATGATGCATAGGACACTCCTAAGAGTACCTACTACTACAGAACCACCTCAAAGGAAGTCCTTATTAAGAAAAAGATGCAAGGTTAACAATAAGGTATGCACAGTTATAGTTGATTCTATCTCTATAGATAATATTGCATCTAGGGAGTTAGTCACTAAGCTCAAGTTACATGTTATTCCTCATCCCTTCCCTTATAAGGCTTCTTGGTTGACAAAAGAAAAACAAACCATCATCAATGAACAATTTGGGTAGATTGCAAGATATGGGAGTATACAGACAGGGTTCTATTTGATAGCACAGAGATTGATGCATGTCATTTATTATTAGGGAGGCCTTGGCAATATGATGTCAATTCTAGGCATGATGGAAATACCAATGTCTACACAATATTTAAGGATGGTGTTGAGTATGTAATGAACCCACTCCCTGACTGTGAAAAAAAAAACATGTTTCTAGCAGTATCATGCATATAGGAGAAAAAGACTTCATGAAAGCATTGAAGGAAAGGGATACACCTTGTTTTGAATTAGTAGTGAGGCCCAAGAAAACATTTGTAACAGAACCAAAGGCTAAAGTCCCTACTAGTGATGTAGGTCCCAAGGAGGTCAAAGCACTATTAGATCAATATAATGGCATACTAGCTGAAAGTACACGAGAGTCTTTACCACCTGAAAGAGAAATAAGTCACTATATACTCTTCATACCAGGGGCCACTCTCCCAAACAAGGCAGCAAATAAGATGACCCCTGAACAAAACCAAGAGATAGCAAGACAAATTGTGGAATTGTTGTCAAAAGGACTCATTAAGAAGAGTGTGAGCCCTTATGTTGTCCCTATAGTCCTAGCACCCAAGAAAGAAGGAACATGGAGGTTATGTATGGATTCTAGGGAAATCAATAGGATAACCATCAGATATAGGTTTCCTATGCCTAGAATAGAGGATTTGATGGACTGTTTGGGGGGTGCAAGTTACTATTCCAAGATAGATCTTAGAAGTGGCTATCATCAGATAAGAATCAAAGAGGGAGATGAATGGAAGAAAACATTTAAGACTATAGAAGGCCTCTATGAATGGCTTGTGATGCCTTTTGGCCTTTCTAATGCTCCAAGCACCTTTATGAGATTCATGAATGAAGTGTTGAAACCTGTTCTTAACAAATTTGTTGTTGTATACCTTGATGATATTTTGATCTTTTGTTCAAGCATTTGGACATGGTGATGAGAAAACTCCATGAGGAGAAGCTAAAAAATAAATATAGATAAGTGTGTGTTTCTTCAAGAAGAACTTGTGTTCTTAGGCTTTGTGATCTCCAAAAATAGTCTCAAGATGGATCTTACCAAAGTTGAATCCATCCTCAATTGGCCACCTCCTACCACTCCATCAGAGGTAAAGATTTTTCATGGCTTATCCAAATTTTATACGAAATTCATCAGAAATTTTAGTGGCATTTGTGCTCCCAATTTCAACACCATAAAAGGTGGAAGAAAATGCATATTTGCATGGACTAATGAAGCTAATGAGTCCTTTGAGTTGTTGAAGAAAAAGATTTCAGAGCAACCCATCCTAGTTCTACCATACTTTCACAAAGTCTTTACAATAGAATGTGATGCAAGTAAAAAAGCCATTGGGGGAGTCTTGAGCCAAGAGGGGAGGCCAGTTGCCTTTTTTAGTGAGAAGCTCAATGAAGCTAAACAAAAGTACTCTACTTATGACCTTGAAATGCATGCAATGGTTAAGTCACTTAGGAAGTGGAGGCATTATTTAATGCCCAAGGATTTTGTTGTTTTTACTAATAACCATGCACTTAGCTTTCTAAACAAGAAGGAGAAACTTAATCATAGACATGTGAAGTGGATTGAGTTCTTACAGTCTTATACATTTTCCATCAAGCATAAAAAGGGGAATGTGAACAAAGTTGCAGATGCCCTCAGTAGGAGACACCTAACTACCCAAACTATTTAGTTGGAGAATGTTTGGGTCCATGCCTTGAAGGATATGTATGCTAAAGATGAAGACTTCAAAGAGGCTTATCAGATTTGTATGGAAATGATAGACAGATACCACACTGATTTCTCAAAGTTTATTGTACAAGATGGTCTTCTTTTCAAAGGGAGTTCATTGTGTGTCCCAAAGGGATCTATGAGGGAGAAAATTATCAAAGAAAAGCACTGTGGAAGCCTAGCTGGTCACTTTGGGGTGGACAAAAATTTGGAGCTGGTTAGGAGATTCTACCACTGGATCAAATTGCAGACAGATGTTAGGAGTTTTGTGGAGAGTTGTTCAGTCTGCCAACAAGCCAAAGGACACACCTCCAATGCTGGATTGTACACTCCTTTACCCATCCCTGCCAAACCCTAGGATTCAATAAGTATGGACTTTTTCCTAGGTCTTCCAAAGACCAAGTATGGATTTGATAGCATTTATGTTGTAGTTGACAAATTTTCAAAGATGGCACACTTTATCCCTTGCAGGACAACTAATGATGCATCTCACATAGAAAGGTTGTTATTTAGAGAAGTTATAAGACTTCATGTACTCCCACTGTCAATCATATCAGACAGGGATCCTAAGTTTTTAGGCCACTTTTGGAGGACATTATGGAGAAAACTAGGAATAAATGTTTCTCTGTCATTTGCATATCACCCACAGCCAGATGGACAAATAGAAGTCATCAATATGTCCCTTGGAAACCTTCTGAGATGTCTCACACAAGAACATGGAGCCACTTGGGACACTATAATAGCACAAGAAGAATTCTCATTCAATGACTCAGTCAATAGGAGTACTGGTTTAACACCATTCCAAATTTTCTATGGAACTCACCCTAGAGGAGTATTAGAGCTCAGATATATCAAAGACATGGAAAAAAGAAGTGCACTAGCTGAAGACTTTGCTAAGGTAATGAAGAATATACATGATCAGGTGCAGACCAAATTGAAGCATACCACTGAGAAATATAAAGCCCATGCTGACAAGAAGAGGAGAGATCTACAATTCAAGGTGGGAGACTTAGTGATGATCCACCTCAAGAAGGAGAGACTACCTAAAGAGAAATACACAAAGCTTATGATGAAAAAGCTTGGCCCTTTCAAGATTTTGAAGAAATGTGGCAACACTGCCTGTAGAATTGATCTACCATCTCACATTGGCTTATCACCTATTTTCAATGTTACAGACATCTATGCTTATAAAGGAGAAGATAGTAATACTGATATTGCAGGTACTCCAGAACCTCCTACACTCAAACCACTCAAGGACATGCCACAAGAAACTCCTCCTGAGATTGAAACCATTCTAGACAAAAGAGTGAATAAGAAAACTAGGAGGGGCACTTACTATGAGTACTTGGTTAAATGGAAACACCAACCAGTTGAAGATGCTACTTGGATGAACCTTGAAGACATCCTGAAGACAGGTTATCCACTTGAATAATTCACAGCTCAAGAGACTTGAGTTCCTTTTGTCATGAGGAGTATGGTGCAGGGCACCTCTTGAAAGTCCTCTTTCTTACTTTCATGTTTGTAATAAGGTGCATCCTTGAGATCACCCTTGTGTGTGTGTATTTGTGTGGGTCTTTGATGTAAGGTGAAGGACCTAAGGTGAAGTTATAAACCTAGGTTCCTAAAACCAGAGTTAGACCGTGTTTGTTTAAAGTCTTTAAAGTTTGGTTAGAAGTCTTGTTTTAAGTCCTTAGGTAGGTTCTTGTCTTATTTTGACCCTCTCCCACATCCTTGGGGTTGGTGAACTTAACATTCTCCAAAAATAGAAAATTTCATTCATTATTGCCAAAAGTTGTCTTTTTGCAAAGTTGCATGAGCAACTTTTGCAAAATGTTGCTCGAGAATGAACAAATTCTTTGTAACTGACCTCACCCACTTTTTGAATCTTCTGAAATACTCGAAGGATTCTATTAGGTGATAGGATGCCTTCCATGAAGGTCAGAAGACTGTGTGTACAAAGTTGGATGTTCAAGCAAGGAAATAGAAGAGTGTTTTGAGTCATTTTGTATAGTACAGCCTGGTACAGATTCATTTTCAAGATCCAGTTGCAAAATTTTGTAATTCATTGAGTCTACTAACCTTTCCAGTTGATTTGAGGTGTTTTTGTTAAGTTAGTGAAAAGTTATAGATTTTATTTGGTTGATGTCTGAGAAACCAAGGCTCTACTGGACCAGTCTTAAAGATGTGATCCTAACAAGAGATTTATCCAGTGGATCTCCTTGGCCACTTGGAAAATGCTAGTTAGGGTCATGGTCTTTAGGAATCCAGAAGCTCAGACTCTCACTCTTAGTCCTTCTATTTTTAAGATCAAGCCCTAGGTTAATTATCCCTATGTAATTAGCCTAGTCTGTCGATACAACCACATGCAGGAGTTATATGAGTGTTGTGGGATCAAACCAAGAGTGGTTCTAGACTAATTTTGATCTTAATTAAGAAATCAAATTAATATCCCTAGTGTGAAATCTGTATTATTGTTGAATTCAATAAAAGAAACAATAAAGATGAACAACAGAATTGCAAGCCAAAAGTCCATTCTATTCAAAATTGGAGTTTATACAAACATGAAGGATTCCAAGTGTCACTAGAATCTCTTAAAAATGAAATAAAGAGTCCTCATAATGTTTATTACAAATAAAAAAATTTTAAACTACCAAAAATTTCAAAAAACTATATTAAAATTTAAGCCTACTTGGAGAAGGCATAAATTTCTAGTCCTAGGTTCGATTTGCAAACCGTTTACTTCATTGGAAAGATAATCCAAAAGTATAGACCCAAAATTGGGAAGTGAAACCTATGATTCCCCTTACCTGAGGAAGACAGGGCCAGAAATGCCCTGAAGACCTTAAAAAATGAAGATTACTGAGACATCTAAAATACTGAAAAAATTAAATTTCAATATTTCCCAATTCCATCGTGGTCATTCCTCCCCCCTTGAGAGGCAATGGGCCCCATTGCATTAATCTGCTTCAAGAAATAAGGAAATTGTGCTTCAATTTTTTCCTTAGTTAACCACTTTCCTTGATGAGGATACTGACCAGCTCGAACCACCTGATAAAGAGGAATGTTATGATTTCTCAAAGTCTTTGAAATGACTTCAGTAACATGGTCACACTGGACTGGAACAGTAGTAGATAATTCTGCAGCTTGAATGTGCTTAGTAGCTTGGGAAATGTCCAACAAAGGAGGAAAGTAGGGTCTCAACAATTCCACATTGAAAACTGGATATAGGCCCAAGAAGGATGGCAAATTAAGTTCAAAATAATTCTCACCAACTTGCTTCACAATAGTATATGGGCCATAACAAAGAGGACAAAGCTTCTTGTTTGGTCTGTGAAGGCGCTCTTTCTGAAGATGTAACCATACCTTGTCACCAATCTGAAAGTGATGAGGAGTTCTATGTTTATCATGCCTTTCCTTATAATTCTGATTACTCTGCTCCAAAATCTCATGAACTTGTTGTTGTAGGTGTCTAATGTTATCAATGGTTTTTTCTACTTTATCTACCTCCTTTTCAGCATTCAATAGACTATTAGGTTGCAAAATAGGCAGTGCTACATCCATAGGTGCCAATGGATGATACCCAAGACAAACCTCAAATGGACTATTCCCTATAGTACTATGGAGTGCACAGTTGTAGCTATGATGCACATAGGGTAATCTTTCGTCCCATGTGCAAGGATGTTTTGAATGATACATCCATAAGATATGAATGATCATTCGATTCACAACTTATGTCTGCCCATTTGTTTGGGGATGGAAAGTTGTGGACTTTGTCAACTTTGTGTTCATTTTAGCCCATAGTGCTGACCAAAATTTGCTGATGAACCTACTATCCCTATCAGAAATAATGGTTTTGGACAAACCAAAATGAACCCAAACATGTTCAAAAAATAACTTGGCAGTCTCTTCTACAGAAATCATCATTTTACATGCTACCATGATAGCCATTTTAGAAAATCTATCTACCACAACATATACATAATCATGCCCCCACCTGGTAGTTGGAAGCCCAAACATAAAATCCATTGAAATATACTGCCATGGCTGATCAGGTATAGGTAATGGTAAGTATAGACCCAACTTACGGTTTGCTAGCTTTGCAATTGCACATGCTACACAAGCTTGTATATATGAAATTATATCTTGCTTCATTTTTGGCCAATAGAAATACTTTTGAAGGATAGCAGTAGTCTTACCAATACCAAAATGTCCTGCAACACGGCTGTAGTGAGCTTCCCATATCATTTTCCTTCATTCCTCAGTGGGTACACATTTATGACCAACATGGCAAAGCAACCCATCCTGCAAGTGAAAATCAAGGACACACTTTCCTTCTACCAAATTACCATATATGTTAGCAAAATTAGGGTCAATACCATATAGTTGTTCCCATGTGGATGATTGATGACCACATGAATCCAACACCACTATCAAACCTATAATTGGAGGCCTGCTCAAACAGTCTGCCACTTTGTTACTGCTTCCTTTTTTAGGACAAATGTTGAGGTGAAATTGTTGTAGATAAGCTGACCACCTTTGATGTCTATCATTCTACAACTTCCCTTGTGTTTGTAAGAATTGAAGGGGTTTATGGTCTGTATGTATAACAGTTTCCTTTCCCAGTATATAAAGTTTCCATTGTTTGCAGACCTGAACAATAGCATACAACTCCTTGTCATAGGTGAGGTACCTATGTATTGTATCAGAAAAAATTTCACTGTGATAGGCAACAGGATGCCCATGTTGTGTGAGTACTACACCAAGAGCATAATCAGATGCATCAGTTTCTATCTCAAATGATTGTTGCAAATCTGGGAGGACCAGTACTGGTGCTGAACATAGTCTTTTCTTTAACTCTTCAAATGATTTTTGCTTTGCCTCTGTCCATTGAAATTTTGAATGTGCTCCACCCCTTAGTGATTGATTGAGAGGCCATGATATATGTGAGAAACCAAAAACAAATCTGAGATAGAAGTTGGCTAAGCCCAAGAAGTTGTGGAGCTCTGTGAAATTTTTAGGAGATGGCCAAGCTTTGATTATTTCAATCTTTACTGGGTCAACATGAACATCCTCAATATCAATGATATACCCTAAGTATTGAATACTCTGCATACCAAAAGAGAACTTCTCAATATTGGCATGAAGTTTGTGTTGTTACAGAGTTGAAAGCACTTGTTCAACATGTTGCAAATGCTCAGACCAAGTCTTGCTAAAAATGAGTATGTCATCCAAACAAACAACCACAAAAGAATCAATGAATGGTCTAAGAAAATCGTTCATCAATCTCATAAATGTTGTTGGGGCATTTTTTAGGCCAAAAGGCATAACCAACCATTCAAATAAACCTTCCTTAGATTTAAATTCAGTCTTCCACACATCTGCTGGATCAATTGGTACTTGGTGATATCTAGATTTCAAGTCGAGGGATTGGATATCTATTTTTCACATTGATTTTTTTCAATTCCCTATAATCAATACAAAGTCTTCATATCCCATCTTTCTTTTTAGCAAGGAAAATTAGACTGCCACAGGGTGAAGCACTTGGATGAATATGTCCTTTCTGAATCAAATCTTGAATTTGTCTCTTGATTTCATCATTTTCTAAAACTAACCTTTTATATATTGGCTCATGTAGTAGTGGTGTGCTTGGGATTAAATCAATAGAGTGCTTGACTTGACAGTGTGTTGGAACTCCCACTGGTGATTTAAACACATTATGGTATTCTTTCAAAAATTTATCCATCTGATTTTGTTGATTTGTTGTTATGGCTACCTTAGCATGTGTATTAAGAACAATTGACTTTGTTTAGGGCGAACCATGAGTAGAAAAAAATCTTCAGTTTGAGAAATCAAATGTTTACATTATTTAGCACTAATCAAATAAGTAGTTTGTGTTGGACATACCTTTGGTATTATATACCTCTTACCACCAAGCTTGATTGTAATCCTACGTGGCCTGGATTCATACACGCCATGCCTCTGATACATGTAGGGTTTCCCCAGCAAGACATCACATACATCCAGTGGTGCTACATCACATATCACTTCATCCTTGAAAGGCTTGATTGAATATGGTAGGCAACACTGTTGATTTATTTGAATATCATGTCCCTCATTTAACCATCCCATAGAGTATGGTTGTGGGTGTCTTGTCACTTTCAAATTCAATCTTTTGACTGTCTCCCTAGATATCAAATTATTTTGGGTCCCACTATCAACAATAAAATGTAAAGGCTTTCCATCAACCCACATCTATGAATGAAAAATTCTCTCTTCATCTTCACGATGCATTACTTTAGCGGTTGCAACTATGGCATATGGGTCTTCTTCTATGATATAATCATTCTCCTTTTGCTTAGAAGTATCTGTTGGTGATGATTCAGATTCAGCTTCCTCTTCTCGTATTTCTGTCATGAGATTTTTAATACTTCGACAATCCTTTGTATTATGGGTTGGGGAATTATACATCTCACACCACATCCCTGTATTTGTCTGTGTCTTTGGTGCAAGAGCACCTCATACACTCAATCATGGGATGAAGGCTATAAAGACTAAGAAGACTCAAGGAGGATCAACAACGTTCAGAAGCCAGATTGGGCAATTCTAAAGTCTATAATGGTTTTGGTTATATGTAATAAGG